>CM014084.1:6646936-6816936 GCA_004119915.2 Collichthys lucidus
TTACATACCGCGATACAAACGTACACTACTCTGCACTTTGGGGCTTTGAAGCTGAACTGCATTTCGTTGACTCAGTACTTCATCTGACAGACAGACATGGACTGACTCTGTAATGTTTCATCTCTTCACAGGATTCGTCAGACGTGTTCTCATCTCGAAGAAGCGCACTCCCTGTTTCTTTCTCACTTCATTTGTGGTGGCTTAATTTCTCTTGGACAGTGTTTCACAGGATTAGTTTAAGCCTATTCATTTAAGGCTGAGCAGAACCTATCCGTGCAAAATGAACATTTTCCACTACTTTTTTTTCTCTCTCTCTTTTTGATGGAGACCACATGAATCGTCTGTTTCTATCCCGGGCGAACAGGCCCTCCGTGTTGTACGGTGATGTTTTTAAAAAATCTGCTGAGGGCATTTCCTTTAAAAGAAAACACCTCCGTGTCCTCCGCTGCCCCTTTTTTTTTTATTTCTTTGCAGCTTCGTCCAAGAAGAAGAAACCGATTTCTCTTTTTTTTCCACACAGGAGGGCAGAGTGAAAATAAACCGTTTGACTTACTGTATAAACATAATTCAATTAGCCACACCAGTGTGTGTATGCATGCATGCGTGTGTGTGTGTGTGTTTGTGCCTCTTCTTCAAAGCTCCTTTATTTCCAGTAAAGAAAAGAAGGGACACGTCTGTGGACAATATAAAGCAGACAAAGAGGGGAAAAAATGAAAATCACCTGGGTGCTTTGTTCTTCACACTCTGCTCCAACTGAGCGCTCTCTGACCGCAGCTGAGCTTTTCCATGTTCTCTCTCTCTCTCTCTCTCTCTCTCTCTCTCTGTCTCTCCTCTCTCTCTCTCTCTCTCTCTGGTTGTCATGGATAACTGGGTAACGTGGAGCTCCCTGTGCTAACCAGCAGGACCACTGCCCTCCGCAGATTGAGCCTCCCCCCTCCGCCCCATCCTCCCACGGAGAGACAGAGCAGCCTTTAAGATTGACCCCCTGCTGCGCTCTGGAAGGTGGGGGGCTCTTGTCTCTGTGCTCCCTCTCTCCCCCCTCCTCCCACCCTCCATCTCCCCTCTGCCTTCACCCGAAACCCGTGTGTGCATTTCTGTTTGTGTGTGTTTGTGTGTGTGTTTGCACGCTTGCATAGCTCCCCCAGTGTGACTGCCGCTGGCATGGAGGGGCAAAAGCCCTCACTCAGTGGTTGGTCCCCCCCTCCAACCCCGTGCCCCCTCCTCGTTTGTGCCGGTAAATACAAAGAGTGAGAAAAAAAGCCCACATTACAAGCTCCTTAAGGGTCAAGGACAGGCCCCAGTCTGAATAGCTTCTAAGAGTCGTATTGTTAAATCACATAGCTGGCGATTACACCCTCTGTCATCTCCGTGCGGATTTGGCTTTTTTTTTTTTTTTTTTTTACACACACACACACACAACCAGAGAATATCAAGTATCAGCTACTGAATAAGTCGGGCCAACAGACATGCAGTGGGAATTGATACAGACAGGACATCAATGGAAGAAACCGGGGGCAGATGTAGAATTACAGCCCCCCTAAAATAATGGGGATTTGGCTTAAAGATTTCATACCTGAACAGCAGTCTGTTTTACAGTGATGTGGAATGTGAGAGCGCCAGACTATGACGCAGAAAACAAAGTGTAGTTTCATGAATACGTTCTGTAAATGTAACCACGCGGCATCAGGTCTGAGGAAACCACATTTACAGCCAATTACTGTAAATTTCTGGTGGTTAGCGGTATTTAGCGGAGTTGCCGATTACAACACCCTCGCCTCACCCTCTCCTTCCTAGCGTGAAGGAGTAACTATGGTGGCCACGAAACTTGAAACTCACTGTAAAAAATGTGGGATGTCGATTTTACTGGTAAAAATAAAAATAAAAAAAAGCCAAAACCGGTGCAGTGTTTAGCTCAGTCGGTAGAGCAGCCGCCCCATGTGCGAAGACAGAAGTGTTTGAATCCGACCTGTGGCTCTTTCTCCTCGTGTTTCCTGTCAGTCTTCAACTGTCTCTATCAAAATAAAGCTTGAAAAGGCCCCCAAAAAAAGTGAAATATGACATATTGTTGCATTTATATGCCATTTTAAGGGAATTTATACAGAATAAAGAATTTTTATATTAGAGATAGTTACAGTAAAACACTAATATTTATTCATACGGTATTTTCATGTCAGTTCTAAGTCAAAACTGGTGGAATGAAACAGCAACCTTAAACATTAATCAATATCACTAATGTCCTATTACCGTAATATTAGGAAAACGCTTTTTCTGCATATTTATCACGATAACATTTTTTTTACAGTGCATAAGAAACATTGTGGAAGAGGAGCTGCAGTGTCTGTAGATATGAAAGGGTCATTGCAAGGTAACGAAAACATGATGGATCTTATTTTCAAGTGATTATGACGAATGAAAACATAACTATGAATATTATATCATCATATTCAACTTTTGGGCGCTGTACCTTTAAAGGAGAATAATCACACAAAACAGTGTCTGTATCAATATTATGAATGTTTTAATAACAGACGGTACTTTTCTATAGAAGTTTGGATACTTTTGCTCTGCTGTGAAAACATTTCATCATTTAAATCAATAGCTAAAATAATTCAAGCTGTGCACAGCTCCTGTGCTTTATAATAACATTTTTTTCCAGCTTCTCTTCCACTGTTTTTTTTTTCTACAGTGTTTGATACCCCAAAAGACTAAAAACAAAACTTTGCAAGGTCTGAAGTCATCATTACAATCCAGGTGCACATAAAAGAGATGTTTTATATTCTTGTTATATGCGTTTGACATTAGACCTGAACAGATTTGAAGGTTTTCTGATGGATGGTGCCGTCACTACAGCGTCTACAGTACGTAACTGCAGGAATACTTCAATCTTTTTTTTTACCAATTTGAAAAAGGCTGCAGAGATTTTCACTTTTGTTGACAGTCACACTCCTGTGCTACCTTTACCAGCAGGTTTCTAGTTTGTTTTCATCATTGCAGCTCTTCGTTGAAGCTTCGTCATGTTCCCGACCCAAAGTTAAAAGTATACTGCAAAGCCGTACACATGTTTCGTGCTACTTTCTGCTCTTGATCAACAGCAGTGGTAGTATTTCTACTGAGTGAAATATTCAGTGAATAATTCAAACTACATCTACCAATAAAGCTTGTAACTCTCCAGACGAATGGGGTGTTTATTTATTGGTGTGCATTTGGTCTTTTTGCGGACTTCTATATTTAATTTCAGTTTCCACTGTTGGTTTGAGGAAGCCACGAGTATTTCTGGTCTCGGTTGTCAGCGAAGAGTTTTCAAGTCAATATTGACGAGCTCTCATTCCTGGTACATTTGGGCCAAAGAAAATCCAATTTAGAACGTTTGCACAAGAAAACTGATGACTGACATGTGCACAACGTGATCATTGTAATGTGTACAGATTACTCATTGAAACTCTCTAACCTTTACAGTGTACTGCATACTATCCAAAGAGGGAATACGAACTAGTGATGCAGTTACTGATACTGTGACATTTTTTTTTGACCAGACACATGGAGATCTGTAGGTTTAATTATTAATTCAACATGTCCTTTCCGTCACCTTTCTCTTACCTCTCATCTCTCCCGCCGTGGTCTGCCTTATGATGTCGAATGAAGTGCAAATGTGCTAAATAACCGAGAAACTGAAGTTACGTCCCCAGCTCACGGCGCCGCTCCTCAGGGGGAAAGGAGCCTGTTTTATATGCAGCAGGTGGGGGACTCTCTGCTTCCTCACGTTATGGCCTGATCTTGGACTACAGAAGACAGAGAGAGATGAAATGACTTTTCACTGTAATAAAAGCTGAAAAGAAAATATGTAATAGATCTAAACTCTTTCTCAGATCTTATATCTAACTGTTTTTATTGGGCGGCAAGATGCTCCCAATGACTATTTTGCTATTAAAGCCACCATGTGAAGGCCACAACAATCCTCTCTTTGCCACCACCTGGTGGTTGTATCAAGGACGATACCTGCTTCTGAAGTGACTCGGTCACAGTGCTGGCACAGTTAGGGTCAGGTCACCTTATGCACTGATTGGACAGGTGTCAGGTAGGCGGGATTTGAACTATTTACCTCACTAGTTCACATGACAGCAGCACCTTTGCCTTCAGGCGACATGCCATTCATAATCATTTAAGGTGTAGTCCCACCTTTGAACTTCCACATGTTAAGTCCTCATTGCTGGCAGCTCCGGTTCTGGCATGACACCAGCATTAAAATGTGGTCAACGACGACAACACAGCGCAGGATCTGAGCTTCTTTAGCAGAACCATTACAAGCAAAGTCTGTTGAATGCAGAGTCAGGGTCATACACTGTTGAGCACTGACTGCAGGGTCTGAACATCAGTGTGTTTAGTACACACACACACACACACACACACACATATTCTCGCTCATAACACACTCTCCGTCTTCCAGGTATCAAACTCTGATATTCCTGAGGTGAGGAGGTTGTGCAGTCTATTCTCCACGCCCTCACAAAGCGCTCCTGAACATCGGTCCATTGTGCTGTGTGCTCGCCTGCCACTAGTGGATAGAGTTCATGTTATATTTATGTAGCCTAAAGCACACTCTCTCCCTATGTTCCTTTATCATTCTCTCCCTCTCTGCCTCCCCATCCCTCTCTCTCTCTCTCTCTCTCCCAATCTTCTGCTGTGTTGAACTCTCGCCAGCTCCACTAGGTCTCCCCTCTGCAGACAACAATGTTCCATCTCGTTGCTTTTGCCCTAGATATCAGCTATTTTTATATGGAATAATTAGACACATAACTGATTTAAATACTGCAAAGCCTTATTCTTTTGTCTCCACTTAATGCAGGAGCTGTGTGCACGATTCCAAAGGTGTAAAAGTGCACATGTGTGTGAGCTATAAGTAATTGCTTTTTTTTTCTCAGTTCATTAGTGGTATAGGTCAAAAAAAAAAAGGTATGCTGATTTACATTATTTTAAATGTATGTGAATGTTAATTTGTGGATGCACATGTGTGTGTATGTGTGTGTGCTTACAGAGGGTGGTAGCATGTGGTGTGTGTGTGTGTGTGTGTGTGTGCGTGTGCGTGCGTAGGCTGCATTCATTATCTGATCCGAAGGTGAGAACAAGGGGGAACATTTAGCCTGCGGTTCCTTATTAATAAATATTCAGCACGGAAGACGCAGGAAAAAAAAGAAAAAAAAAGATCAACATTATTTCTAATATTTGTTTTGAGCGTTCGTTAAGCCTGTTATTCCACACCCGGTCTCACTTGCCGAACCGCAAGGTCTTTGCGGAGGTATTAGCATTTGTTTGAATGTGTGTGTGTGTGTGTGTGTGTGTGTGTGTGTGTGTGTGTGTGTGTGTGTGTGTGTGTGTGTGTGTGAGACGTAGAGCCCCACTGCCACGGGATCCCAGCTGTCTGAAATCTCTAAAGAAAAAACAAAGCATGGTAGTAATGATGATGATGATGATGATTATGATTTCTGCAGACGAGGACATTGATTTGACTTTGTGGATGATTACTGTTTTAATCTTTGTGGTTATTGTTGGTATCATTATCCTGATGATACCGTGATGATGATGATGATGATGATGATGATGAATGTCACGTAGATGAAGGATGTTAGCAATTTAGGGAATTATGTAGTTGTGATTTTTTTTTTTTTTTCGTTTGTTCTGCTAGGATGGTAAATGGTCCCCTTTGGAAATGTGAGCAAATAAAAGTTCATGTTTTCATGCCAACTGATGAAAGTGAGATTAATTCAAATTCACTCATCTTCAATTAGAGTCTGTGCCTGTACATTTACACACTTTTATTTTTAAAGTCGATGACAAGTGAGCTGTCACCTGATCATGTTGTAGTCACCTGATCATGTCCCATTACTATATTTTTGTTCTTGTTTGTTTTGTTTTTGTTTTTTTAGTTTATGTTCTACCTAAGTACTTGTTGTAAATCTGCACAATCTCAAATCTGCACATTCTACTTTAGTACTTTTTGTAAATATGTACACTTGTGTTTTCCCTCCTTGATTCTGTTTTTCGCTGCTGTAAACAAGTGAATTTCCCCGTTGTGGGATAAAGTATTATCTAATCTAATCTAATCTAATCTGTCATGCATCAGTTAGATGCATTGCAGCAAAAAACACTTTATACATCAACCACTGACAGTACAAAGAATGGACGTTGTATCTGTGATGTCACCCACAGGTAAAGACGTGGATCATCGGCGGCTTAAACAAGCCGTCTGTAACCTGTCAATCAAAGCGTCCACGCTCTTAACCCTGCATAACTTTAAGCCTTAATATAATGTGAACAGGTGAGTTGTATATAAATTCACCCTCAGTACAGTTGTCATGAACGGAGAAATTAGCTACAGAGACCAAAACTGTTTTTTGTACCAGGCTGTAAACATGTTTATTTCTGTTGTGAAGTTTTGAACATGGGGACTTATGGAGACAGACTCACTTCTGGAGCCAGCCTCAGGTGGACGTTTGAGGAACTGCAGTTTTTGCCTTCACTTCACAGACATGGACTTTGCTGCTTGGCATTAACAAAAATAAGGAACCACTAGTAGTCATTTACCAGATAAGAGAGTGTATTTCCCAAAATTGCTCTAAGTGGATGTCGTCAACAAGGGTCTGACATGACCCCTCACCTTTAAGGTTATTTTTTGAACTAGCATTGTGTCCTCTTCTATCCAGTGTATAATCCAGAAATCAGAGGTTACCTTTAACCCTTTGTCAGTCCTCCAAAGACTTTCTCTGCCATGAGTGTCACCTCTCCTACAGGCCTCTGGTGGAGCTTACTGAGGTTTGTGATCATAATATCCTCTAAAAAAGACACTAAAATAAAACATTCAGATATGAAAGATGAGACTGAGACAATGCTCGTTATAGTAAGGAGCAAAACACAGCAGGTTTATGTCGATGATACTGAAAAGGCACAAACCCCTGCCAAGGCAATAGTCCAGTCTTCTATGATATGCACATCTTCTTTTCTGTATTACAATCCAACAATTCAGAGCCACAGGTTCCTCCTTGGCCCATGCTCTACACCCTACCACCGATTTTTGGCAATCGTTCCATGGGAAGATTTTCATGCTGTCACGAAGTTTTACTCGTGTACAGTCGTCCCTCGATATGTCGCGGTTCACTTTTCGCGGACTCGCTGTTTCGCAGATTTTTTCAGTGTAATTTTGCATGCTTTTTTTTTACAGCGTACTGTACAGTATGAACGCGCATTATGTTCTGCGTCCTAAATTGGCTAAGGGAGAACCGCACATGTGTTCTGCGTCCTGATTAACTAAGGGAGTACTGTACAAAATGTGTGTAAAAAGGTGAATAAAAGTGTGTGGTTAGGGGTTTTACTGCATTAAAACATGTAGAATAATTGTAAAACTTACTTTGCAGATTTAGTTTATTGCTGGTTATTTTTAGAACGTATCCCCCGCGATAAACGAGGGACCACTGTACTTGAAAGAACCAAGGACTTCATTGTGGGCTCCAAACCCAACCTACACCAATGTTCCACACACCTTTCTTCAATTTAAGACGACCGTGCCTGGATACAAACTGTTCATCAAACGAGTGCTGCTGAAATTCTCGGCTCCAGCCAAAGGAATTACAGAAACACTTCTTTGTGTTTGTTTTTAACAAAAAAATTAACAGGATTGCGTATGCACACACACACACAATGACACACATTTATATTCCTGTGTGTGTCACCACCTCTCAGGGTCTCGCCTGCCTCGGTCATAAGGGGTTGTGGAAAAGAAAGAAACGGTGGCAATGTGACAGCGCTACAGCGCTAAACCAAATCGACTTTTCTTTCGCTCTTTTTCTTTCTTCGTATTCTCGGTTCTCATTGAGAGCCACGAACAATGCCACGTTTCCCTCGACAGCCTCTCTCTCTGCAGGGAACCCGCCCCCTTCTTCCTAATTTCTCCTCCACCTAAACAAAAAAAGAAACCCCGTTAAAGAGCGTCATTAGTGCCAGGCCATTTTTTTTTGTTTCCTTACTCTCGGAAGAAAGAGGAAGTGTTATCTGTGGCGGACAAACTTAACCCAATTAAGATCTGGTGGGGCGTAGGGGCTTGGCTCGGGACACAGCTGGGGCTGCTAGCTTGCCAACCAGGCACGCAGCCAGCCAGCCAGCCAGACAACCAGCCGGGTAAGGCAGGCAAGTAGCCAGACGCCCACTCAGTCAGCCAGCCAGTCAAACAGTCAGGAAACCAACCAGCTACCTACTCGGTACACCCAGCAGCCTGGCAGTTAGACAGATAACCAGCCAGCAAACCAGACGGCCAAACAGTTAGCCAGGTGTTCTGTCAGGTAGCCAGCCTATCAGGCAGCCAGCCTCTTTATCCTATGAGGGGATTTTGACTTCAGTTTAAGAAGTGCTCTTCTCGTATTCTGCTGGCATCGTGAGGCTGATCTCAGCTCAGTGTACGGTACGTATGCAGCGAATGTGTCAGTGCCAACACTTTTACAGTTCCAATAAGGAAGCATGAGAATGCAAAGATCCCAGAAATATTTATGAATTACATTACAGTTAGTTAACTGTTTTTTTAAATGTATGTTTTTGCATTTTATTGCTCTTTATCTCCAAGAAGTACGCTAAAATGATGCTTCAATGACACAAGCAGTTGGGGGCTGTTAAACTACTGCAGAAGAAGAGGACACGACAAGGTCACGACCACCAGTCAAACCTCAAACGTAAAAAAATGAAGAAAACATGATGGAAATGTGACGTTTATGTATGTTTCAATGCATCTATTCCTCCTTTCAAACAAATGTGATGTTACCTGCTAGGCTGGAGAGTGATGCTTCATGTATGTCATTATTTATTGGCCTTAGACTTTAAAAAAATGTATTTTGGGCTTTTTATTATTTTATTTTGGATGCGGCAGCTGAATAACGACAGGAAACTGAGGAGAAAGATGAATCAAACCCTGAGCAGCAAAAACTGAGCCTCTACCACACTGTAAAAAATGATTTGACAGTAAAAAAATGCAGTAAAAGATCGTAAAATAAGACTGTATACAGTAAAACAGCCATATATCAAAAAACTATTTATACAGCATTTGCAGGGAATTATATATTTATATAGAGAATAAAGTAGTATTTTATATTAGAGACTGCTAATTATACAGTAATATAGTGACATATTTAACAGTCGTGGTTTGGCCGTTTTTTACTGTAAAATCTACAGACATTTAAAAAAGATGGAATAAAACATTAACTTTAAACCTGAAATCAACAGTACAGATATACTTTAACATAATATTAGATATAATGTATGTATTACTGTTAAATTCTGGAAATCAGGCAGTTTTTTGTCGGGTTTACACATACACTAAAAATGTAGGATGGATGGAAATACGTCTTCTGTAGTTGCTTTACAAAGGAATCAGTCAACCCTAATGTGAGGCCACCCAACTCATAGTAGAGAATTAAGTTGGTATCTTCCTTGTTCCGGTTTATTGCCGCTGTTTTTCCTGCCATCATGTATCCCTCCATCACATTTCAATAAACTGACTGGAGTGAATTTGACGTGCCGTTTGTTAAACACATGAGAATTGTCCGGTCATATCTGAGCGTCTGTCTGTAATGTAATGGTGTTCTTTTTCAAACAGAGCGTTTGCAATTAACCAAAGGACAAAAGACCCCTTGTCATATGCAAATGTGTACTGAGACTGAGACATCATCACCCCATACATGAGAGCATACACACACACACACACACACACACACACACACACACACACAGCAGCATATTTCAAAATCATCAAACCTTCTTCCCCCGGTGCCACACCTCACACTGGCACACACACAAACACGCTCACCCCATGATCCATACGCAAGTGCCAGATACACACTCCAACAGCCAAACATGTTGATAATTAGAGCCTTGTTATTGGAAGGTGTTATCACAACAATTAACACCCTAATGTGTGTATGCATGTGTGTGTGTGTGTGTGTGTGTGTGTGTGTGTGTGTGTGTGTGTGTGTGTGTGCGTGTGTGTGTGTGTGTGTGTTAGTGTGATGGGAGGGAAGGTGCCTGTGTGTGTGTGCGCAAGCCTTCACGTGTTGCTGGTTGGTGAGGAAGTGTGCGTGCATTCCATTAATTCAACCACGCAGGCCCGACACACACACACACACACACACACACAGCGAGGGTTCGATGTAACAATGAAACAGTTTCCCAGTTTGATGAAGTTCCTGTGAATTCTGACACAATGGCAGCAGGAATAGTTGGAGTGATAGATTCTGATTGATATCCAGTGGGGAGCAGAGAGAGAGAGGGGAGGGAGGGGAGGAGGAGGTGAGGGAGGACGAGCAGGTAAAATAAAAGGAGATGTAACGACAGGGGAGACGGGGAGAGTCTGGGGGGTGGAGGGGTTCAGCTGGACCGTGCAGAGAGTGACAGAGGAGGAAGGATGAGTTTGTTTAATTGTGTATTTTCAGCCTAACGTCTGCAGTCCCCTTTTTTCTCCTTCCTTTCCTTTTATCCGGTTTCGACTGAGACGACTCGAGCCCCCGTGACAAACACGATGCAAATGGAGAGTAAATGACTTGACTCGAGAGGCGAGGAGGTGGAGAAGGAACGACAGCGCTGACAGAGAGAGGTGGGAAAACAGGAGGAACAGTGTTGACAAGACAGGGAGGTAGAGGAGAGGATGGGAGAAGGAGAAAGTGTGCAGATATATCTGCACAGAGATATCCTAAATCATCCTGCTCGTTCACTCTCTCTTTCCTCTGTCAACGTCCTCTTCTGTGTTTTCACCTCTGCCATTGTGTCAGTAGAAGCCGCTGAGCGTGGTCACATTGCTCCGGTTCTGCCACGACACCAGCTCCTCTGCTCCCTGTCAGCATAAAGCCTCCTCTTCCCCGGTGCTCTGAGCTCACAGTCCAGACAGCCCTGGCTAACAAACTGAGCTAACAGCAGCTACAGCTGTGCAGCGGCTTACTTCACTGTCCATCATAAACTCTGTAAATCACAGAGAGTTGAGGCGGAGCAACCGGAGGACATCAGAGGGAAAACCAGAAAACATTTCCTCAATAAAATATGATCCAGTTTCACCAGAATCCTCCATGTGACTTTAGTTAGTGATGCTAAACTGAATCACATTAGTAGTATTAGTATTAGTATAAGTATTAGTATAAGTATTAGTATAAGTATTAGTATTAGCATAAGTATTAGTATAAGTATTAGTATAAGTATTAGTATAAGTATTCGAATAAGTATTAGTATAAGTATTAGTATTAGTATAAGTATTAGTATAAGTATTAGTATTCGTATAAGTATTAGCATTAGTATAAGTATTAGTATTAGTATTCGTATAAGTATTAGTATTCGTATAAGTATTCGTATAAGTATTCGTATAAGTATTCGTATAAGTATTAGTATAAGTATTCGGATTAGTATTCGTATTAGTATTCGTATAAGTATTCGTATAAGTATTCGTATAAGTATTCGTATAAGTATTAGTATAAGTATTCGGATTAGTATTCGTATAAGTATTCGGATTAGTATTCGTATAAGTATTAGTATTCGTATAAGTATTAGTATTAGTACTACATTAGTCTGAGAATCAGTGGTCTACACTGAAGAGTAGCAGCAAGAAAAAAAAAAGCTCCAGCGAGACGCTTGATGCATAAATTTAAGACACTTGAACAGCAACAGTACGCCGCCGTTGTTCTACCCACAAACAACTCTCTCTCACGCACGCACAGTGTCCAATCAGAGCGTGTGTAGGCCTGTGTAATGAGGTGAAGACAGTTGTCCATTACTTCCTGAGTTGATGGGCTCCTCGCAGCAGCGCGTCCACAGCTGGAGGAGAGGCGGAGGAGGAGGCACCAACAAGGAGAGAATGCCAGACACATGCAGGCATCTCACCCTCTGTGTGTTCGACTGCCACTCTTAATATGAATAATAATAATAATAATAACCTTTATGCCGCAGTTTTCAAAGAAGTTATTAATTGCTTTTATATGGTAAAGCACATTAAAACTGTTAAAATGTAAACTTGGATAGTAATGTACTGAAAGAACGCTTCCTGTAATAGATGCTTAAAGGAAGTCTTGTTATGAATTCAAACAGAATTCAAACTTACAGAGAGATAAAAGTCTGATTCTCTTTAAAATCATCTGAAAAATCTTTACAGGCAAGTCTGAAGGATGCAAAAGTTCTGCGGATTTGTCAACTTTTTTTAGTTTGTTTATTTAAAAGATTATTTTAAAAAGGTGTCTAGAAAATACCTGGAAACTTAGAAAGGATGCTGGTGAACCAAAATATAAAGCCAAAATAATTATTCCTATGGGAGCTTGTAAAAGTATTTGACAAGACAGGTCTCCGACAGTTATTTGGAAATGAATCTTGCAGTGTTTTTCAAACAGGAAGTGTGTCCTGTGTGATCTCAGAGAGGCTGAAAATGAAATGCACGTTTAATATCAAGACATTAAAATGTCGGCAGAGTGTCCTGATTTGTTTTCTACGTCGCGTGAATGCAGACTAAAGTTCCTGTTTCCGTCACGTCTAAAGAGCAGGGCTGTGTTCATATTTCTGTTCTGCATTCTTTGACGTACAGTGTATAACATGCCCTTATTATGTTTAATGCCTTTGTTTGTTATGTTTGCAGTGTGTTTGCAGTGTCTTGGGGACCTTTAATGCATGAAACTAAAATTATAATTATAATTACATAAAGTAGATTCATGACTCTCTGACACACGTACAGGACATGGATGCTTTTTGTGGTCTGACGTGAATCCCAGCCTCGCTATATGCATCTACAATTATAGAGTGTATTTTACATGTGTGCAGTCCCCTTCATGTTACTCATCAAAGACTAACATATAAAACAAAGTAAGCCACTTTGGAGAGGTTACGTTTTTCCCTGTAGAATTCATAAACCAGTTTCATTGCACACAAAATAAGATCAATGATCTGAACCTGAGTGCACAACTCTGGAGGCAACAATTCAAGAGTCTTTACTGGTGAAATCTGAGCCAGATAGTCAAAAAATCAGGATTAAAAAAACAGGCAGGAATATGACTGATGGCACATATCTGTCAAAATGAATAAAGAAACTAAGATCCTGACAAATAAACCCTGTAGATCATTAAATTCAGATTTACTTCATATATTTAAAGAATTAGATTTTCTATGAACTTAAAATAAAACTGTGTTAACTTAAACATAACCCGCTTATCTAGAGTTGCACATTAAGCACAGTATTTCTAAAACTTTTTTAGAAAGTGTGATCTTGTTCACTACAGTCAGGTCTTGGGAAGTGAGTCTTATTAGGTGCAAAAAGTACGGTGGGACTAAAAAACGCAACGTGACAGGCTGGACATGGCACATCCAGACTTTTTTATTTCTACATGTCAGCTGATGAAGGTCTATGCTTAAAAAAGAGCAGGTGTATGTCGCCATCTAAGGTTCAAAACATGGAACTTCACTTTGTTTCCTTTGTTTTTATCCAGTTTCAATAAAGTTAGAGTGTTACAGTGATCATCTGGAAAATGGCAAAGTTGATATATCAGCTGTTTCTGGTTCAACAAAAAGGATGTTGCTCTCTGTCTCTGCAGGAATTCTTTCCACGGAAACACAATCTGAGCCTGCCAGTTACAAAACCAAGCACTTTGAATGGACTTTTGTCCTCCTGCTCTGTGAATTAAATCTATTTCAAGCAAACCAGCGTTGGTGACTGCTGTAACAAAGACGGTCAGATCAAATTACTGCTTTCTGTCAATAGAGTCTGGTGGGTCACAGCACACATTTGTTTCAGTCTATCAAGAATGTACATAAAACATGATGTGCTGACAATCTAATATCATCATATATTGTATAATTATCACTCACAGGGGCCAATATTTTCAGTAGAATTTGTACTTTTTGATACTTTAAGTACATCTTGGTGATAATACTTCTGTACTTACTCGCTTGGCTTGATCGTCAAGTCTTCGATTCTCCTCTGGTCGAACCTGTTAAAGACGAGAGGTCTCCATTATTGTTATTTCTACATGAAGATTGATGGCCTCGTGTAAATTTAGAGTAATCTCACGCTGAGCAGAAGTAGCTGGAATAAGTAATAACACCTATGTGGGCCTTTAAGTTAAATTCCCCACAAATGTGTTCTCACTTATTATCTTTCCTCTTCTTAGAAATGTGTGGGTGTGTGGTGGATAGGAAATCCCTTCTGTTTCCTGTTAGTGTGGAACAATATACACCAAGTTTAGTTCCTTCACAGAGTTCCTAGTAATGCTGCAACGATCTGTGTTAACATAGAGCAAAAGATAAATGAGATCTCTGTGACCTGTCAATATCTTGAGAGTTTTCCACAGATGCTCATCTCCCATCTACCAGACGCTCTCGGACTTTAGAATTTTCAAAAACTTGAGTTATCAAATCAAGTTAGTGGGTTTTAGTATAAGTTCCTTTCTGAGCTGCGGTAGATATTACCGCAAATTAAATTTACTGACATTACAGTAGAAGGATGTCAGGACATTTGTTTACAATCTCCAAACTTATTCTAACTTTACTCAATGCATTAAATGCAGTATATGAGGCAGCTTGTTTCGTTGCCCAGCTATAGATGATATTTGGAAGAGGTTAACAACTTTCCACACTTCCTCTTTTCTATGAACGCTGTATGCTCAGATGTGCCCAATAAACTGTAAACTTAACAACACAAGTAGGAAGATGGTTGAAGAAGATTGCTGTCATGGAAGTAAGTTGATCAACCAAGCAGGGCTGGGTTGAATGACACTTTTGTTTCTCTTTCCTGAGTTGATGGTTCTTGCTATGATATGAATCACTACAGTGATCGAATAGGACTACTGCATGCCAACACTACCTCTGAATAACATTAAGAACTAACCGGGTAACTGAAAACCATTCCAGGTGATGATTCATGCCAATGCCAAGAAGTGTATGAAGCTATCAAAGATATAAAATATAAAACATTTTGCTTTATTTACACGTTTTATCACATATTACTAATGAGGCTAATTAGCGTCTTATTTCATCATATTTGATGTCTTCAGTTTTAATCCACAATGTAGAAAGTGTCAAAGTATCAACTCCTGCATTACGTTCTGCTTTCTTACACATGACTCCTTTCTGGTTTGTAATCTATAATCTTGCTTCAATGGTTCAACAAAATGCATAAAGAAACATATTTTCTTTTTAAAAGACATGTTCATTTAGACGATTCTTCACAACAAGAGTAACAAACGAACGTACACAAAGCACAAGCTGTGAACTGCTGTTGATTTACAGAGAGTGGGAGACACGACTTCATAAATGGATCTGCTGCCTTATCTGAACTCCGAATGAATATCAACAACCAAACCCAGAATATTCTACATGTTCTAGCAGTCTAGAGTCAAAAGTTAGAAAAAAAATAAAAATAAATCATCAGCACACAGGCAGAAAAATTACAGTACAAAGTTAGTATGTTTCCCTGAATCACAAAAAACAAGAGTAACTGTGATTGTAACTAAAACATTTTCTGAACGGCCTCCACGTGAGACGTGTTGTAGTGGAACTTCTGTAGTAAGATGGTTCTGCGGATAAAAGCCCAAAATATTTGTTCGCTTGGATTTTGCATAGTCTGGTGACAAAGAATAACGAGGCTCGTTACTTTAGGTTGTCTTAGCAAACACTTGAAGCTGCCTTGTGCGCTTTAATGAAATGCACAATTTTTTTATTCTTGATGTCGACACAAAACCTGCGCAAAACGTCCAGTTTGTCTTTTGGGGAGGAGGGGTGGGAACAAATATCAACACTCCCTTGAACAGTGCATGTTTACAAAGACAACACAAAAACTGCAATGAGCGTTTTGCTGCAAAAGAAAAGAAAACTGTACATGCAACTTTAGAATGAAATGACACAAACTACTTTCGGCTGACCACTCGAGTCAGATTAGATATAAATAAAATACAATTTGAGCCAGAAATACAACTTGTATAAACAAACAAACTTTTCAAGGAGACCCTTGAAAACTCCTTGTGAAATCTTGAGCACCATCTTGAAACACTGTATAATAGCAGATATATTTAATATAAACAGAAAAATAAAAAGTCCTATTACCATATTGACCAATCAGATTTTTGTGTGTGTGTGCATTCAGTTAGGTAGATCAGAGTCCAAGATGTATCCAGTTTGTCACTGTAACCTACACCGATGTAATAGAAGGTACTTAAGGTCCAGTGTGTAGGACTTAATGGCATGTAGTACTGAAGATTGCACCCAACTGAATACCCCTTGCCTCGGTCTCCCCTTCCAAGTGCATAATAGAAACTATGGTTGCTGTTAAATTTATATAAAAACGCGTAAGAGGACTTTTGCTGCCAATAGATGCCACTACATATTACACACTGAGACTTTAAGTACAGCTGCAACAACGTGTTCAGTGATGATGAATCAATTGATCATTTTCTCAAGTAATCGTTTAGTTCTTCGGTCTAGTTAACTCCTATTTTCTCTAAACACAAGGTGATGTCCTCAAATGTCTGGCTCTGTCCACAACCTGAACATATTCGGTTTATTGTCACAGAGGGCGAAAGAAACATGGACATTTTTTCTTAAAAAGACAAAGATCATCAAAATTGTTGCCAACCGCGATTAATCGACTCATCGTTGCAGCTCTCCTTTTAAAATGGTCACCAGAATACTCCATGCCATCCTTCATCGATCCATCCAAATAAAGATGGTAATACCACCTGTTTTTTTTACTTAACTGAATGTGGTTTACTACTTTTTAGTCTTTTTTTCTTGTCTTTATTTATTTTTTTAGAAAATGCAGAACAGGTCCAGGCCCAGGACTCTTCTGAAAACCTCAAAACACTGCTGGAACTTCACGCCAAATCAGGCGATGTGGCAAAAAAAAAAAAAAACGCCATTCCTCCTGTTCATCCGAATGTGGGGGTCTGTCCGTAACGGCGTGACGATGGAGAAAAGGCGCTCAAGCGAGATAGAGAGTTAATGAAGAGTGGGAGTGGTGGAAAAGGAATAAAACGTTATTTTACGATTGTGTCACAGCGATCATACACTCACACCACCAAATAACTAATCGCCTGATTTCGTGTGAAGGCAGTGTGAGAGAGAGAGAGAGAGAGGTGTGTCTCTGCCAATTCTTAGTGTCGAGGGCCGCTCGGTCGTTGAAGAGGGGGACCTGATCAGATGGAAACACAAGAAAAAAAAAACATTATATAATAATAATAATAATACAACATATAAACATATATACTGGGTATATGTATATATATCTTGTGTATTTCAAGGCGAAGGTATGGGGGGGAAAACACCTCACCTGGAGAAGAGAGAAGTGGTGGACGGGAACTCTTTAGAGACGGCGGGACTCCTCTATTCCCGTGGGGGCCTCGGGGGCCTGGGTGAAATGGAGGAGCGTGGTGAAGAAGGGGCCCACGAGTCATAGGTGGGGCGCCGTAGGGCATGTGTGAAGGCATGGGGCCCCGTAAAGCTGGAGTCCCTAACGATGGACCAGGAGGTCGGTGCAAAGACAGTAGCGGAGGAGGTTTGGTTTTTGGGTAAGAACCTTTAAAAAAGGAGAGATGGAGGACACATACGTAAGACTAAAAACTAAAACACCCAGTTGTTAGATACATACTCAACTTTGCAGTCTAACCTGGTGGAGGCAAGAGAGGAGTGGGTGGAGGTGGGTTGTGGTCCATCATGGGCGCCCCACCAGCAGACTGGGGTTGAGGAGGCCCAGGTGGAGTAGGGAGTAGAGGAGGTGGTTTCCCCTAGTCCTGGAGGTAACATATTACCCCTTTCCCCTTCGGTGTTGGAGACTGGAGAGGAAGAACAAAAGAAAAAAAAGGTAAAGAATCCCAACAGACAGTAAAGATGTGACCCAAAGAGAAGGAGAGAACACAGCACCACAGTTCAATCGGACCCCCACCTTGTAAGTGCTCCTGTCGGGACCGGACGTACTCCGAGATGGTTTCCAGCTCTTCGGGGTAGAGGTGCACTCCCTCAGCTAACAGCATGAGCAGAGGACGGGTTTCAGAGGGAACCGTGTGGCGCTCGATCTTTTCCCGGTCTAGATAGTCATCCAGCAGCTGTGACGCCTGCGCTGCGATATCCGCGGGGTCCCTCGGCGGGCGCTCTTTGACGAGTCCGCGACTGTACTCGGCCGCAACAAAGTCCATAGCTTGGTCTTTGGGCATGTTGCGATGTACTGGTGGGGAAATGGGAACGTTAATAGTGAGGTGTCAGGATACTGAAGGGGAAGAAAAGAAGTGAAACAAGAGAAGCTGCAGTAAAATCAATGTTGTTCTTAAAGGTCACTCAGGTCAAACTGAGATTGATTTTTTTTAAATGTGATGTTGGGGGTCAGGAAATTCAGCTGATAAATTGGTACTTTGGTCGGTAGCAATTTTGAATAGGTACATTTTAAATGTGTGTTGCGGTTTGTCGGGCGTGGAAAGGTGTGCATTTATTTATTTATTTATTTGTGTAATCGATTAATTTATTATATATGCTTTAAGGACATACATCTTATTACATCCCTTTGCACATTTGTGATGTTTTTATAATGCATATTGGCAATTTGTATTGTGCAGATTTGATTGTTGATTGAAATCAGTTTTTATCTAAATCACAGGTTTCTTAATGACACGCACACTCTGATGTGCATTTTCAAACAATGAAATGAACAACGAAGTATAAATATAGAAATAGCTGTTTGGTGAACTTTTGATTATGTGTGCAGATTAGGGTTTAGATATTGACAATCTCATTGTCACACGTTACATTGTACACAATAGCTAGGCTTTACTACAACTTGGAATTTACTTTCAAAGCTTTGTTCATCAGTTGATCATATTGATATCCTAATGACCATAAACAATTGCTGAGGCGCCAGAAGATGTGATAGAGTGTCAAAAACACCTCCAATGGAGAAACAAGAATGCGCAGTCAGAGCCGGTCAGACCACAGATTAGCAGACTTTAACAGCCACTTCTCTGGCCACTTGTGTTTCTGATTTTTGGCAATGTAGCTTCATCTCAGCAATTACTTTGGTGATTACCAATAGTTTGGCTTTTAAGAAATAATTTTGTCTTTTATGTTTAATGTTAAAATTAAGATGGACATCACTCTCATGTCTGACTTTCAATATGAAGCTACAGCAAGTAGCCAGTTATCCTAGCTTAGCATTAAGACTCGTAACATTTCTTGTCAAGCACCCTTATCGTGAGGACGAGATGATAGCTCCACAACTTGGCAGTTTTACAGTTTGTTCTTGGCCATTCAGAGGCACCTTGTACAGATTAAATAATCAAAATATAATGTAGTATAATGTAGTAACTAATGAGTTGGTAGCTTCATATTCAGACTTGAGAGAGAAGTATCCATCTGCTCACCAAACTCTAGTGGAACTATCCCTTTTATATGCCTACTTTGGTATTTTGGGCTTAATTCAGTTAGATAAATATGTAATGTTGTGTTGTGTGTACCAGAGTTCCATTGATGTTTATAATAAATGTGTGTAGATTTGATGGACTTTATGGACTTTTTATAGTGTATATAAAGATGTTTCGACTCAAAGACCATGTGAGTGCAGAACTGAAGCTTACACACCGTAAATGTTGGTGTTTTAATGGGAATATTTATTTTTCATATATTCTTTTCAGCTATGTTGGTATAATAAAAACATGAATTGCGTTACACCATTTATCGAGAAGGGATGGAGGGTTGTAACTGAGGCGGTTTGTCGAGGCTTGAAGGAATGAGGGGTAGGGACTTACTTTTGAGGGATTCTGAGAATATGATAACAGTGCAGGAGGACAGAGCTACATTTGTCTGCTCCACCAGAATACATAACGAGGAGCCGTCTGCTCGGACATCCTGCAGGGCCCGGGTCAGGCCCGATTCCGCCTGAAGGTAGAGCATTTCCACTGACAAGCCACGCTCCTGCAAACACTGGCTTAGCGATTTGGGGTAATCCCTTTGAGAGGAAGAGAAACACCTTGTTAAGTTGACATATCTATATTAAGTGACTCAGCTGCCATATACAGTACCAGACAAAAATTTTGACAACCCTTCTCATTAAACTGTTTTTCTCTGTTTTTATTACTTTATATATTAGATACACTAAAGACATCAAAACACTGAAGTGGTAAGCAAACGCGTCAGTCTCTCAGTCAGTTTCATGAGGTTGTCACCTGGAATGGTTTTCATGAGGCCTTTATGGATGGCTGAAACCACTTCTGAGGCCAACAGAGAAGAGGATTGCTTGGGCCATAGAACACAAGGAATGGACATTAGATCAGTGGTAATCTGTAGCCTTTGGTTTGATGAGTCAACTTTGAGTTTTTTGGTTTAAACTACCGTGTCTTTGTGAGATGCAGAGAAGGTGGATGGTTGGTATCTGCATGTGTGGTTCCCATCGCGAAGTACAGAAGAGTCGTGATGGGCTCGGGCTATGCTTTGCCAATGACACTGATGCCAATTTCTAAAAATTCAAGGCACACCTGACCACCATGGCTAACACAGAATTCTGTAGCAACATGCCATCGCATCTGGTGTGCGCTTAGTGGGACCATTATTGGTTTCTCAACATGGCAACCTAAAGGTTATGTAAGGTCCTACTTGACCACAAAGGATGAGTGAATGCTACATTAAATGTCTTGGCCTCCACAATCACCTGACCTAAATCCCAATGGAGATGGTTTGGGATGTGTTGGCCCCAATAGTGATGGAAAAGGCTGCCTACAAGTCACTCAGCATATATGGAAACTAGTGCTGTCAAAATTAACGCGTTATTTTGTCGATTTATTTCAAACAATTAACGCAGTTTTGTTTACTTCCGGTGGCGGCTGCCATTTTGGGTGTGGCAAAGTAGAGCTTTGTTTCCCAGATATATTAGTGTGTGTGTGAATGGGTGTATAAGAGGCATTAACTTAAAGCCCTCACGGCCCCAACCTGCTCAATGAGGCGTCTATGTATATGTCTATGATCTATCCTAACTAAAGGAGAGTCTATGTATATATGTCTATGATCTATCCTAACTAAAGGAGAGTCTATGTATATGTCTATGATCTATCCTAACTAAAGGAGAGTCTATGGCGGAAAGATAAGGACGGACTTTTAGGGGCAACATTTCATTTTAAAAAGTTGCCTGACGGCTCGTTGGATAAAAACAAGGCAATTTGCACAGTTTGCAAAGCCGAATTTAAATTCCACAGAAGTAACACGACTTTAACATCTCACCTCAAAGCAAAACACCTGCTGAAATTACCTCCACTACCTCCATTTTTGCGATTAATTAGTTTGTTGTTTTTTAATCGATTGACAGACCTAATGGAAACTCCTTCAAGAGTGTTGAAAAACCATTTCAGGAGACTACCTTATAAAGCTGACTGAGAGAATGCCAAGAGTGTGCAAAGCTGTCAAAGTATAAAACTTACTGTGCCTTGTTTACACCTTTTGTGTACCACATAATTGTGTTATCTCATAGTTTTGATGTCTTCGGTTAAAATCTACAATATAGAAAGTAACAAAAATAAAGAAAAACCTGTCTGAAAAATCTGTCAAAACTTTTGGCCGGCACTGTCGATAGACCTAAATTATATCTCTAAGAGGAACAGAGGGTTATTTCTTGGTTTATAGTACAAAAATGTAACCATAAGTCATCATTCCGTTTGTGTGGTGAATTGCATGTGTGTATGGGTCTTTAATTAGGCAGGACCACATTACATAGAGCTTGGCATGGCGGTAACATTAGTTTTGGATCACTCATAGATGCATGTAGTGTTGTAGTAGTAGTACGTGTTTAGGAAATACATTATACACTTGATCATATAGAAGAATTAAGTGTTTTTTTAATTGAGTGTAGTTTAAAATCTGCAAAGAAGAATTTAGGAGAAATGGTCTCTGTTGAATGGTTGTGTTTGGCATCGCAACTTTCTATTTCTACATTATTGGTGATTGTCATGTTTTCCTGTTAGGCTTATTCTGAGATCTATACTACAAATACTACAAATTCGGGTAAGTGTAGTTGGTCGTCCACCAACTTAGCAGCAATTTTAGAAAATTGGTGCACTGAAAAAGAAAATATATGGCTAAATATACAGCATGTTTGCCACTAGCAGCAGTGTGCCTGAGGGCAGTGGTTAACTTAAGCAGACGTAGTTGTAAGTGACAGTCATGCTTCAGCTAAAATATGCGTGTTTGGAATGTGTAGACAGGAAGAAATGTCACAAGGAATACGATTTATGTTGCGGAAGTAGTTTGATGAGTTTCTATGGACAGTGCGACGCTTTGTTACCCCACAGTGAAACTGAGCCACCATTGGAATTCATTGTTAATGCAACACGTCCAAGCTGACTACAGCTGCCAGAGCCCTATTTCAAACCTACACTAGTACTCCAATGAAACCAATAACAATACTATGCAAGCTTACTGCATAGAAGTTACACAATACTGACTCTGTCTGTGCTTCTGTCTGTAACAATAAGTGAGGTCCAAACAAGAAATGAAAGTTAATTATCTACTGTATGCAGTTACCGCCTGCTGATTACCAGGACTGTCACACGCAGACTGTAATCAATCATTTTTACTGCAGTCAGTACTTCCTAGTTTGTCTGCTAGAACTGTGTCACGCCAGCATAAGCGCAGACACAGCTGCTATATCTGGCACCACTACAAAGTCGCCGTTTTTGTATGAGCATCATGTGCATGAATTCATTTTTGTGTGGCTTTGTGTAGAGCGTGTAATGTTTTATGCACCTCTACTATATTACATTGTACAAAACATGCGGTAGTGTCAACAAAACAGCTGCATAGATCGATGTAACGGTATTCATTTATGAGCTTAGTACAGCATCCTCTGCTGAGCCATAATAATAATAATAATAATAATAATAATAAATTTTATTTGAAGGCGCCTGTCTGACACTCAAGGTCACCGTACACATCACATTTAAAAACAGCATAAAACATTTAAAACACATAAAAACAACATCAATAAAATCAAAATCAATGAAAACAAAAAAGGAGAAAATGTGCATGCAGAGATGATGTCATGGTGGATAGGCGGTTGTGAACAGGTATGTTTTAAGTTGGGATTTGAAGAGGGTGAAAGAGTCTGTGTTTCTGAGTGTGGGTGGTAATGAGTTCCAGAGTCGGGGAGCAGAGCGGCTGAATCCTCTGCTCCCCATGGTGGTGAGGCGGGCGGAGGGAACAGACAGGTGTATGGATGAAGAGGATCTGAGGGCACGGGAGGGTGTTTGAATGTGAATAAGATCTGACAGATACGGAGGGGCGAGGTTGTGGATGGCCTTAAATGTAAGTAGTAGTATTTTGAATTGTATGCGCAGCTGAACCGGGAGCCAGTGGAGCTGTTGGAGGACAGGAGTGATGTGGCGGATGGAGGGGGTCCGTGTTATGATGCGGGCAGCTGAATTCTGGACCAGTTGAAGTTTATGGAGGGTTTTTTGAGGGAGGCCGAAGAGGAGAGAGTTACAGTAATCTAGGCGGGAAGTGACGAGACTGTGAACAAGGATGGCGGCAGTGTGGGGGGTGGGTGAGGGGCGGAGTCGATTAATGTTTCGTAGATGGAAGTATGCAGTCCTGGTAATGTTATTGATGTGTGATTGGAAAGATAGTGTGCTGTCCAGGATGACACCCAGGCTCTTAACTTGGGGGGAGGGTGAAAACAGTGGAGTTGTCAATTGTGAATGATAAGCTGTCAGTTTTGGATATGGTGGATTTGGTACCAATGAGGAGAACCTCGGTTTTATTGCTGTTTAGTTTCAGGAAGTTTTGGGTGAACCAGTTTTTTATTTCGGTGATGCAGTCAGTAAGGGAGGTGGGTGGGAGAGAGGAAGAGGGTTTGGTGGTGAGATAGAGCTGGGTGTCATCGGCATAACAATGGAAATAGATGTTATATTTGCGGAAAATATTGCCAATGGGAAGGAGGTAAATGATGAAAAGTAGAGGCCCCAGGACAGAGCCCTGGGGCACACCAGAGGTAACAGGGGAGGGGGTGGATTTGAGGGACTTAATTTGTATGAATTGAGTGCGGCCAGAGAGATATGATGTGAACCAGGTAAGAGTGGTGTGGGTGATGCCGATGGTGGATAGTCGGTGGAGGAGGGTGGTGTGACAGATGGTATCAAAAGCTGCTGACAGGTCGAGGAGGATGAGGATGGTGAGGAGTCCAGAATCAGCTGCCATGAGGAGGTCATTGGTGATTTTGAGAAGTGCAGTTTCTGTGCTGTGGAGTGGGCGGAAACCAGACTGGAACTGTTCATACAGGTTATTGCGGGATAGGTGTGAGTGGAGTTGGGTGGCGACTGTTTTTTCAAGGATTTTTGAAATGAAAGGTAGATTAGATATGGGGCGGAAGTTGTTGAAATTCAGAGGGGTCGGCACCAGGTTGAGCAAAGACAGAATATTTCTATTTATTGATGAACTACAGCTGCTTTGAGAGAATGTGTGATCCTCATATTTATTTGATATGTACGGCACACTCAATAGAAATCATATGTAATGGCATTTAGATCAGACTGTATTCAACAGCTTTGTTGGAGAGGTGTGTTGTTAGAGACAGATCAGGTAGCCTGGACGTCGTATTCTCAATGTGTAGAAATAAAAATAAACATGATTTGCATGTATTCAAGCCTGAAGGTGTGATTAATGTTACAGATGTACATGTCTTTATTCATGAGAGGTGCTGACAGTCGGCTCAACCAAAGCTCTTAACGCTCTCGCTTTTTTTCCACGTGTTAGCATCAACATGTGTCTTTCTGTTGCAGTAAATTTGGATTCAGTGTTTGTGGAACTGCTTTCTTTTTAGCAATCACCTTTTGTCTAAAGCAGAATAAGGTCCTGAGAACAGCAGAAGCATAAGTATCAGTGTGTGTTCCGTGTAAGTGTAGACTCAAACTAGCTTTAGAGGAAATGACATGAAACCGATATGCTGCTGTCACAAGGAGACAAACACAGACCTGCATGACAGTGATCATAACTCACGCTCATTGGATAATCATTCAACACAACATGTTAAAAACATACTATCTGGTCTGCTGCCTTAGGTATGTAGTGCTACAGCAGACCAAGTAAACAATGCTCAGCCAGTGTGAGTGATCCTGTCAGATAAACATGCACACAATGTCAACAGCTGAAGCTAACAGATCCGAAACTGGGCCAGCTGTCAGCCAGCGATGTTAGATTGAAAATACACCTTTATATACTGTACACATGTCTGCTGTTTAAAGACGAGCAGCGACAAAAACTGCCAGACTTTCTGTACATCTGTAAGTGACATTGTTGTTGCGTTTGTTCCAGCACGCCGCACTTGAACAATAACTACAAGGATAAAGAGCTAATCTCCAGCTTTAATTTGAGGGTGTTTGCACTCAGATAAACTGAGCAGGTGTTCTTCTTTACAAGTTTACTTCTGTAAACTTAGTGGACCAAACAGAAATGGACAGATCGTATTTTTTTTTTAAAAGAAGGATCAGGCTGGTGATTCTGCATTTTTTGTTCAACAACAATTTGCGTCAGTCCTCCTCAGATGCTGCAACAAGTAAAACGTGAACAAAGCTGTCAAACAAAGCAGACTCACAGGCAGCCGGGTAAACCAAGATGTGTGGGAGGAAAACTAACCTGCGTTATTGTTACGTGAAACATGATAACTGTACAATCTGTCTGAGGCAAAGAAATCCTGTTTTCTGCACATGAGCATGCAAAATGTTTAATTACCCCTTGATACTAATGGATCACAATCGAGGGCCTGGTGTGTTGTTAAAAAAAAGGCAGAACAATGACACGAAATATCTCCCAGACAACAGCTCTCTAACTAAAACAAACTAACACAATGGCAACAAGTTGCTGACATAAATACCAAATATTCCTCCAGAAATTGACAAATAAATGACATCCATCAGTGACTGGCAGCTTAGTATAAACCGTCAACTCTGGACGTTCCAGATTTCTACTTGTGCTTTGGATCGTTGTTCTAAATACTCACAGGCACTGGCTGGTGACGGAGAGGACCACGCAGTCGGCCGGTTTCCTCTCCTCCTGCACCTGTCTGTAGAACCTCTGGTACAGGGCTTTACGTCTGTCTGCCGGAGTGCAGCCGTCTGACTTGGCTGGAGACGGTAGAGAATGAAGGGGATTGAGAGTGAAAAGATTTATGATTCATCTACAATAAGCAGTAAGCATAAACACATACTGGGGCTTGGATATAGAGAAGAAGTCTCACCGTTGGGCTGATGCTTGTATCCCTCATACTTCACATTTCCGCTGTAGTTTTGTATTTGCTCGAGCTCTTCATAACTGGAAGAAAAGTGGTGAAACAGAAGCATCTTTTACTATTTACAATTTGATGATGGGAGCCTGCCGTCGTTCACTATGACCGTACAGGTGACAGTTTGAAAGTCCCGTTTACACAAAGCAGATCAACATGTTACACATCTTTTGTGTTTCCAGTCAGTGTTTGTTTTCATTACGCCTTGCTGAGCGATGGGAAATGTCTGTATATTTTGTTATGACAGTCAACATGTGCCCTCACTTCGCAGGTGGGAAAGTTCACAAACAAAAACATTTGCTACAGAGAGGAGTAACTCCAAAGTGTTCGTACTTTAATGAGGAGCTTCTTCTTTTGCACTCCTTTGCACAGTTTGGGGATAAAAAAGTCTGACATGGACCTGAAAACCACAACGTTCAGAGAGCAGACTCAAACACTGCTAAACTGTTTTTATTACATACGCAAGAAGCTTAAAACACAAGCGTCTGCCTGACACCGCTTCTCTAACAAGCCTGTCCCCCTGATAAAGACCCCAAATCATCACTGGTAATAAATGAACAGTGGGTTACATTGTGTTAGTTAATAAAGAAGCTGCAGCTTCTCAAGGCGAGGAACAATCCTGTTTTTCCCCCAGCTGCTGGAAAAGTGAAGGTAACACAAGCCCACCTACTTTTCAACCTGCAGCGATGAATGTGCGTTGCAATGACACAACTGACACTTTTGTCAGCGTAGCGTGGCCGTGACCCTCATTTAAAACATGAGGGTTCTTCAGGTTTCTTGTAGGGGGGACAACAAATCACCTCAAACACAGCACAGATGTCTAAAGACGATTATGTCTTTATAATTAACAGTGTGTTATTAAACTTGTCTTTCCTACCTGTGAGCATCGGTCTCTACAACTCCTCCCTCAAAATATCACACACGCCAAGTCAAGTCCAGTAACTATCAAACTGGCTTGTTAAACTGCATACTGCAAAGCCATAATCCACTTTAACAAGCACACTGCACTTTAACAATCAGTGTCAATTCTCTACACAGTCTCTCAAAGACTAAATTCATTATAAGGTTTTAGATTTACACATTGCACAGTTCATTGTTACTTATTTTTTTCCATTCATACCCTGCGGTTATTATTTATACCATGGTCACTTACTTACTTTTGTAATATTATTTATATTATGCTCACTTTACATTACAATACTCTTTTTATACATCATGCCACTTCCATCCTCAGTACTTGTCTGTTTTGAATCTGGATTGTTTTTCGTGTTTATTGTGTCGGTTATAGATATTTGTCTTTATTTGATTCTACATCTGTAGTGTATATTACACTTTCTGCTGTTGTAACAAGTGAATTTCCTCGTTGTGGGATAAATAAAGTAGAATATAATCTAACTGTTATTTACACGTGTATATAGTGTTAAAATAGGATATCGTAATGTGTTAGACAAGCCCCTTCACCGTCCATGTTTAAAACACTTCTTAAGACTCGTTTTTATTCCTCGGCTTTTAACCCAGCATGAGAATCTGTTTCTGTTTTTGCTTTAATATTATTTTAACATTGTTTTAGCGTTTATTATTGTTTTTAATTTTTTTATATGTCTTATTTCATGTTCTATTTCATGTACAGCACTTTATGTACAGCTGCGGCTATCTTTAAAGGGCTTTATAAATAAAGTTGAGTTAAAGTTTTTGTTTTCTTGCTATCTCACTTACCGTTTGTAACAAAATAATTTCCCTGCTGGGATTAATAAAGTATTTCTGATTGTAAAATAATGAGTATTTAACAATACGTATCGCATTTATACACTTTGGGGCAATTCAGGGTTTAGTAACATGCAGGCTGGGGGAGCCGGGGATCGAACCGTCGACCTCCAGGGTCTGGTACCTGTCCAGGGCATCCTTCAGCTCCTCGGTCCTCTCCTCTCTGGAGGGGTAGGGCGCTGCTCTCCGAAACAAACGCAGCTGCTGAGCACTGCAACGACACGAGAAGGAGTTTGTCCGTTTAAACACAAAACAACAACAACAACAACAACAACAACAACAGGCAGCTCATGCCGCTGACACGTTCACAGGTGTGGGGGAGCAGGATGTGGATTTTCGGGCACCGGTTTGTTTTCTGCCGTTTAGCTCCCCCGCCTAGCACCTTAGCCGCTAATGCTAAGCTACACTCGGCTTACCTTCCGTTCGGGTTCGCCTGAGGCCGCCGGGCCGCTGCTGACGATTTGGCCCAGGACGACATGTTCAACCTCCACAGACACCAAATGAATGTTTTGTAAATCACAGGGACAGAGGAGAAATACTCCTGGTGTGTTAGTCCACCAGCTCGACAACAACTCTGCTTACAGTGGAGGAGGAGGAGGAGAAGAAGAGGGAGGAGGAGGAGGAGGAGGAGTTTCTTCTCTGGGCGGTGCTTACCGCCACCTGCTGGACGAGAGCGGTGGTGCTGAAATAAATCTGGAATAAAACCATAGACTAGACTTGATAAAACCATCTCTAGCAGTGTTATAATCCCTCATGGTGTCTGTAGTCCCCCCATGTCCATCATTACATCAGATTTTATTTGTATTAGGGAGGTGGAAGTAGCTCAGTTCATAGGGACTTGGCTTTTGGGAACCGGAGGGCAAGTAATTTCATTCAATATTTCATTAAATCCTTCGTATTTCTATCTATATCTTATATATGTGTATACATAACAATCTTAGGTAATACAAGATTGCCTAAAATTACATAAAATTGCTGAAAAAGGGAAAATAAAATAACCCTGACAGATGTACACAATACATACATGGATTATACTGTCATACTCGACATAGATAATGCCTGTTTCTTTTTATTACTAGTACTAGTACTAGTACTAGCACAATATTTACTGCTGGTGATTTGTACACACATGCAAGTCTGCATACAGTATGCAGTGCAGTTCACTGTTTGATGTAAGGTTAAAAGCCACCGTAAAAATGTGCTAAAGGCCATTTTTTATTTAACTTTTACTGCTCAAAACACGTAAAACCAAAGAGATAATTGATTTCATTATTGTACTTGAAATATATATACTCAATGATGATGGTTTAATCGTTTTATATTGGGGCCTCTGTCAGTCATGGGCCCTTGGAATTGTCCTAACTTTTTCCCCGTATACGGCGCCCCTGGTTATATAACCATCTCTAGCAATGTTATAATCCTTCATGGTGTTTGTAGTTTCCCCATGCCATCTATCACTCCGCTCTGGGGTGGCAGTAGTTCAGTCCATAGGGACTTGGCTTGGGAACCGGAGGGTGGCCAGGTCAAGTCCAACATGGACCAAAAATATGGACGGTGGACTGGTAGCTGGGGAGGTGCCAGTTCACCTCCTGGCCACTGCCGAGGTGCCCCTGAGCAAGGCACTAACCCCCCCCCAAACTGCTCACAGGGTGCTGCTCTGGCTGGCTGCCCATTACTCCACCATCTCTCTCCACATTGCTTGTCTATGAGCCCTTAGTGTGCATGTGTGTTCTGGGTTAAAAATGCATGTAAATAAAAACAGAGTGAAAAAAGAATTTCCTTGTTGAGGGATTAATAAAGTAGAGCGAACAAAAAATAAATGTAAACTGTGAGAATAAATGAGAATTGACAGGTAATTGCACAGATTTACAGGAAATTACACAGTGTAATGTTAAAGGCATCCTGATTTTTAGTTCATAGTTCATCCTATAGTTTAAGTCCCAAAAATGTTGGATCTCAAACTAAAATCATAATGCAAAAAAATAAATGTCATGACATGAAGTATGACTGCAGTCCTGTATGCAGTAAAACACTTAATATGGAATCAAAACGGCAACCTTATAACTATGAAACCAAAAGTACTAATATCCTTTTACCATATTTATTATGGTAAAATTCTGGAAACCACAGCTCCCAGTGTTTACCATGATTTTTTTTTTTTTTACTGTTTGTTTGTTTTTGTTTTTTTTGTTTTTTTTTTACAGTGAATAGTGTCTGTTTACAGCCTCCCTGTCTGTCTTTTTAAATTACAAAGCTGGATAACGCATTCATAGCCACATAAAACAGTCTACGGCTGCTTTGACACACACACACACACACACACACACACACACACACACACACATATATATATATATATATATATATATATGTTGTATACTGGAGTATTGTAACAAAAATAATTTCCCCATGGGATTATTAAAGTATTTCTGAATTTGATATATTTCTACCTGCACTATATTACATATCCTGTTCATTTGTACATACTCTGCACTTCTGGTTGTCTAAGTATTTCTAACTCTGTGCACTGACAATAAAGTTAAACCAGATGTAATGTGAGTAGAATAAACCCTAAGGAGGAAGAACATATGGTCCCACCTGTAAAAAGATACTATTATTTTATATTATTGTATATTTAGCCTCTTGTCTTAAGATAAAAAACAGTTGCAGTTTTTTTTTTATATCTTTAGAAAACATTCTTCGGTTCCTCTCTGTATGAAACACACACACACACACACACACACACACGTTCACAAACAGCTTCATCATTCTTCGTTTTTATTTTCTCCATCGTCAGGATTGAATAAAACACAGACACATTGACACGCGGCACAGACGGACCCAGGTGTTGTCGGCCACCTTGCGTCCCTCGGTTGGTGTCGGTGTCGCGCGCGCGGATAAACTCGGACACACTCGAACCGTGAGCGCGCGCGCCGCGGCGGTGACAGTCGCCATTTTATTTTGAAAATCAAACTGTAGGCAGAGCGACCCTTCCATTTCGTCAAGTTTGTTGTGGGAAACAAGAAGGGATGAACGCCTGAACCACTTTCTTGGAAGCACGGTGAGACTCATAACACACCGGACAAACGCTCCTTCGACTGGTTTTATATAGATTTGTATTTTTGTTGGATTTCCAACGGGGAAAAAAGCAGCGATATTAACACGGAGCAGGGTGGCCGTTAGCCACCACCGCGGGGGTGGTCTAATTGCTGGAAAACAGCTGTCACACCAAGAAAGTAACATTGCCTCAATTTTAGCAACGTGTGCCAATATATTACCCACTCTTAACCACTTCGCTCAAATTGCCGTCGGCGGCGATATTGCCATTTGTTAGGTTGCCGTTGAAAAGAGAAGTTGCTTCCTTTCCACACATTAGCCGGAGCCCCCCTCCCCTCCGTTAACAAGGTGAATGCTAACGTTAGCTCGATCCCGCATCCGCAGTCCTGTCCGCGGCCTTTCACGGCTCCTGAGCAGGGCATGCGTGACCGTTAACCAAGGCTTTAACCATCAGGTTAGGTAGTTAAATCTCTTATTAAAACACGTACGTGTGAATTTATTAACAAAAAGAGAAACTTTTAGTTGTTTTTCGCCGATTCGCGAACACAAGCTCGAAACGGGCTAACGTTAGCTTCGCGTGAATGCTAAATGGTTAGCGTTAGCGGGAGTTGGGAACGTTTCACATAAGGTTTTTTGACGCTAACGTGGATTATAGATGGTACGTGTTAGTGGAGACGTGTGTAATAATTAAAGGGGTAACGTATAAGTCGGTGTGTGGAAGATTTAATGCTGAATTATTCAGTAAACACGTCGGCTAACTTGTTTACCAGCGTCATGGTGATGTTAGCTCGCCTAGCTAGGTCGCCTCACACAGGCAGTGTGGTCAGCCACTTTACTTTTAAACGTGTTAATGTTCTTATCGAGTCTCTGTATCGTGTCTGGCCCAGGTAGGAGTCCGATAAACGGGCTGAAACATGTAGGTAAGCAAACGTGGCTAACTCCCATTAGCTCTCTTTGTTTCAGTTTAACGCTCCCTGCTTTATTACTCATTCAAAACTCGCGGTGAGCTCCTCTTGTATGAGCTGATAAGGCTGCTGGAGTTATTGTTTTAACGTTATTTTTAGTTATGAGCAACTTAAAGTAGCTTTGTGTGTGTGTGTTCGACAGGGTACAGCCGAGGCCTACTACTTTACTACTACGTTACTTTATGTAACTGCAGTGTCTCACACGAAACTTCTCAGCTTCATCTCGCCTCCTGTGGCACTTCTAAAATCCTAATTAATTGAAATGTGTTTAACTGAAACTCTGTAATGGACCTAGGCCTCAAAGCCTGTCACAATATGTTGTTGCTGTACTGTAAATATTGCCCTTAGTTATAGTAGGGATGTAACGATTCACTCAACTCACGACTCGATGCGATTCATGATTTTTTTGTTCACGATACGATTTTTTCTTTTTAATCAAATGAGCTACAGACAAATTATGACCAAATAAAATTATCTTTTTATTTGTAGGGAAAATCTTTACAGAATCTCTCAGTTTGTGTTCTCTTACTAAAAAGTGCAACTTACATCTTAAACAACAAAACACATGACATATCTCTCTTCTTTAGAAACAGTCTCACAGTAAACTGCTGTTAACTGGTGTAATGTGCAGTTTCAGTTCTCGATGTGGCGTAACATTACTTTGGCGGCTGATATGCAGCTGCATGTTGCTCGTGTTGCTGCTATATGTTGCCGTCTCTTGCAATATTTACATCCTGTTTTTCGGTTTTGTCTGTCCGTTTCTCACCGGTTGTATTTGTGTATATAGGGAATCCAAAATGCTGCCACACAGGTGATTTCAAACTGCTCCGTGCATCCTCTATCATCGCCATGTCTTCCCTCGTTCTGTGCTCCGTACCTACGCAGTGGCGTGACTTTGACGTCTGATGTTGAACAAATAAATCACCAACAGGTGACTTTTTTAACATGACGTAAGAAAAAAAACATATCCTACTAATCTCGCATTCGTTAAGAATCGCGACTCATTTTGATGCGAATCGTCACGCGTTTGTACCGATTTTTAATCGTGTCACGATGCATCGTTACATCCCTAATTGCAAGTGAGACTCCAACTTTAGTGCGGTTCACAGAGAAGCTGCCTCTTTTGGTGTTATTGCCTAAAATAATTAATATGTTCTTTTCTGTTTTGTTCCAGATGCTGAACTTTATTTTAAACTGAAGGACTCTATCTAGTACCGGGAGCCACCGATCGGGAAGACTTATTTGGAAGCCGTCATTTTTTTCACACCTTTTGGGGGGGGGGAGCAGAAGTAACCTATCACTGAAGTGACTAAAGGGGAATAATGGTGATTTTGCGCCGTGCTCGGCCGCCTGCTTCCGCCCCAACCAGCAATGAATCTTGACTCGCTCTCGCTGGCTTTGTCTCAAATCAGCTATCTGGTGGACAATTTAACAAAGAAAAATTACCGAGCCAGCCAGCAAGAAATACAGCATGTAAGTATCAAAGATGAGGTGGTTTTGACGATCAGTCTTCTGGTTTGTCTACATGAACTGTCTTAAAATGTGTCCTCGTACTGTACTGATTATTCCCTGTGCTCTCCCAGATTGTAAATCGTCACGGTCCTGAGGCAGACAGGCATCTACTACGCTGTCTTTTCTCCCATGTGGATTTCAGTGGCGATGGTAAAAGCAGTGGCAAGGACTTTCACCAGGTAATTTTTGATTAGAAACAACTTGATACTTTGTTTGTTTTTAACTGGTTTACATGTGCAGCCAGGCAGCAGAACACACATTAATACAATGTTCAAGTGTGTAGGAATAAGCACTGCTCTCTGTAAAGAAGTAGCGTTGCAGTTCAGCAACTTTGTTTGACACATGCTGACAGACAGCAACTGGCTCTGGCCAAACAAGAAGTTTCCTATTAATTCATAAACTCTAACCCTAAAGTCTGTTCGAATGCTGTCGACCAATCTTTAGTTGTAGCCGTGCAGTAAAAATCCCATGTACACATATGTTATCACAGTACAGAAAGATGCCCCCTTAAAATGTTTTCTTCAACTACGCTAAGTGTTTCTGTCACTTAGAATCAACAAAGTTTAGACTTCAAGGAGCAATGCACCGATTAGAAGCTGCTCCACAGCTTAAGAGAGTCTCAATTCATGTGATTATTTTTTTTATACATCCATAATATTGTAAAAAATAACACATTATTATTATTATTATTGTGAAATCAGAATATAGTCATACCATCAATCTATAATCCATCCCCAGTCTCAGACAGCATTTCATAAATCGGACGTGGGACACATTATTTTGATCAGTTGTTGTTTATCCATCCCAATTTGGCAATCACACCGTGTGGACTTTAAAACTGTGAAATATCTCTAAAATGCAGCTGCTGATGTTGGTGTAGCACTGTGCAAATTGCCCATTTGATTCCGTCTTTGTGATGCAGTCAGCCAGGCTTTGTATTAAAGAGAGGCTGTATGCTTATAATTCATGGGATGCCTACACCTGCACCGAAAACAACTGCCACTATTATCATTATCGAGTCCTCTGATCAGAGCTCGCTGTGTTTTCTGCCCGATTGCACATGTATCTCTAAACAGTGTCACTGCCTACAGAAGTTTTATGACCGAGTAGACGTGTGAGTTAATAATTGGTTATTGTTTCATAGAGATCGTCGTGGTAGGCTTACTGTCTTGTCGTCTCCTTCACCTGCCTCTCTTCTCTTTACTGTCTCCTCCCTCTCGGCATCTTTTTGCTTTTCAACTTGCCCAAGACACAGTTTCTGATCCAGGAGTGTGTGTCGCTGATATCAAAGCCAAACTTTATCTCTACTCTGTGTTACGCCATTGACAATCCTCTGCACTACCAGAAGGTGAGGACCGGATGCCAGAGTATTTGATTTATTACTGCGATAGCCCTGACTGACAGAAACATGCTGAGGTGTTGGATTTTTTTCTTTTCTTGCAGAGTTTGAAGCCCTCGGCCCATTTATTCACTCAACTGAGTAAAGTTCTTAAGCTCAGCAAGGTCCAAGAGGTAAGGCAGCTCTGTGATGAGCTTCATTAATTATCTGAACCATGTGCATACAGTACATGATTTACATTTGGAAGTTAGATCAGACTTTAAAAATGTCTTTCTTGTGTTTCTCAGGTGATATTTGGCCTCGCTTTGCTCAACTCCAGCAACGCAGACCTTCGTGGTTTTGGTAAGTAATCCTAGCCTGACATTTGAACCGCTGTTAAGACGCAGTGCAGATTTTACTGTAAAAAGTGATTACAAGTTATCAAACACTTAGAAGTTTAGCTACGTCGTTGTATATAAATTCACCCTCAGTACAGTTGAACGGGGAAATTAGCTACAGAGACCAAAACTGTTTTTTGTACCAGGCTGTAAACATGTTTATTTCTGCTGTGAAACATGGGGACTTATGGAGACTGACTCACTTCTGGAGCCAGCCTCAGGTGGAAGTTTACAGGAAATTGTTTTTGGAAAATGACATTTTAAATTAGATGCCACCAACACGTCACAAAGTTGGAACACGGTCACGTTTGCTGCTCTCTGTACACTCTGTAAGCATCTGGGAGACAGAGCACACTGTCTGCCGTCCTCTAAATGTTTTCCTGTTCTTGCTTAATCTAAGAGTTCAGACATACAAACATTTTCAGTGGGTGACAAGTCTCGACTGCAGGCAAACCAGTTTAACTTGACTCTTTTACTAACGGAGCCATGAGTGTGGTTTGGCATCGTCTCATTGAAATAAGCAAGTCCCTGAAAAAGACGCCCTCTCGCTGGCAGCACATGTTGCTCCAAAACCTGCATATATCTCTTCCAGTGTCCAAACTTAACTGCTCAATGTTTTGCACACCATGTCGTTTCTATTTATGTTTTACACCGTATGCCAACTTTATCAGAAAAAGTTGTGCACCACAGATGAAGTTGTATTTTTATGTTTTTTGTCTGTACATAGATCCTTTTTTAACCAGTTGTGTTGTTTTTGTTCCTCAGCCGCGCAGTTCATCAAGCAGAAGCTTCCAGACCTCCTGCGGTCATACGTTGACGCGGATCTCGGAGGAAACCAGGAAGGTGGCTTCCAGGACATTGCCATAGAGGTCTTGCACCTGCTGCTCTCCCATCTACTGTTTGGCCAGAAGGGAGCCAGTGGGGTTGGGCAAGAGCAGATTGACGCCTTCCTGAAGACCCTTTGCCGAGGTACGAGAAACACAAAACTGGTGCTACGCTGAAGTGTATATAAAGCGGCTTTGTCAGGCTGAATAGAAAACCAATATCTCATAATTTTTCAGTGTTGCTTTGCAACATTTGTTTATGTAACGATGTGTTGTGTCTTCAGATTTCCCCCAGGAGCGCTGCCCTGTGGTGCTCGCACCACTGCTGTACCCTGAAAAACGGGACATTCTCATGGACAGGATCCTGCCAGACTCGGGGGAGTTAGCTAAGACCATGATGGAGAGTTCTCTTGCAGAATTCATGCAAGAAGTTGGCTATGGCTTCTGTGCCAGGTGAATTTAAATTCTTTAAAGCTTAATACACAGCTCTGCGTGTTAATGGCCAAATATCCAAGATAAGAGAAATAAATATTCCCAGTTGTTGAGTTTTTTCACCTCAGTGTGATTTAATTATGTTAATGTTGGCTCACATTCAGCACTGATCCCATTATTCTGTCCGTCTCTCCAGTCTGGATGAGTGCAGAAACATAATCCTGCAGTATGGGGTGAGAGAGGTGACGGCCAGCCAGGTAGCCAGGGTCCTGGGCATGATGGCACGGACCCACTCTGGCTTAACTGATGGCATCCCACTACAGGTGAGTTTGGACAACACGGACAGTCGCCCCCAGTTTCTCAAACCTATCTGCGCGCCTGGACTCGGGCCCGGTGCTTCTGCCATGGTGAGTGTGTTGTCTCGTGGTTGTGACTGTAAGCCATGTGCACGTCTGGGCGAGAGAGAGAAGCGAGTTTCTATCAAAGTGGAGCTGTCTTCATGGCGTTCGTTCTTGCCGGCAGAAACACACGAACAGACGGGCGGAGCCAGCGTGCAGGAAACAGCCTATCATATCCCCGAAAGTCAGCAGTAACAACAAAAGACTCTAACTTTAATGCTAAAATCATTCAGCAGCTGTGCAGTTCGGTTGCAGTAGTTGCCATGTTGGTTTGTTTACATGCAGTGAGAAGCTGGGAGGAGAGCAGAGCTGGCCGCTATGTAACGAAAACTGGCACCGGTAGTATAGTAATCCACAGTAGTACCGTCGTGTAGAATTTCTAGTATAGTAGAAACCGTTAGGATTTGGCAATGCTAGATACAAACATGAAGTGGTGGAACTTAGTCTGGCTTTCGTTGGTTTTATGTTTCCTGGATCTGCTGGGTCGACTTTGTCTTTCTGCCACACGGTGCTGACAGGTACAGTGCGTTAATGGTGGCTTCATATGAAGATTGATGAGAGCAGTTCATGCTTGAGCACGCAGGCTATAAAATCATAACATTGACCTAAATTAGGCTGAAGATCCAGAGTCAGTTAATTAATGACTGTGTAACATAAAAGGAGTCTTTTCCCAGTGTCAAATTTGCAGTAATTGATTATTGTACATCAGAGCTGAAGTCTTTTTGTTTTCTCTTTCAGTCCATCTCTGCTCCAGGAAGCGGCATCTGGAGCGACGGTAAGGACAAGAACGACGGCTCGCAGGCGCACACGTGGAATGTTGAAGTTCTCATCGATGTTGTGAAAGAAGTGGTAAGTGAACCTGTCAGGTTACCTCAAAGATACTTCTACTGACAACACTGAATGTTCTGTCTTGCCGTTTGTGGCAGCATTTTATAGAATCACCTCTGCATTAGTGCACAAGTTAATACATACTCTAACTAACCTGACCTTTTTGTTTTGGACCTGTTTATTTTCAAAAGCTAATGAGGTTTCACTTCTGTCCTAGAATCCCAACCTGAACTTCAAAGAGGTGACTTACGAACTGGACCACCCGGGCTTCATGATCCGGGACAGCAAAGGCCTGCATATCGTGGTGTACGGCATTCAGAGGGGGTTGGGCATGGAGGTCTTCCCAGTCGATCTTATTTATCGGCCCTGGAAACACGCTGAGGGACAGGTAATTGGCCGATAGGGAGGTGGAGAAACTGGGTTGGATTGAATTATTGCTGTCAAAAATAATAGTGAAATGATGAATAGATTGATAAAGAAGAAAGCCGGGAAGGAATTGATCTGTGTCTAGACATAAAGTGCTTTGAGTGGTTGAAGGTTGAGCCGTGTATTCTCTCTTTTTTAAATGTGTGATTGCTCTCTTTCTGTTTACAGTTGTCGTTCATTCAGCACTCCCTGATGAGCCCAGAAGTGTTTTGCTTCGCTGACTACCCTTGCCACACCGTGGCCATAGACATCCTCAAGGCCCCACCGGAGGATGACAACAGAGAGATTGCCACCTGGTACGGTGCTTGTAGCTGGTGGCTGTTATGTTAGAGGGTGTAGCAGCTGCTCATTTCTGAGCTGATGCTATAATTCTGCTTCAGTGTGCCTGACTCATTGTCCCTGACTCCTCACAGGAAAAGTCTGGACCTGGTGGAGAGTCTGCTTCGGCTGTCTGAGGTGGGCCAGTACGAGCAGGTGAAGCAGCTGTTTGGTTTCCCAATCAAACACTGCCCAGACATGTTGGTGCTGGCATTGCTGCAGATCTCCACCTCCTGGCACACACTGCGCCATGAGCTCATCTCTACCCTAATGCCCATCTTCTTGGGCAACCACCCGAACTCAGCTATTATCCTGCACTACGCGTGGCACGGACAGGTTGGTGTTACAAACTTCATTTGTGTTTTTTTTTTTGTCACCTTTGGCACTTTAGGTTGAGGTTATTAGTTTCCCATTAAAAAACAATTGTACTGATTAAAAACCTGGTGGTTATTTTTCCAGGGACAGTCTCCCTCCATCCGTCAGCTAATTATGCATTCAATGGCTGAGTGGTACATGAGAGGGGAGCAGTATGACCAGGCCAAGCTGTCTCGCATCCTGGATGTGGCTCAGGACTTGAAGGTTTGTCACTGACATGACTGCTTCTCTGAACTCAAAACCCTCAAACCAGTAGCCAAAGCACAAAAAATAAACTGTTATACTCTTAAATTAGAGGATATAGGGCCGTCTATCTTGTGGTCTTCTTGGCATAATTCAAAAATACAGGTAACATTTTCATGATGGTCAATAAACCAGTGTGTTTTCTTTCTTCCCTTCAGTCTCTATCGATGTTGCTGAATGGTACTCCATTTGCCTTTGTTATTGACCTCGCTGCACTTGCTTCCCGCCGTGAATACCTCAAACTTGATAAATGGCTGACTGACAAAATCAGAGAGCATGGGGTAAGTCTTCACGATGAGTATTCGATTGTTTTTTTTTTTTAAGCCTACTACCTCAAGAATATTGTATTTTTACATGAGTGTGTTGTTGTGTTGTGTCAGGAACCTTTTATCCAGGCATGCGTGACATTCCTGAAGAGGCGCTGTCCATCCATTATGGGCGGCCTGGCTCCAGACAAGGACCAGCCCAAAAGCGCTCAGCTGCCCCCAGAGACCTTAGCCACGATGCTGGCCTGTCTGCAGTCCTGTGCTGGGTGAGAGGCTAATCTTAAAAATGAGTTATTTGTATACACCATTAGTCGTGTTTTTTTTTTTTTTTTTTTTTCGATTTTAACTAAACTTTGTTTCCTCAGGAGTGTTTCACAGGAGCTGTCAGAGACCATCCTGACTATGGTCGCCAACTGCAGCAATGTAATGAATAAAGCCCGGCAGCCGCCACCAGGGGTAATGCCAAAAGGACGTGCCCCGAGCACCAGCAGCCTAGATGCCATCTCTCCTGTGCAGGTATCTTCACGTGGAAACCACATCGTGCTTCTGCAGGCAAACGATCTGTATTCCTAACTCTCTTGTTGCTCTTCTCTAGATGGATCCTCTGTCCGGCATGGGTTCCTTGAACCTAGGGAGCACAGCCACCTCACACACTCAAAGCATGCAGGGTTTCCCAACCTCACTGAGTTCAGCTTTCAGTAATCCCCAATCCCCAGCAAAAGCTTTCCCGCCACTGTCCAACCCTAACCCCAGCACAGCATTTGGGGGCATTGGCAGCCTGTCCTCGCAGCTCCCTGGTATGGACTCTGGTACTATGCTATTTTATTATTTTACTTTAACACAAAACAAGCGAGGCACATATTAAATCAATCACAGTTCAGAGGATAGTGAGGGTATGGTAAGTTTGCATAGAAATGACTGTAGTGTTGTTGTTTTCTTGCAGGTCCCTTGGGCTCGGGCATCGGCTCTGGTATTGGCTCCAGTCTGGGGATGCAAACGGTGAACACGGATCCTTTCGGCACCAGGAAGATGAGCACACCGGGCCTGAACCCACCGACCTTTCAGCAGAGTAAGATGAAGGCCTGTAAGTGGTGGTGGTAGTGGTGTGACTGAGAGCCCCGCCCTGCGCTGCTCAGCGCTGTATTTCCTCTGCAGTCATGATTATCGTCTTGATTTGCAAGCTTAATTCTAAAATACTGTTTGATTCACACAATCTTAGCCTTTTCTAAACACCTGGCTGTATGACAAATTATAAAATTTGTTAATCAGAGGAAATACAGGTCAGTCTTCCATTCCTTGTCTGCTTTTGGCGACAGCCCCACTTTTAGTTTGTCGACTTTCCGATCATCAAAAAGGGCTCTAACCTGACTAGATCAGATGGAATGCTTTTTGATTGCACAGTGATTTATCATCGATACTTTGCTTCATTTTCCACCCGTGTTGGCTCACAACATTGAAGTGAGTAACAGTCATGGTTTAAAAAATGTCTTTCTACTCTTCTTCCAGCTGACCTTTCTCAGGTGTGGCCCGAGGCAAACCAGCACTTTAGTAAGGAGATAGACGACGAGGCGAACAGTTACTTCCAGCGCATCTACAACCACCCACCTCACCCGACGATGTCTGTGGATGAAGTACGTAGCGACTTTTGTTCAAAAGCACCAATTCGCCCCAAATCAAACTTGTGCATGCTTTCAGGGATTTATATATTAACTCATCTTCTTCGCCCATCTAGGTACTGGAGATGCTGCAGAGGTTCAAGGATTCAACCATCAAGCGGGAGCGCGAGGTGTTCAACTGTATGCTTCGGAACTTGTTCGAGGAGTACCGATTCTTCCCCCAGTACCCGGACAAGGAGCTGCACATCACTGCCTGCCTCTTTGGCGGCATTATCGAGAAGGGCCTCGTCACCTACATGGCCCTGGGCTTGGCCCTTCGATATGTTCTCGAAGCCTTAAGAAAACCATACGGATCCAAAATGTATTACTTTGGGATTGCTGCCCTAGATAGGTTCAAAAACAGGTACTGAAATTTTTCCTTTGTGAAATGAGTGTTAATGTAACAGCAGTCATCTTGTGTCAGGCTAACGCGTCTTATTATGTTTGTAGACTAAAGGACTACCCTCAATATTGTCAACACCTGGCTTCAATTGCCCACTTCTTGCAATTTCCCCACCATTTACAAGAGGTAATCAGGTTTCCTTAATTTATCTTCACTTGCCCCCCCCCCTTCTTTTTTTTGTCCCGGCGTTGATGACGGGAAAAGGTTTACAGCGTACAGATAAATTAAATCTCTCGCTCTGCACCTTTCAATATCCTGTGCGTGCAGTATATCGAGTATGGCCAACAGTCACGGGACCCTCCGGTGAAGATGCAGGGCTCCATCACCACCCCTGGCAGTCTGGCGCTGGCACACGTCCAAGCCCAATCCCAGCAACCCGGAGGCCCCAAGGTCCCGCAGCCAGGTCAGCCCAGCACTCTGGTCACCACCACGACTACTACGACCACCGCAACCAAGACCACCACCATCACAAGACCTACAACCAGCAGCTTCAAGAAGGATGTCCCCGTGAGTTTGGATTTGTTGGCGTCTTAACACTTTGTGCCCAGTCAGTGCTTCTGTTTGGTTATATACAGTAAATAGACTGAAAGGTGATTGTTGTTGTCCCTACCTGCAGCCCTCCATCAACACAACCAACATCGACACCCTGCTGGTGGCCACCGATCAGACAGAAAGGATTGTAGAGCCTCCAGAGAATGTCCAGGAGAAGATCGCGTTCATCTTCAACAACCTTTCTCAGTCCAACATGACGCAGAAGGTAAACACAGGAAACGTAACTATCTCAAGAACCTTAATTGTCAGAGAGCCTTCTTTTAAACCACATTTGCTTTCTTCAGGTTGAGGAGTTGAAGGAGACGGTGAAGGAGGAGTTCATGCCCTGGGTGTCTCAGTACCTGGTGATGAAGCGTGTCAGCATCGAGCCCAACTTCCACAGCCTCTATTCCAACTTTCTGGATACACTCAAGAACCCAGAGTTTGTCAAGATGGTCCTCACTGAGACGTACAGGAATATCAAGGTAAAACCTGTCTGTTATGTCACATCCTTGAGTTTGTTTGTTTTTTTCCACCTGCCTGTCAGATTGTATCGTAAATACTGACGCTCCCTTTCTCTGCATTTCTTTCAGGTTCTCTTGACTTCTGACAAGGCAGCTGCCAACTTCTCTGATCGCTCCCTGCTGAAGAATCTGGGCCACTGGTTGGGCATGATAACACTGGCCAAAAACAAGCCGATCCTTTACACAGTAAGAACTGTTCACTGGTTCTGCTTTTTCCCTTACACTGTGGGTTTCCTGTTAGTTTTTGAGTCAGCTAACACATTTTTCTTCTCCCAGGATCTGGAAGTCAAATCTCTGCTACTAGAGGCGTACGTGAAAGGCCAGCAGGAGCTTCTGTACGTGGTTCCCTTCGTGGCCAAAGTTTTGGAGTCCAGTTTACGAAGCATGGTGAGTAAGATCCACGCAACTGACATCGCCTCATACCCACTGCCCAGTATAAAGACGAAAACAACCGTGTGTTTCTCTAAAATGTTTCCTCTGGATTCTTCATAGCAACTTTAACTAATGTCTGCATCTCTGATGTTGTAGGTCTTCAGGCCCCAGAACCCCTGGACCATGGCCATCATGAATGTTCTCGCTGAGCTGCATCAGGAACACGACCTCAAGGTAATATATTATTCTTTCTATGTAGCTTCTTAAACTAAAAAAAGGTTTGGAGAGGGATATGACCTAAACCAGATGCAACTCTGATCATTCACCAAATGATCTGCCACTTTCAGCTATTTAACCTGAAATCTCTTGTTCACTGCAGCTGAACCTGAAGTTTGAGATCGAAGTTCTGTGTAAGAACTTGTCCCTGGACATCAATGACCTGAAGCCAGGAAACTTGCTGAAGGACAAGGAGAAGCTCAAGAGCCTGGAGGAGCAGCTGTCTGCACCAAAGAAAGAGGCGAAGCCTCCGGAAGAGATGCTGCCGGTTTCTACGACAGGTGGATGCTCCATATTTTTATCTAACGTTTACGTAATTTTAGTTGTTTGTCTGTTCAGCTCTTGTGTGAAAACCTCAGTAATGTCTCACTATGTTTTGTCTTATCGGCGCTTTTGTCTTTTGTTTCATGAAGTTCTTTTGTTTAAAGTTTGTTTTTGTTGCCTGTATGTTTCCTTTGTGTTTGTGTTGACTCTACTTTTTTCTTGTGATTTTAATCAAACAAGCATTTTGTGACCAACAGGAGACTTTGTTCCATTTGCAGCTCCTCCCTCCACCCCGGCTGCTACCACCACCACTTGCACAACCACTGGGCCCCCCACCCCACAGTTCAGTTACCACGACATTAACGTGTATGCCCTTGCAGGCTTGGCTCCACACATCAACATCAATGTCAACGTAAGTGTTCGGTACCGGCGAACCACTTACAGACGTCGGTGGACATACACTTTTCTCTTCTGATTCCTTTCTTGACTTCCCCTTCCTGTTTCTGTAGATCCCTCTGCTACAAGCCCATCCACAGCTGAAGCAGTGTGTACGGCAGTCGGTAGAGCGAGCCGTCCAGGAGCTCGTGCACCCGGTCGTTGACCGCTCCATTAAAATTGCAATGACGACCTGTGAGCAGATCATCAGGAAGGACTTCGCCCTGGATTCGGAGGAATCCCGCATGCGCGTGGCCGCCCACCACATGATGAGAAACCTGACCGCCGGCATGGCCATGATCACCTGCCGCGAGCCGCTGCTCATGAGCATCGCCACCAACCTCAAGAACAGCTTCGCTGCTGCGCTTAGGGTGAGCTGAATGCCAACGTTCGGGACTGCGTGATATCTTCTGTGTCATTCCTGCTTCCGTAACACGCCGTCTTTATTCCCTCAGGCACCAACACCTCAACAGAGGGAGATGATGGAAGAGGCTGCAGCTCGGATCGCTCAAGACAACTGTGAACTGGCTTGTTGCTTCATTCAGAAAACAGCCGTGGAGAAGGCTGGTCCAGAAATGGACAAGAGACTAGCCACGGTGAGACTTTGAGAAGACTGGCAAGCCCAAACCAGTGCCCAAGTACAAGTAGTTTTTACAGCTGTTGGATTTTTATGCCACAGTGACTGAAGGTGATACTAGTTTACCTCTAGAGAGTAACTCCTTTTACGCTTCTGCTCTTGCAGGAGTTTGAGCTGAGGAAGCACGCACGCCAAGAAGGACGTCGTTACTGTGATCCCGTCGTCCTGACCTACCAGGCTGAGCGAATGCCTGAGCAGATCAGACTCAAGGTGAGTGGCTCTGTCAGCAAGATCGTTGTTATTTTTAACACCACGTATAGTCTGGATGTTAATAATAATGTGTGTGTTGTAGGTGGGAGGAGTGGACCCCAAGCAACTGGCTGTGTACGAGGAGTTTGCCAGGAACGTTCCAGGTTTCTTACCCAGTAACGATCTCTCACAGCCCACTGGCTTCTTGGCCCAGCCCATGAAGGTGAGTTTTTGTTCCTGTGACTCCCTGAAAAGTAAACGTCAGAGTTAAAAGATTGAAAAGTGCTACAGTGGTTATTAAAATTGATTATGACTCTTTGAACCCACAGTATAAATTTCATTAATCCTCCGTCCCTCTGTCCGTGTTAACAGCAACAGGCATGGGCCACAGACGACGTGGCTCAGATCTACGATAAGTGCATGGCAGACCTGGAGCAGCACCTTCACGCCATCCCTCCGGCCCTTGCCATGAACCCGCTGACCCAGGCTCTGCGCAGCCTGCTCGAAGCTGTGGCCTTGGCTAGAAACTCCAGAGACGGCATCGCCGCACTCGGCCTCCTGCAGAAGGTCGGGCAGTTGCAGATGTGTTTTTTTTTTTGTTTGTTTTATTTTTTTAGGAATGATGTGAGAGAGGCGAGGTTGAGCATTAATCGACGGTATCCTGTGTTTTTTGAACAGGCTGTGGAAGGTCTTCTGGATGCTACCAGTGGGGCTGATGCAGACTTGCTGCTCCGCTACAGAGAGTGCCACCTGCTGGTGCTGAAAGCTCTGCAGGATGGACGTGCCTATGGACCACAGTGGTGCAATAAGCAGATCACCAGGTGAGTCAAACCTTCATTTATCTCTCACTGTCGCATTAACTTTTTTATCACCCTGCATCGCCTGACAGAAAGTTGTTGGTTGTTCACAGGTGTCTGATCGAATGTCGTGATGAGTACAAATACAACGTGGAGGCTGTGGAGCTTCTGATCAGGAACCACCTGGTGAACATGCAGCAGTATGACCTGCACCTGGCACAGGTAATGTTTTATACTAAGATTTATTTTTAGAAGTTTGTCTTTTCTGTCAGAAGTTAAAATTTCCATGTTTTAGTACAAAATAACAGCGCATATGTTCAATTTATTTTAAAATTTCCAGCTCAAGCTCATTTTTTGTTTTTCTTCCAGTCGATGGAGAACGGCCTGCACTACATGGCGGTTGCCTTCGCCATGCAGTTGGTGAAGCTGCTGCTGGTGGACGAGCGCAGCGTCAGCCACGTCACAGAGGCCGACCTCTTCCACACAATCGAGACTTTGATGAGGACCTGTGCACACTCCAGAGCCAACGCACCCGAGGGGTAAAAACACCTGTTTTGATTTGAAGACATTTTTGTGGAAGTTAGTTTCTAATCTGACCAAATTAAAATGACTCATATGACTACCTCTTGTCCCGTCTCCTCCGCAGTCTTCCACAGCTGATGGATGTCGTTCGCTCCAACTACGAGGCCATGATTGACCGCGCCCACGGCGGACCCAACTTCATGATGCACTCTGGGATCTCACAGGCTTCAGAATATGATGATCCTCCAGGCCTGAGGGAGAAGGCGGAGTACCTGCTGAGGGAATGGGTCAACCTGTATCACTCAGCTGCTGCTGGCAGGGATAGCACCAAAGCTTTCTCTGCCTTTGTCGGCCAGGTAAACACTCATCCGTTTAAATGATCAAAAGAATCACCTTACTCGTGCTGATCACTCTTTTTCTTCTTCCTGCAGATGCACCAGCAAGGCATCCTGAAGACCGATGACCTGATCACGAGGTTCTTCCGGCTGTGCACAGAAATGTGCGTGGAGATAAGTTACCGGGCGCAGGCGGAGCAGCAGCACAACCCGGCAGCCAGCGCAGCCATCATCAGAGCCAAGTGTTACCACAACCTGGACGCCTTCGTCCGGCTCATAGCCCTGCTGGTCAAACACTCCGGAGAGGCCACCAACACAGTGACGAAAATCAACCTCCTCAACAAGGTACAGCAAAGACAGTCCAGAATATAAACTCTCAGAGCAGCAGTGTTCATATTGGCTCAAATGTTGACGAAGAGTTCATCAGATGTGATGAAACTTTCTGACAGCAGCCTTCAGCCAGCTGCTCTTTTTGATGCTGATTGCTCTCTGCGTCGTCCTTCCAGGTGCTGGGTATCGTAGTTGGGGTGTTGATCCAGGACCACGACGTCCGTCAGACAGAATTTCAACAGCTGCCATACCACCGCATCTTCATCATGCTGCTGTTGGAGCTCAACGCCCCCGAACACGTCCTGGAGACCATCAACTTCCAGACGCTCACAGCCTTCTGGTGAGGAAACCGTGTTCAGAGGCTCAGCGAGTGTTTCTGCCTCTACACGGTCACGGCACTTTGTTTTGGACTCACCTTTTCTTTCTTTTCTTTCTGTAACTGCAGCAATACCTTCCACATCCTGAGACCCACCAAAGCACCCGGCTTTGTGTACGCCTGGCTGGAGCTCATCTCCCATCGCATCTTCATCGCCAGGATGCTCGCACACACGCCGCAGCAGAAGGTACGACACTTCGCTGCTTTTTTCTGTTTGTACGTGCTTTTTGAATTTTGGGACTGATGATTTTTTTTTTTTTTTCGTTTTTAGGGCTGGCCCATGTACGCACAGCTGCTGATCGATCTCTTCAAGTACCTGGCCCCGTTCCTGAGGAATGTAGAGCTCAACAAACCTATGCAAATCCTCTACAAGGTGCGCGCTCATCTTTCTCTCACAGGATTAAGTTTGACAACAGCCACTTTTTGTGCCACAGATGAATGTATCAGGGTTCCCACGGGATGAATTCCTTGAAAATGCTTGAATTTCAATTCAGTGTTTTCAAGGTTGTGAAAATGCTTGAATTTTTCTGAGGTGCTTGAAAATGCTTGAAATTTGTGTGATGTCTATCTCAATAAACCAAGAGAGAGAAGAACAAAAATGTTTCCTAAGCGGCTACGCGCTTGATCCGATGCCTTTACATGCAGAACTCAGTTATCATACTCGCTTGGTGTTCTGCCGAGAAATAACAGTAGACTGCTATCGACACCTGTTGGTCACTACCACCATATGAAATAATGCTAATTGGACCCATATTATTATGCCATACAGTGACACCGCTGCGCTTCCCATGACCATCATGGCAAACACAACTAGTAGGCTACCTATTTAAAGGTGCTGGAAAAATGGAAAAACTGGTGCTTGAAGGTGCTTGAATTTGTTCATAAAAAAGGTGTGCGAACCCTCATGTATGGTTGTTGTTGTTGGCTGATTTAGGGCACGCTGCGAGTGCTCCTGGTCCTGCTGCATGACTTCCCAGAGTTCCTGTGTGATTACCATTACGGCTTCTGCGACGTTATCCCGCCTAACTGCATCCAGCTCCGCAACCTCATCCTCAGTGCCTTCCCACGCAACATGAGGCTCCCTGACCCGTTCACACCCAACCTGAAGGTAAACACACACACACCCGTTCATTTGGATTTCTTTGTACTCTGAACTCTGTTAGACTGACAGTCTGTTTCGTTAACGCTCCGGCTGTAGGTGGACATGCTGAGCGAGATCAACATCGCTCCGCGTATCCTCACCAACTTCACAGGCGTCATGCCGTCCCAGTTCAAGAAGGATCTGGACTCGTACCTGAAGACCCGTTCACCAGTCACCTTCCTGTCTGAGCTGCGCAGCAACCTGCAGGTACAAACGCTGACCAGCTGTTTTTTAATGTTTGTCATCGGTGATGTTATAGTTCAATAAGTGACGACACAATTCTGCCCCGCAGGTGTCCAATGAGCCAGGAAACCGCTACAACATCCAGCTGATCAACGCTCTGGTGCTGTACGTAGGCACGCAGGCCATCGCTCACATCCACAACAAGGGCAGCACCCCTTCAATGAGCACTATCACCCACTCTGCACACATGGACATCTTCCAGAACCTGGCTGTGGACCTGGACACTGAGGGTGAGGATCACCTGAGGAACATTTAGTTTGTTCTGTCTGAAGTTGTTACGTGTGCAGCTTCTCTGACCAGGCGTGTGTCGTCGTGTCTTTTCAGGGCGTTACCTGTTCTTGAACGCGATCGCCAATCAGCTGCGCTACCCGAACAGCCACACTCACTACTTCAGCTGCACCATGCTCTATCTGTTCGCCGAGGCAAACACCGAGGCCATCCAGGAGCAGATCACCAGGTGAGACTCCGTCTGACTCGAGAAAACGACAAACTGTCACCGACATGAGCGCCGCCAAGTCAAAGCTTTGTTCTTCTTCTTCGTCTTTCAGGGTTCTGTTGGAGAGACTGATAGTGAACAGGCCTCACCCGTGGGGTCTCCTCATCACCTTCATCGAGCTGATCAAGAATCCTGCCTTCAAGTTCTGGAGCCACGACTTTGTGCACTGTGCCCCCGAGATTGAAAAGTAAGTTTCCCGTTCGACTCGCCTGTGTCCGAGATAAAGTCAGTCTTTTTTTTAACGGACGTTCACGTCTCGCCTCTCTCTCCCTCTCAGGCTGTTCCAGTCGGTCGCTCAGTGCTGCATGGGACAGAAGCAGGCCCAGCAGGTGATGGAGGGCACCGGTGCCAGCTAGCCTGTGTACCAGCCAGCTCGTAGCCCTCGGGAGAGACGCCGCGGCCTTGACCCACTCCCCCACCACCACCACCACCAACCACCAACCACCACCACACACGCACACCTCCCTCTTTTACTGTTGGCACTGGATAAACTGGCAAACCACAGTCGTTTGAAATGTGGAATGAAAGAAGAAGAAAAAAAAAAGGACTACTGCTCACGGATCGGAAGGAGTTCGATTTTTGTTTATCCCTTTGGGGCTGAATTGAGATGGAGAGAATGGATTGAGACATGCTGTTTAATATACTTTTTTGATGCTTTGATGTAAATATTGGAAAAAAAAAGGGAGAATGGGGGGAGCGTTAGATAAGTGGAGAGCAATGCACATGTCGAATAAAAAATATATCCTGACATGTAAAGACATCGAAACATATTTTCACTTCAGTACCAAAGTTCTTGGTTTTGCTTCCCTCCCACACGAATCCTTTTTTTTCCTGACTTTTTTTTTTTGCGTTCAGAGGCTGAATGGTAGATGATTGAAGAGAAAAAGAGAGAAAAGAAAAAAAAAAGAAGCCGCCTGCTACTTTCAGTTGTTTCCTTTTTAGTGGGACAGTAAGATGGAGTTTAGCCTCCCAGGTGGGGTCGGGGTTCTGCTCCCGGTGCATCGGTCTGTTCGCTCGGAGACAGTTTGCTGATGGTTTGTCCATTTGAAGCTGGCTCTGGACGTCTCTCCCCCGGCACTTGTAAATTGTGCAAAGTGATGGCGACATCGTATCTTGACAATTTGTACAAAGATCCAAATTGAAGAACAATAATAGAAGGACCAATACAGCCCATTTTGTAACATTTTGAATGTTTTGTAAATGTATTGGTCCATGTGTTGTATTTTGTAGTTCTTTCTAGTTTGCCTTTAGTTCTTGCTACTTAACTGCAGTATGCATACATACAGGAAATAAAGCATTCAAACTGCAACGCATCTGTGTTCATTCAGGACCGCGGAGGTAAAAACTGACGCTGTGTTCATGTGCCAGGTGTCATCCATCTTCAGAAACGTTACGTAACTGACTGCAGGTTGAACAGACGATGTCTGAAACACAGAAAATATGAAATGTTGGAACTCTCACGTATGTCAAGAAGTTTCGTTGGATCACATGACTAAAACTCTAAATAACTTGAGTTTGGAAGGTAACTGAGGTTGTGGATTGTGACGACTAATATCTGAACTGGTTAACCTTTGGAAAAATACTTTTAAATGTGCAAAATTAGGAGGTTTTGGCAGATTTTTCAACTATTAAGTGAATATTTGGGACAAAAACTGAAGATTTTTTTCCCTCTTAAACTTTACTGTGTTTGACACAAAGGAACAAACAGCTGATCAACTGAGGCTGTCGGGTGTCTGTTCATATTGAACTTTGAGATTGGTATGGTGAAGAAGTTAGTTAATTTTAAAAAATGGGCTAAAACTTCAAAGTATTGCTTTGAATGAAGAAAAGGCAGACGATAGAGTGCAGCTGAACCAGAGTTAAGAAGTAAAGCAGACAAATCATTGAGGCAACCCCTTCGTCGCAACTTTACACAAATTGGCGCAACTAATTGTGAAACTTTTGACCTTTGTTCACGAGTTAAACTCAAGGCTGCAGCTTGATACTCAAGAAACCTGAGTATCAACACTAATGGTTGAAATAAGTGAAAGAAGTTCAAGACAAAGTGTTGAAGGTCTGTCTCCAGGGAAAACATTTATTAACCGTATCATCTTTTAAAACTCATGACTTGGTGAGCTCCATCAGTCTGTACAGGATGCTCTTCTGTCCGTAGCGTACTTGCAGCGCCCTCTGCTGCCTGCTGCTCAGTGCTGCAAGCGCCGCCTCGTCCTCTATCAGCGCCCGGTCGACGTCCACATCCTCCGTCTTCTCCTTCTCGTCTCTGTAGGACCTCACGGTAAGACGGGCCGTTTCGCAGATCAACCCTTTCCACGAAGCTTTTAATCCAGAAAGACCCTCGTTCGAGAACGCCAAGGAGATCTTCTCGTCATCCTCTTCGTCTTCCTCCCATCCTTCGTTATCCTTGAACTCTGAGAACTCCTTGCCTGACATGCTTATCACCTGGAGGGGCAACAAAGCGAAGTAAACGTTCACCTCTCATTTCTAGAGGAAACACTGATTTCAAACAGGTTTACTCCCTCACCTTGAGCACGGTGTGCAGCTCGGTGTCGGTGAGGCAGCCCTGTTTTCCGAAGACGAAGGCTGCTTTCTCCTGCAGTATCTCACACGCCATCTCCCACTGCTCCTCCAGCAGCTGCCGGTCCAAGTCAGACTGAATACCTGAGTAGATGAAGATGAAGAATGAGGGTCCGAAGCATTTTCAGAATGTTATCTTCTTTTGAATTAAGAAAAATCTTGTTGATCACCTTGTGTGGCGATCTCGTACAAGTTGCCGATGGGGATATCGGCCGTGTCGTTGCTGTTGCTTTGATACGGCTCCACGAAGCCGTACATGTGCAGCAGCTGCCAGTTGGCCATCTGTCCGTAGGTGTTAAACACCTCCTCGCCTTTACGGATGGGACGCACGCAGACCATCTTCAAACTGTCCTGAGAAAGACGGAGAGAGGTCAAGAAGAAGTTAAAACGATGGAGAAACTATAGAAGTGAGAAATAAGGGAGCGTGGATGTGTCTCCTCCCACCGGTGTGAACTCCAGGTTGGCGTTGTGATTGGACACGTGGTTGAGCATGTCTGCCATGGGAACCATCATGGGTGGGTTAGGAGCCTCCTGCTCCTCGTCCTCCTCGTCCTCTTCATCGTCGTCCTCTTCCTGTGGCTCCTGGAAGCTACAGAGACAGAAGACGTTCACATTAAACCCCACGTCTCCGTCACGTCAACAATGATTGGAGGTGTTCTCCACAGCCAGACTTCGTTAACTTAACAGATCTGCTGGTTTATGAGCTTCTGAATATGTACAAGGTTCCCACACCTTTTTCATGAACAAATTCAAGCACTTTTCAAGCACCTTCAAGCACCAGTTTTTCCATTTTTCCAGCACCTTTGTAGCCTACTAGGTGTGTTTGCCATGATGGTCATGGGAAGCGCAGCGGTGCCACTGTATGGCATAATAACATGGGTCTAATTAGCATTATTTCATATGGTGGTAGATTGACTGTTTTGATTTTTAACTAATTGTGAATTGGCTTGTATTCTCAGCTTGTGAGCGGTGTATTGTGTAACTACCATAGCGCAATAACAGTGACCAACAGGTGTGGATAGTAGTCTACTGTTATTTCTCGGCAGAACACCAAGCGAGTATGACAACTGAGTTCTGCATGTAAAGGCATCGGATCAAGCGTGTAGCCGCTTAGGAAACATTTTTGTTTTCTCTTGGTTTATTGAGATAGACGTCACACAAATTTCAAGCATTTTCAAGCACCTCACAAAAAATTCAAGCATTTTCACAACCTCGAAAACACTGAATTGAAATTCAAGCACCCGTGGGGACCCTGTATGTAAATATGTGTGACGCTTCTGAACCGGACCGGTCGGGTTTGCATCCTTAACTAGAACGTCACGCTCGCTCACCTGTAGGCCATGACAAAGGCCACCAGCTGTGTGTACAGATCCAGCGTGTGCGTGTCGGGGTTCCACAGATCCGGATGCTTGGCGATGAAGGGAAGCACCACGTCTCTGTATTCCCTCTGGATGTTAGCCAGGTCTTTATCCACCGCCTCTGGGATGCCTGTTCCTCTCAGCAGCCGGTCTCTCTCCTCTTTAGACCTGAACAGACGAGTTGTGAATCACTGTGGACGAAGCTCCGCGTTCAGAACATCAGAACAACTGTCTCTCACCAGAACATGGGGTGGTCCAGCGTCTTGAAGTCCGTCCACAGAGACAGGTAGGGCTTCCAGTGGGACCCAGAGGACGTGTACTCATACAGCAGGGACAGCAGCAGGGGAACCCAGCCGGACGGACTCTCCAGAGACGACCTCTCTGCGAAAAACAGGTGGAGGAGGTTACAAACGAGAGGAGGGACCCTTCCATCCATCGCTCACCTTCCGATCTTACCTTTCTCCAGCAGGGCGGAGATCTTGGTTGTCCCCTGGTGGAGAAGAGCCGATCTGGGGATGGTGAACAAAACCTCGCCCTCGTCTATGTCGTCCTTCGCCAACATCCCGTAGTCTGCCACCGTTCCCTCTTTGCTCACACACACCTACACACACACACACACACACACACACACAGAGAGAGAGAGTCACACACACCCTCAGCTGAACAAAGACACAATATTCAGAAACCTGAAGGAGAGGTCACACCTTACTGCTCAGCACCAGGTGGACTCTGTCACACCACTGGAGAAAGTTCTGCAGAGGACTGAGCTCATCACAAACCTGTCAGCACAAACATCAACCTTTACTTGATGCGCGCGCATGCACACACACACACGCACATACACACACACACACACACACACACACACACACACAGGTATCTGACACCTGTGTGTGTGTGTGTGAAGTCACAACATAAACACGAGACAGTAGCATCACACATGGAGCTCCATGTGTGAGGCTACTGTCTCGTGTTTATGTTGTGACTTCACACACACACACACACACACATAAACAGACTGAAGTGTCACCTTGTGTCGTTTCGCTTCTGTTGCCATCCCGTTAACGTGTTTAACAAATAAACAAATAAACAAACACCGGGACCGAGCTGCTAACTAGCTCCAAGCTCAATCCTGCGCATGCGCATTGTGTTTGTAGGAAGCACGTGCGGGCTGAAGTTTGACGTGAGCGGAAGGAGGAAGGAGTGAACAACAGACAGATAGATAGATAGATAGATAGATAGATAGATAGATAGATAGATAGATAGATAGATAGATAGATAGATAGATAGATAGATAGATAGATAGATAGATAGATAGATAGATAGATAGATAGATAGATAGATAGATAGATAGATAGATAGATAGATAGATAGATAGATAGGAAAAAAATCTGAATTTCCTATGAAAAAAGTCTGAATTTTAAGGAAAATATAGTCAGAATTTTTTTAAAAAAAGTTAAATTTTGATGAAAAAATGGTCAAATTGACAGAAAAGAAAGGTTCCATGGTGTAATGGTCAGCACTCTGGACTTTGAATCCAGTGATCCGAGTTCAAGTCTCGGTGGAACCTTGTGAACACAACGCAATTTTCACCATGGACCAAACTGCAAAGTAAAAAAGGAGGCGGGAAAATAAGTCTGAATTTTGAGGGAGAATAAAAGGTCAAATTCTTCAAAGTCTCGGTGGAACCTTGTGAACGTCAACTGTCTTGACCCCGCACAGTATTCACCACAGACCAAGCTGCCAAATTAAAAAAGAGGAGAAAAAAATCCTATTAATTTTAAGGAAAGAAAGTTGATATTTTGAGGAAAATAGTCAGAATTTAAGAAAAAAAGTCAAATTTTTGAAGATATAAAGGTCAATTTGACAGAAAAGAAAGGTTCCATGGTGTAATGGTCAGCACTCTGGCCTTTGAATCCAGTGATCCGAGTTCAAGTCTCGGTGGAACCTTGTGAATACAGCACAATTTTCACCATGGACCAAACTGCAAAGTAAAAAAGGCGGCGGGGAAATAAGTCTAGATTTTGAGGGGGGGAAAAGTCACAATTTAAGAAAAAAAGTCTAATTTTTGAAGAAAAAAATGGTCAAATTGACAGAAAAGAAAGGTTCCATGGTGTAATGGTCAGCACTCTGGACTTTGAATCCAGTGATCCGAGTTCAAGTCTTGGTGGAACCTTGTGAATACAGCACAATATTAGCTATGTAAGTTTATAAAAAGTAGAGGAAAGAAAAAGTCATTTTTGGGGTGGAAAAAGTTGATTTTTCAGGGGAAAAAAAGTCTGATTTTTTTTAAAAAAGGAAATTTTTTCAGGTCCGAATTTTGAGGAAAAAAAAATGTCAGAAAAACAAAGTCAGAATTTTGCTAAATAAAGTCAGAATTAAAAGTGAAAAAAAATCTGAATTTTGAGAAAACAAGTCACAATCAAAGGTGAAAACACCACTGATGTCTCACGCACAAAAGTCATTTGTGTCAGAATTTAAGAGAAAAGTCTAAATTTTGAGGGAAAACAGTCAAAATTTAAGGGGAAACATCTGGGAAAAGAAGTCTGATGAAAAAAAAAGTTGGATTTTTTGGGGGAAAAGTCTTTATTTTGATGAAAGAAAGTTGATTTTTTTGAGGCAAAAAAGTCAGAATTCAGGAAAAAAGTCTAATTTTTGAAGAAAAAATGGTCAATTTTGCAGAAAAGAAAGGTTCCATGGTGTAATGGTCAGCACTCTGGACTTTGAATCCAGTGATCCGAGTTCAAGTCTCGGTGGAACCTTGTGAATACATGTTATGGCCGTGGCCGTCTTGTAGTCTCTTTTCCTCTCTCTCTGTGTGTGTGTGTGTGTGTGTGTGTGTGTGTGCTCAACGAGGACCAACTCAGCAAATGAAGAACACCTGTGCTGTGTGCCCTGATTGGACAGGCGACTGCCCGCCCTCAATTTGTGTTGTGGCTGGTAAGTGGAAAAAAAAAAGATGGCTTCGTTTGATTTACCATGCTTCTTGGAAGATCCTTCCATTGATAAAATTGACGCATTACGAAAAGATAATTTGATGCAAATAGCTGTCCATTTCAATATCTCATTTCAGAAACAAATTCTAAAAAGAGACCTCAAAGCATTGGTTATAGGTAAGTTGGTGGAACTTGGAGTGATTGTGTTGCCGGTGCTGTCTGATTCACCTGTGCCTGCAGAGGCTAAGGAGCGGCCCAGAACGCCGTTCACGCTGCCACGCTATGACCCTCTCTCCTCGGCGAGCGCTGATTCCTTGAGCGAGGCCAGACTGAAGGTGAGGCTCGCACGACTCCAGATGGAGTCCCAAGAAAAAGTCGAGAGTCGGCAGAATCAGCTTAAGCTGGAGATACGCCGCATGGAGATCGAGGCTGACAAGGCAGTCCGCCTCCGGCAGCTGGAGCTAGAGGCTCAGCTGAGAGAAACCCCAGCACCGAGCGCACCTGCAGATTCAGGTACCTCACTCCCTTCCACCAGCTCTACCTTAGAAAATTTTGACATTGAAAAGCAAATAACGCTTAGCAAAGTTGCATTGAAGATGAATTCATTCAATTCAGTTCAATCAAGACATTTAATCAATATGTTAGCTTTTAATTCTGACTTTATTTAGCAAAATTCTGACTTTGTTTTTCTGACTTTTTTTTCTCAAAATTCAGACTTTTTTCCCTTCAAAAATGAACCTTTTCCCCCTCAATATTCAACATTTTTTTTCCCCCAAAACTGACCTTTTCTTTCCTCCTTTTTTAAAACTTAGATGGTGAATATTGTGCTGTATTCACAAGGTTCCACCGAGACTTGAACTCGGATCACTGGATTTAAAGTCCAGAGTGCTGACCATTACACCATGGAACCTTTCTTTTCTGTCAATTTGACCATTTTTTCTTACAATTCAGACTTTTTCCACCTCAATATTCAAAATTTTTCCCCAAAAAATTTTCAAATATGTTCATGTTAAAATTATTAAATATAAACATATTATATATAATATAAAAAAATAATATTTTAAGACAGAAATATTTTTTTCATTTTATTTTATGTGTATTTTTTCAGAATTTAAAATCTGTGGAGAAACGGAAGCTCTCGGAGGAAACCACAGCGACACTGTGACCTTACTGTTGTTGCAAGGCCACAGTGAAGTGTTGCATCACATCCAGGTTGATGTTACTCTGGGGGAGTTTTTTTTTTGTTCATTTGAATGTGGAGAAACCGAAGCACTCGGAGAAAACCACTGTGGAGAACACTAAAGCACCTGTGCAGACCTGCGGGATAAGATGTTACTCTGGGGGAGTTTTTTTTTTGTTATTATTTAAACGTGGAGAAACCGAAGCACTCGGAGAAAACCACTGTGTTTTCTGGCATGTGTTCACCCTTCACAGCTTCAAGGTCAAGGTCCACAGTTGAACGCTGACCCTATATCTTTTTTAGCCTTGTGTGAAGCAGGCTCTGAAGGGGTAGGACACGGTCTTGAAGAAGGAGTTGAAGAACCCCCTCACGCCGGTCTGTCTGGGCTTCACTAGGTGCCTTTTTATAGTCTCTGTGACATCATTGTAGACCTGTAAGTCCTGTGACAGCACTCTCAGAACCAAGGTCCCTTTGCAGCCCATCTTTTTATACAGCTCTTTGTGCACTGCTTTTGCGTTTTTTTTGATTTTATAACCACTTGGCTTGACAAAGTCAGAATCTGCCAGTTTGGTGCACAGCATGAGTGCCAGTGGTGATGACATGTCGATGATTTCCTTGGTGTAGTGATCCCTGTTCTTTTTGAAAATCTGGTGCAAGACTGCTGACACCATTACCATATAAAACGGGTCTATCTCCTCCTCATCATCGCTGACATCTGATTTAGAAGTCATGGGAAGTGGCTTTGACTCCTTGACGTGTGTGGCAGAGATATCCTCCTCCTCATCATCGCTGACATCTGATTTAGAAGTGATGGGAAGTGGCTTTGACTCCTTGACGTGTGTGGCAGAGATATCCTCCTCATCGCTGACATCTGATTTAGAAGTGATGGGAAGTGGCTTTGACTCCTTGACGTGTGTGGCAGAGATATCCTCCTCCTCCTCATCGCTGACATCTGATTTAGAAGTGATGGGAAGTGGCTTTGACTCCTTGACGTGTGTGGCAGAGATATCATCCTCCTCATCATCGCTGACATCTGGCTCAGCGGTAGGTGGTGCTAATTCCTCGGGTTCCTCTTCGGTGGGCTTGGGAAAATCTATTACAAAGTGCTTGATCCTTTCTAAACTCTTTACCGCTATGTTTCTTTGGTTGTGCTCTTCAACCTCCCACACGAGCCACATCCACACATTATACATTAAAGATTTAACGGCAGAGTTGATCTCACTGACCTTAACAGGGTCATCGTCTGGTCCAATCATGTAAAGAATGACTTCCTCAAGCTCCTCAAAAACCATCTTATAGTCACTATCAAAAATGCGCGATTGAAACTCTTTGAAGACGCACTTCTTCTGGTCACTAGGTGGGATCAAAACCTCAACTATCTTAGATGCCACCGGTACTATGCAATTCAGTGGTTTCTCTGCAGAAAAGCCGATTGGCCCGTTTCTTAACTCCACGATGCAGCTGATGAGACACTTTTTGATATAAGTGCAAAGAAAAAAGGTCTTGATTTTGTTCAACAGGACATTCCAAATGTAAATTTCAGAGAAATCTCTGTGAAAAAATCGGAGAAAATTGAGGATGTCGGTGTCCTCAAAATCAGGATCGTATCCACCTTGATGGTCCGAGGTTGATGGGCCATCTATTAGTTTCCTGAGAAATCTGAGATCGTCATCAAAATCAGGATCGCATCCGCCTTGATGGTCCGAGGTTGATGGGCCATCTATTAGTTTCCCGAGAATGTCATCAAAATCAGGATCGCATCCGCCTTGATGGTCCGAGGTTGATGAACCATCAGGTTGGTTAAGGCCAAAGGCCTGTTTGTTAGTCCATATGAACTCAGCAATATCCAATGCAGCCTCATTCCTGTTTTGGATGATGAGCTCCATGTGTTCCTCGCATTGAACCTTTGGACTATATCTTGAGAAAATGTTTATGACATCTTTCGTAGCTCTGCCTTTGAAGCTCTCAGCTGCTGTTTCTTCACTATTTCTTGTGCCGCTGCAGTTCTTCGCCATGTGTTTTCTTTTTTTACTTGCTTTCCTGCAGGTGGGTTCTGAGGCTTCAGTGGCCTGTGGTTCACTTATCTTGCTTCTCTCATCCATAATCCTTGTTTGACTTGTTGCTACAGACAGTCTGTAATCCAGTTTGAGTCCTCGCTGTGCTGTCAAAGTATTCAGAGAAATCTGAACTAACTCCTATTTATAAACTTTCGAATGACCACGCCCCCTGACGTCACGACACTTCAAGGGCATGTAACGATAAGCCACGCCCCCTAGCACCTGAACTCAGATCTTGAATGACGTCACAACACTTCAAGGGCATGTAAAGATAAGCCACGCCCCCTAGCAACCACCAGAGCCGTCCAGTAGATCCTTAGTAACCAAAAAAACGAGCCAAAACGAGCTGTTGAAACGGTTTAAGCACACACACACACACACACACACACACACACAGGATTCATGTTCTTTAAGGAACTATCTTTGTCTTTTGACGTCATTATTATGAATTCATGATGTCGCTGTGGAAGAGCAGATACAGCTCCACTGGATAAAGAAGCTCCACAGGAAGTCACTCCTACCTGCTTGCCCTGTGTAGGAGCCATATAATCTGTTGTATTTTATCCCACCTGAACACTAGGGGGTGGTATGGTATAGGGCGAGGCCAACCATACGCTATTTACTACAGCTCATCAGCCACAAGTGTGTCTGATTTTGTGGGCAAAAAGTTTTTTAATGTGGACTTGGAGGATGTACGAGGTTGTGTTTAAAAGGACACTTTTGTTTGTAAAGCTTGTGGAAAATGCGCAAAGCGCGCAATAAATGGATTTTCAGTTAAAGTCATCAAAGTTTCTCCGGTTCACGTGTCTAACAATCAACAACATTAGCACCGGTAGCGGCTGAAAATGGGACATAGCCACTACACCCTGACCAACACTCTGACCAAGACTGCACAATGAACATTTTCAGAGCTCATCTATATTTCTCTCTGTTTATTCTGAATATCATTGACTTAAATTGGATGCGCCGTGCGTCCTAGATTGCCGCCTGGGATCAGCCTGTCCGCCGCCCTCCTCCGCCTTGTCAACCCCCCGCTCCCGGGGCACCCGCTCCGCTAACTTGATGAGCGGTATAGAAAATTGGTGAGGTCCTGAAGTGAAGCCTGTGATGCAGCTCCACTTCCTCCTGGATTAAGTGTTAAAGTCAGGGTGGTCCCAGTCTGGGGGTGGTAATCCTGCTGCTGTGTACAAGTCCTCCTGCCAGTGTTCGTATACACATATACACACAAGCCATATAATTTATCAATGCTACATACAATTACTTCCTGAGTGGACAGCATCCATGACTCTTAGGTAAATCCAGATCCCCACATGTACAACCGGATGTAAAAAAAATTTAGACTAAACAATAATGAATCATTTTTTTGCAGAAACAATAGTCAGACGTTGAAGAACACGTCATTAGCGGGTCTAAACAGAGTATGTATTGCTTCTTTGGATCCTTGAGAACTTCTTCCAGACTCCTTGATCTAATGAGGCTTCAGGAAGACAGAGCCGGGCAGACGGCGGTCTGATGTCAGTGGTGAGGATGATGACGGATGATGATGGTGGTGGTGGTGGTGGTGAGGGGAGCTGATGTAGTGGTCGTGAAAGTATGTGGTGACAGCCAGAGGAGGGCCCAGCAGCAGACACAGCCATACCAAACCGTTGCCATAGTTTCCCTCGAAATGGTTTCCTAAAAACACGGCGACTAGAAGCTGGAGAAGAAGAAGACAGTGTTGGATACAGAAACACGGCACGACTCCTGTTTCATCAGGACTTCAAATCCTCACCTCAGCTACCATCATGAAGAAGATCCACAGCCGACAGCTATGCAGAGGCAGAGCGATCATGCACTGCGTAGAAGAGAAGAGGTTATCATAGCTTGGTTCGTTCGGACCCTTTTAATCAAACACAGTTTCTATCAGGCCTTACCTCGCACAGAGCAGCAGACATGAGGAAGACCAGTAACTCAGCTTGGGATGGCGGCACGTTGTTTTCTACCAGCCGTGTGTAAACATGTCTTCATGAAAGAGAACACAGGATATGAAACCTACGACGTACAGAGAAGTTCATCATCTGCAGTGTTTCAGCTCTGACTACCTGTGACACCACCTCTGACAGGGAATACTCCAGTTCTTCCAGAAAGCGATCAGAGTCGTCGCGTTCCTGCAAACGAAAATGACAAGCGTCGATGAACCCATGTGCAAACGACACGATTGTGTGTGCACAAGTTGTTTGTTTTCTGCAGCAGCTCACCACCAGTCTCCGTAAAAGTGCCGATCGCCGAAGCGCAGCAGCTCCGCGCAGAAATTCAGGTAGGAGTGACTCAAGAAGAAGAAGAGCAGCCACAGGAAATGAGCTGGTGCCTGACAAGAAAACATCTGTTAGTAATGGCGATATGTCCGGTGTAGGCGCCAGAACGTCGACAAACGGGGGCGCAACTAGATAAACGCCGTACATTGGAGAGCTGTGATTGGCTGTAGTCATAGCTGTTGTGGAGAAATGGCTGAAGTCAAAGGTCAATGGTGAGGTCAGGAGTTCAGAAAGTGTTCAGCAGCCTCTGATGTCTTATGCCGTATTATTTATTGACGCTTGGCCAAGGAGAATTAGAGACACTCTCAAGTTCATCAGAAGTGCCTGAGTCGGTCTCACGTTCTGCCCAACTCATCCTGGTGGATCGACTTTAAACTCCAAGAAGCGGACTTTTCTTCTCGTGCGCCACGGTACCGTGCATTTACCTACCTACTGTTCCCAACCAAAGCCAAACAACAAATACTGCCGAGGACCTCAAGGTCCACACGTGACCTCGTGTGACGTAATTGGAAGGACCATGAGCTGATCTGGTACCGACACCCGCACCCACGACAACACAGAGTCCAAAGTCAGAGCTCACATTAATGCAAAGCATGTGAAACATATTGTCATACATCAGCAAGTTCCTTCGGCCCATAGACTGCACCTTTTCTAACGCACATGCAGTCCCCGTGTCCAGGTTATTCTGGACCAATGACATCGCACCAATTACATGCCTCTTAACAGTTTTCAGGCTCCCCTTTGCTTGGCCTGGATTCGATTCGCAGCCAATACATACATCATTTTTTTAACATAGTCAAAATTTTGTTAGGTTTTGAAGTTTGATTTTTTAACACATGACAAGTGGATGATTCCTTTGTAATTACACAAAGATACATAGTTCAAAAATCACTGACCGCCAGCCCCACCAGGTGCTCCACCCGCATAGTGATGTCCATAGTCTAAAGGAAAGAAATCCATAGTTGTAGGAACTTTGTTTGTTGTAGCATTGTAGCATAAAGAGGGTTTATGTTTCACTCACAGAGAAGGAGTATTCTGATCTCTGGAAGATCGGCTCGATCCACTGACGGAGAGAAAAAAGTCTAATAAGCAATAATTGGCACAAAAAAACAGCTGAGGGTGATGGCAAATAATTAAAATTCTTCTTGATGGGGAACAAGAATGTAACGGCAATCATAAAATCACATAGTTATTGAGACATTTAAAAACTTTAAAAACCACAAATGCAGGAAGAACTTTAACCAGCTGCTGTACCTGCTGCACAATGCCAACCATGATCTGGACAACGATCACCTGAAGGTAGAAAATGAAACTGATTATAGACAAACTTCACAGTCAGCCCTGACAGAGGAAATCTAAGAAGAAATATGGCGAATATATGCCGTAACACGACGTTATGTGTCTTGCCTTGCTGGAGCTATGCTCACCATTTCCAGCAGCCTGTGCAGGAGTTTGTTGACGCGGACTTTAGGAGTACGCGGGAAGTCTCTCTGGTAGCACAGAGTGGGCGCGAGGAGGAAATAATACAAACCTGAGAAATCAGAGACGTATCATCGTCAAGTTAATGTGAAGAAACCAAAGTGTCGTCGTATGAGCGAGAAGCAGTTTCACCTCGGAGAGTAAGATGCTCATTGTGGACTCTCTGTGCAACCGACACGTTGTTGTCCGTCTCTGGAAACACACAACGATCGAGAGTTATTAGATTGGTTTGTGTTAATTGTTCTGAAATGAAATCACGTCTAACTTATGTATACCTGCATCAGGTAAACGAGCCTGTCGGTACCAGCGATTAGCTTCCTGGTAAGAATAAAGCTTCATCCCCAGAACTGTGTAGAACCAGAGAGAGAAGAACGCTCCACCTATTGGACAAAAAAAGCAATCCAACATTAACCCAAGCAGCAACCTCCGTGTGAAGTAACAAAAAAACTGCAGTTCCTCAAACGTCCACTTGAGGCTGGCTCCAGAAGTGAGTCAGTCTGTCTCCATGTTAGACAGCAGAAAAAAACATGTTTACAGCCTGGTACAAAAAACTGTTTTGGTCTCTGTAGCTAATTTCAAACACTGCATCATGTATGTACAATAATCATGATGTGATGGTGTTGCACATGTTTATAGTTGTTACCTGTTGATATTGTAGGCTCGTGTACAATGACTGCAGCAGGAAACAGCAGAAGAAACCCCAGATTTGTGAGATGTAAACGACGAGCGTTGACAGGAGACAGCACACCCTGACAGAAAGTGTTTCAATGAGTTATTTTGAGTTTTTTGTCTTCAGTCCGTGTTCAAAAGTAAAGCACGATACGGTGTGACTTTAAATTGTTTCACCTTTTCCTGAGACCTCTCTAAAAGCAAAGCTGTAACAGCAAACATGTTGGCAGCTGGAAGAAATGCAGATTTTTAAAAATTAATTCACAACGACGTGGTTAAGTTTGTCTACAACCATCGCAGAGCTCCGTCTCACCCAGTATGAGGTTGACGGACGGCCAGTTGCAGTTGTCCTCGATGAGATGCTCCAAGACCTTTTTGACGTCTATCAAATAACCATGTCTGTTAAGATAAACAAACACATACATGAAATATTTTTTAGGATTTGAATACATGCATGTGTGCATCTATTCAGACTCACTGTATGAAATTCTCCAAGAACAAGTGAGCGTGAGTCAGGACCTGAAAAATCAAAGACGGTAAACATCAGTCAGTTAATAATTCATAATGCAAAGATAATAAAAACAAATCTAGAAATAGAAATCTAAAGAAGGAGTTGAGGAAACTGACCAGGAGAATTATGATCCAGTTGAGGATGCCTCTGTATCTGGTGAAGCTGCTGTTGGAGCTCAGCAAAGAGTCTTGAACTCGATGACAGCTGCACAGAGAGACTTGTTTTAGTCGAACTTGATGTTTCGTGTTCTCATGACGCTTTTTCGTGTGATATTATGTGTTGTCATGTTTGGTTGGTAGGTAGGTTCAGAGATGGCTCACCAGAGCAGCGACGCGTACGGATGTTCTTGCTCGTCGGGGGGATCAGCAGCAGAAATGGGAACAGTGTCGTAGAGGATCGCACTTTCCTCCTCCGTCGACGAAGAGGAGCAGACGGAGGAGAACCTCTTCCTCATCCTCAACCAGAGAAACAGAGAGCTCGTCCAACAGGAGGAAGTTCAGTTCAGTTTTCCTGTATACGGTGAAGTACAGACACATCGCAGAGCCTTAATTTATATAAAATAAATGAGTATTTTAAGTTAATTATACAGTAAAACACTATAATTTAATGACATTTGTGGAATAAAGCACCAACCTTATACTTAAAATCAACAGTACCAACATCCTTTCACTGTAATATTGTAAAAAGGTTATACGGTAAAATTCTGTCAATAGATTCCAGTTGTTTTTTTACTGGAAATGACATTCTAACATAGTATTTTTTAAAGTATTACATGTTTTTAAATCAGTTTATTTAAGTGCCACCATGAACAGTTCTGTTCCCTGACATGAAACCAAACTCCTTCTAGTAAACGGTCAATTTAACGTTTTCTCTCTTACCCACAGAGCTCCACCTGTGGATGAATTCGGCATGCATGTAATTAAATAATGTGTCAGTCTTCTAATTAAAGATCGCGTCTGTGCTCAGCTCCTCCTGCAAATATTTTTGCTGCATCACAATTATAAAAGTTGTTGTTTTTATTGATTTAACATGATTCTGGTTGGTTTAGTTTATGCCGAATTAAAGAACAGCTGCAGCTGATTCAGGATTTATAATCAGTGTTTTTTAATATGCATGCTTCATTTGCTGCAGGTTAATTAATCTTTAAATTGGCAGAAACATGAACGCAGCTCGGTGTGACCTTCCCTCACCGACAGGAAACGGGCTCACCTCTTGCAGCATCCCGCACCGACACCCGCAGCTCAGCATCCCGCCACGCCGAGTGACCGCACACATCTGTACCCGCGTCAGGTATTTCTGATGACCTCTAAGTCCACGTGGGGACCGATGAGACGATCAGATGTGGCACGTGAACTTCGCGTCGTCTTCTTCTCATAACATTCAAAATAAAAGCCTCCAAAATAAAAGCACGAGGTCAGTGTAGGTTTATTGTTATTTGTTTTTTTATGGTAGTAGCCTTTACGTTTATTTTATCTTTGACATTTTAGTAAAATAATGTATATATATATATATATATATATATATATGCAGCTAACTGGTGACCTCCTGTTCAGGATGTACCCCACTTCTTGCCCCAAGTCAGCTGGGATAGGCTCCATCCCCATCAAGAGCCTGATGAGGGATTGGGTTTGTGCTTGTTAATGTACACTCTTTGAAATAAAACTTAGTGGAGAGGGGCTGGTTTGGCTCAGGGGGCAGAAGGCAGCAGCAGGTGAGGTGACTAACACACCTGGAAACAGTTGATGGCCAATCACTGTCCCTCTTTACACAGCAGGAGAAAGTCAGTAGTGAATCTTCCGTCCACAACAGTGTGAATAAAAAAGATAAACTGTCATAATTTCTGCTGAGAAACTCACGGTGGCAGTGAGGCACGCCACATACGCATCTATGGTAACTATTATAAAGAAACAGCTCATGTGATGCAGAACGACGTGTTTTCGTACTTTAACAACAGAAACTTAAAAACCTGATTAAAGTACTATCAGTGAGAAATTACAATAACGACATACTCAATACAGATTTATTTAAAAAGCAACATTTAACAATAATAATCAAACACTGTCAGAGTGAAACTACTGACAACAAAACGCAAAGACAAGATCTGTCCAGATAAATGAATGCATTTATGGTCATGTGATCTTCTGTGTGTGAATTCAGGTCATGATGGTGGTGGCGGCGGTGGGTGGAGGCGTCGGTGCTCAGTTGATGGTGAGCACGTCGCTCTGGATCTCGTGGCTCAGCTGAGTCTGCAGGTCGCTCAGCTTCTTCTTGAGGACCGCCAGCGCCGACATGACGATGGTCTCCGGTCGCAGAGAGCCGCACGACTCCACGTTATAATAGAACCTGAGAGCGGGTGAAACATCACAGGTGAGCTGATGGACTTTAGCAGATTATGCCCCGAGTCACTCGTAGCGTTTCTCACCTTTCTGGCTTTCCGTTGGGGTCGTAGGGAGCTTGAACCTCGTCCTCCTCGATCTCTGAGTATTCACTCTTTGGCCTGAGAACACGACACGTTAATTCAACATTCAGTCGTTCTTCAGTATTAGATATTTACCACACATTCATCTCAGTGAGAACATACCACTCCTCAGGTCGTGGGTAGACCGTGTGCCTCAGTGCGTTGTCAGGGTCGTACTCGAAGGACACCCCCGCCGTTGGGTTCCACTTGGCGTGTTCCTTACCGAAGCCTTTCTTGGCGTACGCTCGGAGCCGCAGCTCCTGACCTTTACGGAGCTTCACCAGTAAAATGTCTGTTTGTTACGGAGTGGAGAGAGTAAAGAAGTTTAAAATTAAGATGTTTAAAACGTGGGATAAATTCACAAAAAGTCAGATTTCAAAGCCCTACAGCTTACCGTCTTGTTCAACGTAGTCATTTGGATCATTGTCTCGACTCCTGGAAGTCACCTGGAAACCCAGATATGAAAGAAAAAAGACTGTCAGTGTCTTCTTCTGCTTTCCACACGCCTCATACGGAGAAAACACTCACCGGGATGACTCTGGGGTTGTTGGACAAAAGGTCCCGTGAGGTGACATGACGCGTCTGGTCCTCAGTGCATCGTACGTCGAGCGTCAACTCGACAGAACACTCTGGACAAAAATCATCGCAGGTACAGTCCTGCAATTACAAACAGATTTACTCATGACGCTGTGGAACAGTCTAACTGTCTGTTGGACGCCTGATATCGGTGTCGGTAAACTCACCCTAGAATACTGCATTTTGTCCACGATGTCATCACTTGTGAGAGGGATCAGACCTGACGGCACAGAAAACATCATCATACTAATATCGTACTCCAATAAATGACTACCAATCTGTACTGGAAGCTGATCACACGTACCGACTCTGTGCGCGACAAACTCATCGTGCAGGACCGATGAATTGGCGTCGATCTGGATCCAGTCAATGGCTGCGAAGAAGTTCAAGTTTAGAGACTTTGTCAACTGATTTTTACTGAAACTGGATCATATTTTAAAATGGAGAAAATGTTTCTGGTTTCCCCTCTGATGTCAACTCAGATGGACCGTGAAGTAAGGAGGAGGTTTACAGACTGGAGCTAGTGTTTTGCCAGAACAGGAGCTGGACAATATGGAAGTTAGTTAGTTACTGCCAGTCCCGGTATAGATGGTAAAACCCTCCGAGGCAAATGTACATTGTGACTTTGGGCTATACAAATAAAATCTGATTTGATTTTAGTATCATGGATCAAGTTAGCTGCTCATTTGGTATTCTATAAATAACTTATCCACTCATAGTGTTTTGCCTCAGGCCTAGGACAAACAAAACAGTTATCTTACCTATTGTGGCAACTTCTGACATGAAGACTCTGCGGATAGAGTTTGCAACCCTAAAAATAAGAAATACAGATTTAAATTAACTGTTAAAGAAGCCCAGCGTTTACGATTTAATGCCATCTAGCTAGTGAAGCTGCTGATTGGGACCAAGTAAACACCCCTCGCCTCACCTACACACCTTCCAACGCCTTTAAGAGTTGTGAAAAAACATGAAAGTTGCACTATCTAGAGCTTGTGTTTTGGTTTGACCCTTCTGGGCTACCGTAGAAACATGTCCGACTCCGTAAAAGTGGACCCGCTCCGTCTGTAGATTTAAAAGTCTCATTCTAAAAGGTAACAAATGTTATTTTCAGGTGATTACACACTAGTTATGACTAACATAATGAATACTCCTCTTCAGCACACCTGTTCAGGTACAAACAGAGTTAACCTAATTAACTACCGGTAAGTGTTCTTCATTAACGAGCTCAGACTGTAACAATGGCTGCCTGTCTTGCTCTCTGAATAAATCAACACTCACGCCAGGTCCGTGTTTTCAATGACGAACTTCACATTCTCGTCTGTGAGCTCAGTGATCTTCACCGTCGGTTGGTTCGCGTACGGCATTATTAACCTCAAACGTCGTTAAAATATAAACAAACCGTCCACACTCTCGAACCACCGACGCTCCGGCTTTGAACGAAGGCTTCCCAGAATTATTTTACCGTCCGCTGATTGGCCCGCAGACTCAAGCGCGGTTACTGATTGGTCCAAATTAGAGACGCGGAGGCGGGCCTTTTTTATTGAATGTCCGGGTCATGGGTTCCTTATTTCAAAATAAGAGCACAGTGCAAATTATAGAAGAGTACAATTTCAGAATAAAAGTCTGTTTTTTTGTTTACCTTTTATGTTTACACACACTTTTATATATAGCTAATTATATGTATACCATACTCTATTCCCAGTGAAAAATAAAATTTTAGAATAAATGTTTCTTTTTTTGTGTGTACTCATATACACACACACACATAATTCATATCACAGTGCACATTAAAGTGTAGAGTAAAATAAAAACAAAATTATTTCGTGATTTTTTATATATATATATATATATATAGAGAGAGAGAGAGAGAGCGAGAGAAAACATATGTGAATAAATTCTTTAAAAAAATGTATAAACAAAGTATAAATCAGAATAAAAAAATATATATATGTAAAAAAAAAATTTTAAGTTATTTCGTTATTTTGTGTATATATATTAAATACTATAATATTATATATTTTATAATATCATCATAGATATTCTGATCGCACAACTTTGTTTAAAGATTTTTTAAATGTATTTATATATATTTTATATATCATATATTCAGTGGGAAAAAAATAAATTGTGTACATACACATATTTTATCATCAGAATAATTTAGATGTTCTGATAGCGCTTTCTTGTTCATAGAAAAAAAAATCAAATCCCCAATGAAAAAACTGTTTATACTTTATTGCCATGGTGTCTTTTCTAGCACGAATCCTAAACAAATGTACAAGAATAACTACTTTATTGAAGTCCAACATTACAATCAAACTTACAGATCTCTGTGTCCTTTTATACAAAAAAACTGATCTGAGCAGGAGAGTGAAATCTTGGACAGTGAAACTAAACAAGACAAAGCCTCTGGTCCAAAAAGAGACCCATGATCTTTAACAAATAACAGCTTTGTCTGACTGAATAAAAGTCGTGATCCAATATGTTTTTTAGACTCATAAAGTTGATCAGAAAAAAGAGCAAAAAGCTCATGACACAAGCCGGACGGTCAGGATCAGAGTGAGAGATGTTTTACATCATCGCCTCTGGTTTAGTCCTGTGAGGTTCTTCAGCTGTAAAACACAAAACACAGATGTTTAAAATACAGATCCTCTGTGGTGTTAAACTAAGAGAGAGAGGGTTTGAAAAGTGCAAATAACTGATGAAAACTTACTGTAAAAGCAGCTCCCATCAGCCCCTGCACCACAGCTTCACCAGTCGACTGCACCTACAGAACAAATGAAGCTTAGTTGTGTTTTATGTTTTTAAGCATCTTTTCCTTCCTAAATTTGGCTCCATGTTCACTGGGAGTTCTCTGATGAGTTTTAAATTATGTAAATTTGCTTGCAACAGTGACATCTAGTGGTTAGTGGGACTGCAGTCCAAATTTAAAACTTAGAGAGTCGTCTCCTTTAGACTCGAGGCTCACACAGGTTGCCAGATTGAAGACACTGAACCTCCACAAGCACAAAACAAGTGCAACATGGTTTATTTCACGAAGCAGCTCCTACGACTGAGTCTGACTTCAGTCTGTGCTGCAAAATAATAACAGAGAGACGTTTAATTGGGTTTGTGTTCGTTTGAGGGCCACTCAAACAGAGCGTTATCTCCACTTTGCTTGGTTCCACAGCTGTAGTACGTTTCATGTCTGGCAACCCGGAGAGCGTCGACATGGACGGTGTTTGGGATCAGGACAAAACAAAAACAGACCATCCGGTCCAGAAGCCACATTCCCAAAGCAGAGACATCCTGACTGTGGTATTGTACTCAAGAATCTCGTATTTCAGTTGAGCATGTTTCTCTGTACCTGTTTGGCAGTGCTAGCCATGTTGACCACGTCCTGAATGCGGTTGTCAAGGAAGTTCCAGGTGTCCTCGAAGTCCGGAGAGGAATCCTGAAGCATCACCAGCTCTGTGGTGTTATAAATGCCCGTCAGCGCTGCCCGCTTGGTGTACCAGTTCATCTAAAAGAAGCAAGGCAACATTACACTCCAATAATCAACATAATTAAGAGCAGACAAGGCAGGGCAGTTGTAAAGGTGTAAAAAGTTTCGGGCTTGGAACTATGATAAGACGTACAGATGTTTATTTTTTAAGGGGACGCCTGACAGCTAAACAGTAAGAAGTAAAGCCGGGTCATGTCTCGGTAGGGTGGGGGAGTAACCTGGGAGGTGGCGGGTCTGAGATTATGAGGGTGGTGATGAGAGGGGGACAGGAAGGTATGAGAAGGAGCAGCAGCAGAGGAAGAAGAAGAAGGAGGAGGAGGAGGTCCGGGGTGATAGGATCCACTCACGTCTGTGGATCTGTCTCCGGCATAGTACCAGATGTCGTCCACGAGGGTGGAGAGGTGCTTCAGGCTGTCTGGGATGTTGTGAGGAAGGAGCAGGATGCTCATCGCCTGGCAACACACACAAAGTCAAGGATCACATGTAGTTTCCGTCCTGACCTCTGTCGGTCGATTGCTGCTCGCGCTCGTCACTTTACCTGTGGCCACGATTCAATGTAGGGGATGTACATCCTCAGCCTGGTCTCTACGGCGTCTCTGAGAAAGTCGGCAGTCGCCTTCGGCCTGAAACAAAAAACTGTGAATGAAACTGGAACTGAAACAAGAGACGCCAAATGACCAGATTCAAGTGAAAAATTGGGATGCTTTTATTGTGAAAAGCCTGAGGTTAGGCTAAGTTAGAGTTAGAGTTAGTGTGTGTGTGTGTGTGTGTGTGTGTGTGTGTGTGTGTACATACTCCGCCTGGCCCAGCTGGACCTGCTTGTGTTGTTCAGCCAGGATCTCCGTCAGCTGCGAGTTGCACTGGGTGATGAAGTGTAACACCAAATCTCCAGCTCCATTATTGAACATGCCGGTGGACGCAGAGGACAGGCCCAGTGTCTGTTACCAACACGACATAAACAACACGACATCAGCTGAACAGAAAAGAGTCATCGCAGGATGAAATCGTTTTAACTGTCGATGGCTCACCTCGGCACCAGACGCGATGGCTTCCATCGACCAGCCGTGCAGGGGGACGAATTCCAGAGCGGCGGTCAGGATTCGAGCCTGGAGCTGCTCCTCCGTCTCGTACTCCTCGCCCTGCTCTCCGCTCTGGTCCTGGTAACTGTCCACGGACACGCAAACAGGTTAAGCATCTCTCGCGTCACTGATCAGGTCTGTGTGTGTGTGTGTAGCATCTGACCGACCGACCTGGTGTTTGGCCTGGAGGCCTGTTCGGCTGCAGCGCCTTCATGAGAAGCTGTTGCTGTGTTGTCCTGTTCGGCCGAGTGAGCCTGGTAGTGCTCGTGGAAGGTCGTGGACGAAGAGGAAGGAGGAGGTTTGTCGGATTTAAAGTCGTCCTGAAGCCTCGGTGCTGCGCGGTGGAAGCCTCGGCTCAGGCTGCTGCATTGAGGAGCTGTTGCTGTCGGTGCAGCCACCACTGCAAAGAGGAACACAGTCGTGAGCATCAACAAAACATGGACATACACAATATTTTCTATTTTATTCATGCAACTCCACAAATGACTGCTTGATGAACAGCAACCCTGCCGACCATTACCAGAACCGACAACACTGTGGAAACATTCAGGTTTCTGCTAGAACCTAAAGTGGGAGTTCAACACAGGCCCAGCGGAGGACGGACTGAACCATTCAGTCTGTCCTCAGGCTACAACGGACGGTCTTCAGGACATGTAACACGTCCAGATCTCTGCAGATCCATCACACCCCGGACAAAAAAACCCAAACTAAACCGCTCTGCAGATCTCCAGGCCGTCACCTGCGATCACCAGACACAAAATATCAGCAACTTTACCTGTAAATTTTCACTGTATATATTTAGTTATTTTAACGTGTAAATATCATCACTCACATTCAATCTACTCATGCTGTTCATGATGTATGTACATGTACACAAAACAACCTCCTTTCAGCAGCATTGATACCTACTGCTGCTCGATCTGTCTACAAATATAACTGTTGTGCATAGTTCTTCCTTCCCATAAACTTTAATTTATACTGTGCTTATACACACAGTTTACATATATTTCATTTTTGATAGACTTCACTGTGTACACTGTAAATACTGTCCATGTCCATGCTGTCATATTGCCATACTTATACTAATAATTCTGTTTACACTGTGCCATATTGCCACACGGATGTCATATTTTTAGATTTGTATATTTTTATTTTAGATTATTTTAGATAGCAGCATTGACAATAAAGTTGACTTGACACTAATTGTAGAATAATCTACCTAATGCCTGTTTGTATATATCAACAAGAATTAGTAGTAACATAAGCAATGTGAGTACAGTGTGACAATAATATTGTTTTGTGTGTTTATTTTTAAGAGATTTTTCGCATGATGGTAAATAATATAAGGCTTGTGCACAGCTGTGTGACTTGGCTGTGTGTCCATGTGATGCACGGTGGTTAAACCTCGTTTATTTCACAGCTACAGCGCGTAAAACATCTCAGCTGTGTGCAGCTAATTCAGGATTCAGCAGCTTACATAACAACAGGACGGAGAGACGCCCGCGGGCTGCAGAAACGTGTTCACCGTGAAATGCACGCTGAAGTTCTGGAGGTGCACGAACTGCAGCACCGACACTCATCAGCTGATTTTATACATTTGTTTTTAGAGTCACAGCTGACTTCATGTCCTGACTCTGTCCTCCACGATCACCTTCTGTGAGGGGAGTCACTTCAGGAGCTGACGCTGGATCCACTTCAAGCCACACACAAGCACAGATAAAGCACATTTACAGGGTTACACCTCCACCTGCATCTCCACCTGCACCACAGAGGCGGTCCGGCCCGGTCTTACCGCTGCTCAGCCCGCGGAGTGCCCTTCCAGCTCGGACACCTCTCAGCAGCGCTGCCATGTTCGGCCCGGAGGAGTATTTTTAGAAGCGGCTGCGTCAGTTCAACGCGACTCCTGCAAAACAGCTGAACAAGTCAACAGGAAGAAGAACGAAGGAGGGGCTTTCAAAATAAAACGCATTGAAACCTTCTTACCATAGCAGGCATTTTATATTAATTAATTAATATATTAGATTTGTCTTTTATTATGTTGACATAACAGCTGTTACATTTCTGTAGATGTCAAGGACGAAATTTTGATTTCAAAGGTGGAGGGGACACAAGTATTTTTTATCACTATGACTCAGCAAGTTTGGTTTTTTTTTACTGGCGGAAATGTGCTTCCATAAGAAGACAGAATAAAACTGATGTGGCTGACATGCCAACTTCAAAATAATCTGAATAATTCTGACTTTTTTAAAATCATAATTTTGACTTTTCTTTCTCAAAAATCATTTTTCCCCCTCCCAAATTTTTCCTAAAATTCTCGTTTTTTATCTCAGAATTTTGACTTTCTTTTTTGCTTAAAAATATTTTTTTTCCCCAAAAAACTCAGACTTTTTTTTTCTTAAAATTCTCTTTTTTAAAAATCTGGCTTTTTCATCTCATCATTTTGACTTTTTATCCGATTACTTCATTTTTTTTGCAAAAATCAGACTTTTTTTTATCTCATACTTTAGTTTGCTTAAAAATAAAAAAAATGTCCCCCCCTTTTTTTTTACATCATATTATTGACTTTTTTTTTATCTGACTTTTTTTTCTTAAAATTCTCTTTAAAAAAAATCTGGCTTTTTTTATCTCCCAATTTTGACCTTTTTTTAAAATTTATCCCAAAATTCTGATTTTTTTTTCTTAATTTTTTTTTAATCTTATAATTTTTTTAACTCTTTCAGTTCACTGTGTTTCTAGTTTTCTATTGCTACTTTTAAGTTTACTGTTCCCTTTTTTTGGTTTGACTGATTGTAAAGCATGTAGCAAAACTGTATTTCCCAATTCTGTTTTTCACAATGTTGGTCAACTTCACTCCAACTCAGTACCACCACTTTTACACTTATTTTTTTGGAATATATGGTTAAACAGACATCACTTACACAGCACCACTGTCAAAACTGGCAGGAATTTAATAAAATGTCCATAATTCAGTGTAGGTAGGATCTTGAAGTGGATATGCTCCTTTATTGGGAGCCAGTGAAGTTACTGCAGGATGGGTGTAACGCTTTTCTTTGAGCAACTTACACTTTGTGATGTAAATAACATTCTGTGCAATACCTGCTCATTATAATTTATTTATTTAGTGTTCACACACAGTGTGTGTGTGTATATATATACACACACCTGGCCAATAACGTGATTCTGATTCTGACGAACATGTATTTTATTTTGAAAATTCAAAGCGGATACACATCTAACTTTATGTAACTTGCTGATGACACTTCCGCCAACACAACAGGAGCCGCACACGTCTGAAGCTTTCTCTTTATTTGTGTCGTTTAACCACAGAGAGCTACAGAACGACGTGAGTTCATGTTTCATTTATTATATATTATATTATATTTCTGCTCACGTGACGCTGTTTCTCGCTCTCTTTAGCGTTCTAACGGCGCGTGCACGAGCACCGACGTTTTCTGCGTCACGACACGCGAGCTAACAGGCTAACAGCAGTTAGCGTTTGAGGCCGTCTTTAGTTTAAAAATAAAAGACTGTAAACACCTGTGTTCACCTTCTGTGGACGGGACAGGTGAATGTCACGGAGCATGGGCGGTGCTGTGTGTTTGACCTCTGTCATGTGGAGTCATGTGTATTATCTTCTCACTGTGTTTGTCTGTTTACTCCATGTGAGTCCACAACATGCAGAACTGTTAAATATAAATAATCTGTGAAATGTATGGAAGCCCATTAATCTCATAATATCTCATAACTATGACTCAGCAAGTTTTCAGCAGCTTTGGCGTAGAAAGAATGAGGCTGCTGTGGCTGAGGTGGCAGCGTCCAATCAGAAATGTTGGTTACATGTGACAGAGAAACACTTTGAATGTTGTTACAGTTGTTGGATGGTAAAGGTCTAGTCTTTTTTCCCCCTTAAATCTCTTTTTTCCTCCCAAAATCCTGACTTTTTTAAAATAATTATCATACTTTTGACTAAAAAAAATCCTCCCAAAATTCTGACCCATTTCCTTAAAAATCTGACTTTTCTACCTCATACTTTTGATTTTTTCCCCTTAAAAATCCCACTTAAAAGTCTGACTTTCCACCCCAAATTCTTATTTTTTCCCTTTTAAAAAAATCTGACTTTTTAAAAAATCTCAAACTTTTGCCCTTTTTTTTCCTTAAAAATCTAAATTCCCGCCTCCCAAATTCTTTTTTTTCCTTAAAAATCTGACTTTTAAAAATTCTCAAACTTTTGCCCTTTTTTTCCTTAAAAATCTAAATTCCCGCCCCCAAATTCTCTTTTTTTCTTCTTAAAAATCTGACTTTTAAAAAATCTCATACTTGTAACTTTTCTTTTTAAAAATCTGACTTTTTTATCTCATACTTTTGACTTTATTTCCCTCAAAAATCGACGTTTTGTTCCTCCCAAAATTCTGACGTTTTTTTCTTAAAAATCTGACTTTTTTTATCTCATACTTTTGACCTTTTTTCCCCCTTTAAAAATCAAAATTTCCCGCTAATTGGTTACGTTGTCATTTTTAACCCCTACCTCGTGTTAATACTATTACAATGGACTGGCTACGCACGACTAGCTGCGCTGCTCTCGGGGTCATATTGTGTTTTTTGTGGTCAAAAGGTGTTCAGCTGTGTGTGTGTGTGTGTGTGTGTGTGTGTGTGTGTGTATGTATATATATAAGTACAACAAAGTCAATAAATCTGTTGATTTATTTTCCAGGACGTCATGGCAGACCTCGGCATCAAAGCAGGAGACAAGGTGATGCTGGTTTGGACTCAGCCTTCAGCACCGGAAGGCCTGAAACAGCATGCAGAGGAGCTGGCTGCTGTCGTTGGTGTAGACGGCAAAGTATTGGTGGAGAACTTGGAGAGATTGTTGCTATGTGAGTGACTCTATCTGATTTTAGGTTGATTTTTAAAAAAGAAGTAAAATGACACCCCTCCATCCTCTCCTCAGCCTCTCACTCGGCGTCCTCCTTCGACTGTGTCCTCTCCTGCCTTCTGGCCGACAGCTCGCCCGTCCACACTTCAGAGACTCTAGAAGAATTAGCCCGAGTGCTCAAACCGGGCGGGAAGCTGGTTCTGGATGAAGTAGTCACAGGTGAGAGAGAGAAAAGAGTTGTTCTTTTTATGCTGGAATCTGAACCTCATGCATGTCTGTAATCTCACCTGTCATGACATGTTTCTATGTGTGTGTCAGGAGCCGAGACGTCGTATGTGAGAACCGCTGAGAAGCTGATTTCGGCTCTGAAGTTGTCTGGCTTCATGTCGGTGACTGAGGTGAGTGTGAAGACCTGAAACACTGTGCACTCACTAAACCACAATAAAGAGGCAAGAACATCAGATATAGCACATACTAGAGTTGTCACGATACTAAAATGAGTAACCACGATACTATACCAGACAAAGTATCACGGTTCCGGGTATTACCGTGATACTGCGGCCTTTTTAAATTATTATTTTTTTATAAACTGCAATGTATTTGTACAAGTTAGTTTGAAACAACAACGTTTGTTTTTTAAGCAAAATTAGTGTGGCCACTGACAAAGACGCCACGGCAGACTCGCTGCTCAGGCCCGGTGCTTCTGCCACGGTGAGTGTTTTGTCTCCTGTCTGGGCGAGACAGAACTTTAGCTTGTTGTTTGTTTTGAAGCGAGTTTCTATCGAAGCGGAGCTGTCTTCGCGGAGTTCATGCTTGCCGGCAGAAACCCGCGAACAGCCAATCAGCTAACAGACGGGCGGACCCAGCGTGCAACAGCCTATCACATCCTAGGACGTCACCAGTAACGGGCAAACCGCCAATTATTCAGCAGCTGTGTAGTTCGGTTGCAGTACATGCCATGTTTGTTTACGAGTGAGTAGCATGCAGTGAGAAGCCGGGAGGAGAGCAGAGGCGGCCGCTATGTAGCGGAGACTGGCACCGGTAATATAGTAATCCACGGTAGTACCGTCGTGTAAAATTTCTAGTATAGTAGCGACGGTTATGATTTGGCACCGCGGGATACCGTGGGTACCGTGCAACTCTAGCACATACACTCAAATCTTTAATGAATACGGGAAAACATCCACACCAGTTAAACCTTTTCCAACCCGTCCAGGTCAGTAAAGCAGAACTGACCGCGGATGCGTTGAGCGCCCTGAGGACGGCCACTGGTTACCAAGGAAACACTCTGTCCAGAGTCCGCGTATCTGCGTCCAAGCCAAACTTCGAGGTGGGATCATCGAGCCAGCTCAAACTGTCGTTCGGGAAGAAGACGACACCCAAACCAGGTAGCTTCACACACCCAGCGTGTTCGTTAGATCGTACTCGTCCTGAGCTGTTCTGTATCAAACAGTTTGCCGTCTTTCAGCAGAGAAACCTGCTCTGGATCCCAACACTGTCAAAATGTGGACGCTGTCAGCCAACGACATGGGTGATGATGATGTGGTGAGTTTGATTCTTTAAATACAGCACATCACCACGCAGATTTATTTCTTTGTGTAGTATGTTTACCGAGTCTCTGTCCTCTTCCCTGTAGGACCTGGTGGACTCTGATGCTCTGCTGGACGAAGAGGACTTAAAGAAACCAGATCCGGCTTCTCTTAAAGTGAGCTGCAAGGACAGCGGCAAGAAGAAAGCCTGCAAGAACTGGTGAGTTCACAACAGACGATAGCACATCGTAGGTACTGTATGTCGGTAATAAACCGTCTGTCACGTTACACGATGCGTATGTATTGTGTATGTGTTTGTGCAGCTCGTGTGGTTTTGCTGAGGAGTTGGAGGAGGAGAGTAAAGGAAAACCAAAGAGTAATCTACCAAAATCTTCCTGTGGAAGTGTGAGTATACTTTTGTTTATATATAAAATCTCGTGCTTCTCTGTTGTGACCAAACAATAATTTTCACTTGTTTGTGGCAGTGTTACCTTGGCGACGCTTTCCGATGTGCCAGCTGTCCGTACACGGGGATGCCAGCGTTCAAACCAGGAGAGAAGATCGTGCTGGACAAGAAGACGCTGACGGACGCTTGAAACAAACGTCACTGCTCATGATTCATGACGTCTACATTCCTTGATTTTTGTCCATCCACCAGAGACGCGATGGAGATTCCTACTCGCCTGTCCTCCAACGATAACGTGACATGTCTTTAATTTAAGAGTTTGCCAATGCAGCTTTGACAAAGAGCGAGAGTGAGATTGAAATGAAGATTTAAAAAGTAAAGTGCACTGTCGTTGCAGTTTTGCTCCTGCTGTTGTTGATTACGCAAATTATGGTGTGACAGTGTTACAGCACTTGAATGCATTATTGTTCTTCTAATTTGTTTTACTTAGATCTGACCACTGATGTACACGATGTTCACCAGCACAAGTTAAGCACATGGAGGTCCATACAAACTGTTCAGTACAAGCTTATTTATGTATATAAAGGCAACAATTTGACAATAAGATGTGTTGTAGCAATCTGTTTGTTTGGATGATGTTTGATCGAAGTAATGTAACCAGAACAAAAACAGCTGTCAATATTTACCACAGTGGGGCGCTAAATCACAAGAACTTCTACATGATGTTGCTTTAAAGACATCCCATTTATTTTATTGACTGAGGCCACGTTATTCCATCACTGTCGACAATGAGCAGCATCTGACAAACAGTCTTTGAAATAATAATAGTGAGGAACATTTAAAAAACATTTGGCTTTGTTAGACAGGTGACCTGTTCATCTACAAAACCTCCAATAAACTCAGTCACATCCACCGCCGATGTGATGGATTTAATTGGTTAATTATATATTGCAGCACTACTGAATACTAGTTGCTCATAGGGAGTCGTTAATGTTTTTTTAAGCACTGGTAACATTCTAAAATGTGCTGGACAGTTTTAAAACGTCTGGTCAGATGAATCACACACACACACGTTAAATATATACCCAAAAATGTTCAAAATGCAAACGGTGACGTGAGGTAAAAAGAGTCTGTCTCATCACTGAGATTCAACGTTGAAGTCCATCTTAATGTCACCTGAGCCGGGTTCAAAGGTGAAGCTGTAAGCCACCGAGGCTCTGCCGTCACCTGAGCTCTCCCATGGCGACCTGAGAAAATACACTCCCTGTTTCCGGTGTCGACTCCACTCGCACTCGCCCTGCAAGGAAAAGCAAACCCGTCAGAGAAACCAACCAAGCAGCAACCCTGCTCGACATCTGACTCTGGAGCGACCAGACACCGAAGTCTTTTAAAGATGTTCAACAGAGACATCAGTTAAGCCAATCACAGTCAGCCATGTGAATTTCTGCCTAGCAACGAGCTGCTAGAGCAAAGCAACAAACAGCAGCTTTGTCGGTCAGTTGAAACTGCTGATAGAGAGAGAGAGAAAGCCTTCAGTATTGCCAAACCGTAGGTTGTATAAATGAATGAATTGGTTTATAAGCTTCCTGAGGTCTCGCTGAACACGTCGATGAGAGCAAGGTAAAAAAGTGGTGTGTCTGCTTTCCTCCACAAATTTCTGCTCTCAGTTAATATGGGAGTAAATGGGGCAGTTGGTGGGTGATCCTGACACATCTGAGCGAACACAGCTAAAACTATAAGTCCGACAGCTTCAGCAGTAACACGTGAGCGACCGGCACAAATTTTCCTACAATCCTATCTAAAAATTATTTCTGTAGAGTGAAATTTGTTCAACGGAGAGCAGTTTAAAAATGATTTTTTGGTGACAGATTTACCTCTCCATCTCCACTCCCCATGTGTGAATTTAATCAAGCCAATCACAGTCAGCCTTGTGAATTTCTGCCCAGCAACCAGCTACAGTCGACCAATCAGAATAGAGCAGTTGGTTTGGGAGTAAATGCGGCTGTTGGTGGGTGATCCTGACACTTCTGAGCTCACTGAGCCAAAACTGTAAGTCAGACAGCTTCGGCAGGTTTGTGTGAGCGAGCGGCACAAATTTTACTACAATTTGATGTTAAAATTACTTCGGTAGATTGAAATTTGTGGCCATGAGAGCAGTTTAAAAAATAAATATTTGTGAAAGATCTTTCTCTCCCTCTCCACTCTAGCGGTCATGTGACTCAGCTCGGTAACATTCCGCCCATAAGCGCCCATGTTAAAATTTCCCGCTCTTTTTTGAGCTCCGATCACGTATCCGCATTCAGTGAAATTTAGTTTTTAACTTAACTAAACCAAAAGTTAGTAGAAAGAAAATTGATAAGCAACTATTGTAATGAAATGTCAGCTTCTTGAATGTGAGTATGTTTTTGATTTTCGCTGATTTGTGTCATTATTTGGATATTTTGGGGGGTTTGGAGGGACTAAATAATTGATTAATTAAATAAAAATAATGATTAGTTGGAGCCCTAGTCCAGAGTGAGCCGAGTCCAACAGACAAATGAACCAAAACACAACAAAGATGATCAATAGCGATACTATAGGTGAAGGCTTTGTTACCTGCTCGCTGATTGGTCCGATCAGACCTGCGCTGACAGTGATGTCATCAGTTAGGTGATATTCCATCCACAACACAACGCCATGGCAACGACCAATCCTGAAACAGACATTTAGTAAACATACTGTTTCACTGCTGATGCGTTATATATTACATGTTAACTGTTGTACTCATAATCATATGTTATCATGCTGATAGAAGAAAACTCAGTACCTAATTAAAGGCAGTGATCCCTGACTGGTGATTGGCTCCTGAGGGACACACTGCGTGAAGTCAAAAGTCATGGCGGCTGTGGACCGGGTCAGGGCACGGCACGGGTACTCCCAGAGAGGGTGGGGCTCTGCTTCACGGGACTCGTGGAAATCCAGAGATCGCTGAAGGGAGTTATGTTTAAAATACATCATCTTTGTCCTTATGAAATACCAGTTACCAGGAAAGAAAGGAAAGAATTCGTACCTGGACCATTTCATCCATTGGCGTGACATCAAAGCCTTCACACGTTCCACACGGCGCTCGTATCCTCCACAAGTCCTGACGAACGTGAGGAAATTCATCCGTTAACAGTCATTATACTGTTGTATCATCACAAAGTGTGAAGAGCTCTGCATTCACGTCTCACCTGGAACTCTACAGCCATCACGTGAAGTGTGGCGGAGCACGGCAGGATGGTGGCGTTGGGCCGGAGAAGACCTGCCAGGGCGGTCCGACAGTACCAGAAAGACAGGGAGTGCCAGGGTAAGAGGCTGGTGCTGAAGAACGGTTCACCCATCAGGACTGAGATCTGTAGGAGAGAGAGATTTACACTCGCTTGAGACTCGAGCCAAATAACTCGAGTCACATGTTGTTTCACCCTCTAATATCAACAAAGATGTGTCAGCACCACTAAAGTCTTGTTCCAAACATACCTGTTTCCCTCCCAGATCATTACTGGTCAGCTGCTCAGGCCTGATCTCCAACAGCTGGACACCACCTTTAAGGGAGTTGGCTTCCAACACCTGCAGAGAAAAATGTGTAGGGTCGGCACTCCTTGAACTGACGCTATGTTTTTGTGTTGAAAGGTCAATGAACATCTCATCATTTACCTGCTCGATAACCTGTTTGGACATTCGGGAGTTTTCCAATCCGTAGACCTACGAGAATAAAAAGACAGAAGTCAGTAATGGTGTTGGTTTGTAAATGTGCCCGTGTGGTTAAAGTACGGTACCTTTTTGGCGCCAAGCATGTGAGCAAACATAGGAAGCAGACTTCCATCGCTGACGCCAAGACAGACGCTGTCCTCCTTCAGGACCTGAAGTCATTGCAGCAGATGATCAGAGAACAATCATCATCAGTCATAGCCAATAATCCATTGTCAGGTCAGACACTTACGCTGCGCAGCGCGCTGACGTAGCTCGCTGTACGCCGCCTGTCGTTGAGTTCACCAAAGCGCGGCCGAGTCCAAACCAGGTGAGCCTGACAGGTACAACAAGGCCGAGAGGGGGGAGCCTCGGTCTGAGTCTGGGTCTCCTGTTGGCTGAGGACAGCAACAAACAGACCATTAACATACAGATTACCATATTTTTGAATGAATCGTTGAAAGTGTCAGCTTAATTTCCTTGAATATTCATTGTCCCCAGAGGAAAATGTTAGTGACTGCTCTGATAATTCACCATCATAAGACCTGAAAAACATCGAGACAAGATATCTCATAATGTGACATCTCCAATGCATTCATGCTCCCAACATGATAAACCTTTTGTTTTACTAGAAGCCACAAAGATCTTCAGAAGGTGTCGCTCTTACTGAGGACATTAGGAATATTTCCAAGCTGCTAAAAAGATAAACAAGAAATCTGATTTCAGATTTCCTGGTTATCGTCTGCCTCAAAGAAATATAAAACATTTCCATGACAGGTGAATAAACTCCATCTCTTCAGGAAGAACATGCGATACGACTAAAAGCTCCAGAGCAGCTGCTAAAGGACCTTGTGGTGAGATGTTACCGAGCTCTTCTGAAGAAAGCAGCTGTTACCTGTCAGACTGCAGGCTGTACCACAGGCTGTAGTCATCATGGCAGACCGTCAGACTCAGCTCGTCTCCCTCCGTCACTCGGATCTCTGCAGGCAGGAAGTAAACGCTCTGCATCCAGTGATCACGCCACTGAAACACATCGCAGAGATCAGCAAAGGAGGACGGACAGCAGCCCGTCTCAGAATATCGTCACAAGGTCGAGTCGTGTAACTCACCGGAGCTCTCTTTGGTTCTGGGTACGTCCAGCTGGGAGCCATGGTGCACACAATGCTTCCACTGGGATCCATGTCGAGGTCCCACCAGGACAGGACGACCTGAGCGCGCCCGTCGGACTGAGCCGCAAACTTGGAGGAGTGGGACTGGAGAGCGCTGCTCACTGGTTTACTGAAATCAACGCTGAACATGGTGCAGAGAGGACCCAGCGGGGTGAAGCTGCGAGGAGACACCTGGCTCAGCTGGATGTCGCACACCGAATGAGCTCCGGCACAGCGGCCGACGTCGGGCGGCGGGACCATCCGGGCACCTTCCACCTCCACCGACTGCAGCTGAGCCCAGCTCCACAGCAGCTCCGACTCCACCAGCTGGGCGTAGACGGTGGCCCGGTGAGGGACCGCCTCACAACCCGCCTGCAGGAGAGGACGGGACACCAACTGGGTTTAGACACCCACATAAACCTACAGATCGATATAACCTCATGCAAGTCAGGCAGACACACACCTGGACGAGGTTTAGGTGAGCGTGCTCATAGCTCGGCAGAGCTCCTTCACCGATCAGCTCTGTATCAAACAGCTCTGTGATCAGAACGTTGGCCTTCGTCTGCATATCTCCATCTGTATTAAATCACAAAAACAACGCACACATCTCGTCAGTGAAGTAAGTCAGTAGTTTACAAGCCGGAGCCGGTGTGGTGCCAGAACCGGAGCTGGACAATACGTAACAAATAGACTTGTGCAGCAGTCTGTGATGTAATGCTCTCTGACCTGGACCCACGGTGACGTCGGTGGAGTGTTTGTTGATAATCTGAATCTTTTCAGAGAAGCCGTTCTTCTTCACGATGCACTTTGCCGCCTCCGCCATGGGCTTAAAGACCTGCGGACGCAAACATAATCAGCTGATTAACCGATAATCATTTAGCGTTAACTGAAGACTAACACCAGTAAATACAGGAAAAGCGCCTCTACCTCCACGGCGTAGCAGAAGTCAGCCCCGGCAGTGACAGCCATCATGGACAGGAGGCCCGTTCCTGTCCCGATGTCCAGGACGATGACCTTCTCACCACGGGCTTTAACTCTGGCTACAGCTGCCCGGATGCCCTGGTAGTATTTCTCATTCTGGAGGCAACAAAGTACATCAGCTTCAATCAGTCAGCGCAGAAGAAGAGCGAGAAGGTTGTCCAAGTCATCTTCCTTTGAGAAGATTAAATCTGGGGCAACTGGACTTGTTTATAGATCCGTGAAGACGTTCCACCTTATCCAGGAGCTGAAGAAGCCTTCACATCTTCACGGATCTACAACTAAGTCGACACTCTAGCCGCTTTATCATAACAGTAAAATACTTTGGAACAAGCATCACATCAGACTGTTTAATGCTGGTTTGTCCTTCACTCACCCTGTCGTGGTCGTGAAGCATATCTGCGTAACAGGACCTGAAAGATAAAACATGTTGAACAGATCAACAGGACGAGAGATTCAATAACCCGTGTACTGTAACATAAAGACAAAACACCAATAAAAACAATGTCAATCAAAGCGTCCACGCTCTTAACCCTGCATAACTTTAAGCCTTAAAATAATGTGAACAGGTGAGTTGTATATAAATTCACCCTCAGTACAGTTGTCATGAACGGGGAAATTAGCTACAGAGACCAAAACTGTTTTTTGTACCAGGCTGTAAACATGTTTATTTCTGCTGTGAAACATGGGGACTTATGGAGACTGACTCACTTCTGGAGCCAGCCTCAAGTGGACGTTAGAGGAACTGCAGTTTTTGACTTAATTTCACTTCAGATTAGATTTTACTTTATCTACCTTGTTACAGCAGCAGTAAAGGTGTAATATACACTATAGAAGGATAATAAGAATAGAAATAGAAAATCTAAATTGCTTTATATTGTCATGTTCTTTTTTGTCATTAAAGTTTTTATTTATTCACACACCTAAACATAAAATCAAACTCGAAAACAAACACAGACTCCAGCATCAACAGACAGTGAATCCAACATACAAACATTTATACAAAGCAACTTTTTCTGTGTTGAAATAACAAAAACAAACATTCAACCCCATGTCTACAAAGTTTCCCATATGCCCTACCTACAAAAGTACCTCCTAAAATGTTACACCAGCCAACTTCTGACATAATTTCCATCCATTTTTAACATGAGGCGACTGTACTCTTGCATATTTGTTCGAGCAGCTGTTTAAATGTGGATATATTTGGCACTTCTGTTTGGTCCCCTCACAAACAGAACCATCTTGGTGATGCAGGTACCGCCACACCGAGCCATTTACTCACATGTTCTAGTATTTTCCTCCCAAAATGGCTACACTGGTTTACATCATGACATGATGTTTACATGACACTTCCAACATAAATTATATTAAGCCCATTCTATGTGGTTTCAAAGGAGTGAAATAAAATCTATGAATAATCTTAAACTGTATTTGATGAAGATATTTAACCAAATCCTCCTCACTCTGATCACAGCTGAGGTCTTTCTTCCAAACGATCCTCAGATTTTTACACATATCTTCTTATATTGTCATGTTATCCTGCTTTGTAAGCACTTTGTAAAAGTGCTATATAAATAAAGTTATTATTACAAATACATGAAGACAAGTTAATTTAAAAAAAGATGATTTTCAGATGCGCCTTCTTACTCTTCCATGTTGTTTGACATCATAATATTACAGAATTTAGGTGTTATTTTGATTATATTTCAAACCCAGACAATAAATGTCGCATCATATGTTCGTTTGCTGATATTTGTGTTATGTATGAGGTTCACAGGGAATGCTGATGGGAGCAGAGCCGGTGTCGTGGCAGAACCGGAGCTGAGCAAGCAAGTAATATAACCGGGCTCAGCAGCCTCGATGGACAATACAAATATACAAGTTATTATGACTCATGTATGTATGAATAAAACGGTCTGGCTTGTAGACTCCCTCATTTATCTGTTTTCTGGGTGCTCTTGTCTTCAGCATTCACAACAGAAACTTTTCACTTTTCAAATTATTTTGTTCCCATGATAAGTTTCAGGTGTTTACACCGACTCTCTCTCTGCACGCTGGGACCCACCTGGCTATCTCCTGGTGGTAGTCGTACTCCTCACTCTCCTCCACCCAGTCCAGAGCTCCCGTGGTCGGGTTAGCTCTCCCACAGAAGGTCTTCATCTTCGGCCACAGCTCGTTACGAAGCTCCGCTGGATAAAAACAGTTTTTATTTTAATAACAGTAAATATTTGAACAGCTTTAACGAAGCAGCGTTGCCTCAATGGAGGCGGCCATCTTTCCAAGCGACGTCACGAGCACGTGACTGACTGGTGCTCATGGGATTTGTAGTTTTTGCTGTGGATTTATTTTGGCATAATCTGAATACTTTTATTTTGAAAATATTCACTTTTTAAAAACAAATACACATTTTATTGTGAAAATAAAATTATCCTGTTTATATACATTCATATCTATTTATACTTGACACAACCCTTATCTACGGAAGCCCTAAGCGGTCATACATTTTATTTTCCTTCATTTTCTCATGATAATTAAATTTTTTGTTTGTTTTTCTCGAGATCTCACTTGAAAAATAAAAATTTAAGTAAAATAACTGGAGTGACAGAATCACAGTGAACTATAAAATAAAGTGAAATGGTTATGTCAGGTATATTTTAGTATTGTAGAAGTATAAACTGTATAAATAGATGAAAATATCAAGAAGACACTTTGTACCGAACTCACCTGTTCAAGTTATATTAAGGCGTAACGTTATGCAGAAGAAGAAAAGATGTCAGTTTGGTTCATAAAGCATTTATTTATTTATTTATTTATTGAAGCATTTATGTGACAGAGTTTTTACGCTGTGTTTTAAAGGTTGAACGAGGGAAATAAACATTTGAATCCTTCGAACAGGAAACTCTGTTCAAAAGAACAGCAGGAAAAAAACATAAATACAATAAATATATATTTTAAAAAACAAACCAAATATCAACGACAGATACAAGTGTAAATAACAAATACATGAAGACAAGTTAATTAAAAAAAGATTTTCATGGAGTTTATTAGCAGCCTAAGTTCCTCAGGTAGGATGGTTCACGGTCCAGGAGCCCTCAATGAAAACCACTGACTGTAACGTGGCGATACACTGAACTGATTCAAACAAACATTCAGATGCTTCACAGACTCCGTCTTCTTACTCTTCCATGTTGGTTGACTTCGTAATATTACAGAATTTAGCTTTTATTTTGATTATATTTCAAACCCAGACAATAAATGTTGCATCATATGTGAGTTTGCTGATATTTGTGTTATGTACCGCTGGTGTTTTGGACCACCGGGAAGAGGAGGTTCACAGGGAATGATGATGGGAGCGGAGCCGGTGTCGTGCCAGAACCGGAGCTGGGCAAGCAAGTAATATAACCACGCTCAGCAGCTTCTATGGACATAATGGCAGAGGAGAAGAGAGCGAAGAGGACGCAGATGGAGGAAGCTCAGAAGAGAAAAGGAGAGAGTGAGCGAGCAAGAAGCCGCCGGACAAGAGTAAATGTGGGACTGACTGTTAGTGCTTGGTGAGAGCTTGGTGAAATAAAACCTGGTTGATGTTTGGCTGTACAGCTCTTTACCACAGTGGGATTACACTCTGAAACTGGAGACAATCTTCTTGCACTTTGAGGAACTGGGACTGAGACAACAAGCTGTGACAAAGTATAAAATATTGACCAGACAACTGAAGTTTGACCTGGACCAGCAGCCCAAATGTCTGGCGAAGTGGAGGTGAAGGAAAACACCCTGAACCCTTAAACCTCCCTCTGTGGGAAACTAAAGAAGACAGTGATGGTGACGCTGGGCAGCTCCCAGTATAAATGACGTGTGTGTGAAGCAAGAAAAGACAAGAGCCTGTTGTTGTCTGGATGAATAACGTGCGTCCATCCATCGACATGAATTGAAACTCAGCAGGAACGCGTTCACCAGCATGTTTGGTCCCACATATCAATGAGTTTGGGCTCCTGGTGTGACGGACCACTCCCACCCTGATTTTAAATGTGACAATCTGAGTCTGGGCCACAGTTTGAGTCACTGTCATGCACACTTGGCGGTGGGCAGACAGAAGGCCATGGTGGAGGGAGGCACCAGGATGTCGGTGAAGATGGGCCGGTATCCCACAGGCAGAGGTGGGGCGCTCTGCTCCAGTAAGTTCCAGCACAGCCCCTCTGACGTCCCTGGAGACATCGCCACGGACGTCCAGCAGTACAGACACGTGTTCTTCACTGAGGGAACAGAAAAAAACATGAACCCACATGAACCCTACGTGATAATTTAACAACTAGAACTACAAGATCACCTGATGTCGGGATATTTGGCAGCAAGTCCAGAAACTTCCAGAGTGAGCATGCCGGGGTCTTTGAGTCGGATGAAGTCAGCCAGGACAGGAAGTAAAGCCAGAGGGTTCACTTCAGGGACTGAACCTTCACCCTCCTACGAACACAGACGTCAATACTGAAGCTGTTATCGGATAATCATACGATAGAAACAAAATATGATGATGTGCAAAACTTTAAAACAAGCCTGTCCCTGTAAAAGACGTTGTCTACTTAAGAGCATATGTTGAATGGTTCAGGAGGTAAACCACCCGATAACTGGAGAATGATGAACCACTGTTTGTTGGTTCTATACCCTGCAGTCCGCCTGTCCAAGTGTCCTTGAGCAACATACTGAACAAAAGTCCACCATTGGTTATTTGGCCTTGTTTCTTCTGATTGTCTGAATCTTTTACAGATATTATGAAGTGTTGACAGATGAAATTCACAGATTCTTTGTCGTTTTACGCTGAGAAACATGTGAAGGGTCAAATCTGTTGCTGCCATCAGATTCAAAACATTCATATTGTGCTGTTTTTATGGAGTCTCAGTGTTTTATTATCGCATTTTATTTCTTTTTTTTGGAAGCAGGATGGTTTCAGTGTATTAAAGAAGTTGTTTTAAACCACCAGCAGCTCCTTCTCCTCCTCCTCCTCCTCACCAGGCCGTGGAAGATTTCTCTAAACTGCTGGTCGTCCTGAACCATCTGCTGGCCGAGCTGCCTCCTCTCCTCGGCGTTGCGACACACCAGCTTCTTCTGCATCAGAGCCCGGACGTACTCCACCACCATGAGCCACTGGGCCTCCTCCTGCAGCCGCTGCACGCACAAGAATAAGATTCAGAAGGCAAATTTCAGCTCCATGGAGAGAGTGGAAAGGAGTGGGTCATCTGGTCTCAGAGATTCTCGACCTGAAACAGAGCAAAGAAGTGACCTGTCTGCAGGGTGGTCGAACACGGCCGTACAGCTCCAGATGATGCTCCAGGATGCTGCAGAGTTTGGGGGTGGGGCCTCCCTGGACCAGCCAGGGTCGGGTCACCAGGCCTGGGAGAAAAGGCTGAAGGTCCAGCAGGAGCTGATCCATCACCAGGCGACACGCACGTCTCACTGCCCGGTCCAGAGCAGGCCAGAGGGTTCGGAGGAGTCCGAGAGAACTGCCCCGCCGTCCGGGACGACTGCTGCTGCTGCAGGCTCTCTGTGGACTTCCTGTGGATCAAAAAGAGCGGGAAAATTTTACATGGATCAAAAAGAGCGGGAAAATTTTACATGGATCAAAAAGAGCGGGAAAATTTTACATGGATCAAAAAGAGCGGGAAAATTTTACATGGATCAAAAAGAGCAGGAAATAATAACATAGGCGCTTATGGACTGAATGTTCGGAAGAGTGAGTCACATGACTGCTAGAGTGGAGAGTGGAGAGAAAGATCTTTCACAAATATTTTTTTAAACTGCTCTCACGTCCACAAATTTCACTCTACAGCAAAAATTTTAACATCGAATTGTAGGAAAATTTGTGCCGCTCGCTCACATAAACCTGCTGAAGCTGTCGGACGTATAGTTTTGGCTTTTGAAGTGTCAGGATCACCCACCAACTGACACATTTACTCCCATATCAACTGCTCTATTCTGATTGGTCGACTGTAGCTGGTTGCTGGGCAGAAATTCACAAAGCTGAGTGTGATTGGTTTAATTAAATCCTCACTAACACACACGAATGGAGCTTATATGATTGGCTACTCTCATCAAGTCTTCTTGTTATGGCCTTCTGCCTTGTTGTTGTTGTTGTTGTTGTTGCTCTGTCTGTCACCACCTCTGTGTCAATGTCTCACTTGAGGATGATGCAGTTGCTGACGGAGGCCAGCAGATAGTGGAGGTAGAGCTTGTTTCTGTTGTTGCTCAGATCCCTGCGATGCTCCTTCCCAAACTCCACCAGAGCTTCTCGGAACCTGTGATGTGAAGGGGATGGTGGAGGAGAACATGAAGCTTCATGCAAACCTGTTTGAGACACACTAAAAAAAAAAAAGACAAACAGTAGCGCAGGTTGCATGAACACACACCTGTTCAGGAGGTTCTCCATCTCATACAGCCCCATCTGTATGGTCTGATCTCGTAGGGATTCTCCGATCATCAGAGCCACCCGGGCGTTCTCCTCCAGCATCTACGACACAAACAAAATTCATGATATAATGTCATCGTGAAGCGCTGGTCCGGCTCCAGAACCAGGACAGAATGATCCTCCTGCTGCATGTTTACCTGTGTGATGATAGTGGGCAGGCTGGTTTGGTAGAACCCTTCGTGGTCTGTATCCGGCTCCTGGTCTCGCTGCCAGTCCTGCAGCTCCACCTGTAGAGCTTTGTGCATCCACTCTGACACACTCTTCTGTAACAGCAACAACATGATGCAGTCTCAATGGTTCAGTCCAAAAACAGGTCTGAGTTTCATTCTTCTCTTCACTTTGAGATGTTTGTGGTCGACTCACCCGAACACTCTGCACATATTTGTTCTGCAGCTGCTCGAGTCCCTCGGTGGAGATGAGAGGTCCCAGTTCTTCTCTCTCCATTTCGGCCACCAGCTCTGGATGTCCCATCATGTCTGGGCTGCCAAAACAAGACTGTCAGACTCTGAGCTTTAACGGGTTAGGAGCATTGGTATCTAAAACAAGCGCAACATTTGATCTGTGTCAAAGTATGTATATATTCATTTATCCCTGTTCAGATGCTAAACTGTATTAAGTTATATAAACTATGGTACATGTTGCACTGGTTGGTACGTCACCTCCCTCTAGTGGCAGCTGGAGGAATCTCATGAGAAAAAACATATTATACCATCAAAACATTAGAGTAAAAATAAACAGAAAACTTAATAACTGTTAGATCTGGTTCCAGTCAACATGAACTAATGTAATAACAGATCTCACCTGTTGTAGATGTGAAGCACCCAGTTGAGCACAGCGAAGATTTCACCACTCTCCAGGTCCCAGCTGCTAACCTAGGCCACAAATATGACTTACATGTGTATAATGAAGTCGTGTCCACGTTGAAAACAGTTCATTCAAAGAGTAAAAACGTAACCTTTAATGGTCCCTGTGACTGGTTAGAGAGCTGTGTGATCTACATAAACATGGTTTAGCATTGATTTTCTCCCCTCGCATCACTGACCTGCGTCAGGTGAGCGTGTAAACATTGGTGGCTGGCCCTCAGGTAGGCTCGTGTTAGCTGGTAGTGCGGTGGGACACAGTGCTCCAACAGTTGGCGTACGGTGGCCAGGTCAGCCATGATCCCGTGCTGCAGAGCAGAGAGGTGGCCCGCCAAACCCGGCCCACGCGTGTGCAGGTAGGAAACACTGCGAAACCTCGCAGACACTGCTTCCTCTAGTACCTGAAAGACAGGACAGACTGTGAGAAGATATAGGTTTTTTTTTTTTTTTTTAAACTTGTTGTGATGGTGCTGAACCTGGAAGAAACACGCCCTCCAGCAGCGAGGCCGACCCGGCGGCAGAGGCCTGGTGTTGCCTCTGGTTCCTCCTCTCTCCTCCAGGAAAGCTCGGTCGAGGGCCTCCTCCCGCTCCACTATCCTCACCGCCGATACAAACGGCGTGGGGTTCTGTTGGGCCAGAGCCAGAGCGCTGCTCACCACGGCCCACAGCTCCTTACCTGAAACCAGGTAAACACAGTCGAGCTGTTAACAACCAGAAACAGAACTAGACAGTTGTAGAGGGGGATAGGTTTGGTTGGTAGCATTGCAGAGGAGGTCCTCTATGAAGAGCTGGAGGTCTTCAGGAGGTTTTTAAAGGAGGTGACATATGTCTGTATGAGGACGTTCAAGAACCGTAGACTGCTTTGTAGTCAGCGCTGGGGATTTGAATTTACTGTGTGCTGCTACAGGAGCTCGAACTAAATATGGAAGCAGAAAAACAACAAAACACAGCTATGGCATAGTAAACTGATGTCACTGTGTAAACTGTGAGGTCATCCACCCTCCTTACCCAGGGCGTCCACCAGCTGTCCGACACCAGAGAAATATTTGTGCACCAGCTCCTGGTCTTCAGCGCTGAGCGCACTCCCTGCCGTCCCAGCAGCCCCGTGGAGCTGCCACAGGATGTCGTCCTGCCAGTGCTCCAGATCCATGAGCCGGGCGTGGGCCTCGAGGAGCCGCCGGGACTCCACGAGACGCTCAGTCTCCAGAACCATGCTTCGTACTGTGAAGGCCAAGCAAAAGGAGGAAGTGAAAGAGCAAATTGAATTCCTCAAACTGTAAACAATTTATCTCGCTGCCACTTCAGGATGTTTAAGACTGAATGAAATCCTCACAGCACGACGACAGCTGAAGGAAACCAGAGGAACAGACATATTTCTGATCACAGTCGTTCTAAGGAAGAAATTCAGATGTTTGTAACAGGATATTATCAACTATTCTGAAGAGTTTTAGTCATTTTTCACAGTCTACAGCCTCGGTCACTTGAATAAATATTTTTCCGATACGTCAACAAAAGTTAAGATTAATTATTGCCGGTATGGATCAGAGCATGAGGCAAACGCAGAGGATTAAATGAAGGAGGTATTGCTACATTTTCAGGGTCACAGGGGGGCCAATCCCAGCTAACCTTGGGCAAGTGGCGAGTACACCACGGACGAGCTAGCTTTAGGAGAAACTGCTACAAAAACTAATGAACTTCTCCAAACTGATGATAGTTTTCCCTCTAAGAACGTGTTTTCATCTGCGTACAACAAATAAATCAGTGCATGTGTCCGGGAAGCCGTGGTGCCTCACCGGAGTAAAGGCGCGGCAGGTTGCTGACGGCGGCGAGCAGCTGACAGTGGTTGACTGACACTTCTCTCAGCCTCTCCAGAGACTTCACGCCGTCTGTGTTTCGATTGGCCTCCAGTCCGGCTTTCTTCAAGGCGTGTGACACCTCCTTCAGCTCGGCCCTGGCCTCCCGGAGCTGCTCCAGACCCCAGCCGACCCCCTCCAGGTACGACTGGACCATGGACTGCAGGGAAAAGCAGCAGCGGTGGTTACTATTGATCCCCACTGAAGACTAATGGCAACAATTTACTCTTAAGTGCTGCAGCCGTCAATAAACTGAGGTCATGTTGTGCCACATTGTGGGTGTGTGTTCTTGCTGTGGTGTCACCTTGAGTCTGGTGTGTATGGAGGTCGTCCTCTGACTCTCTCTTTTCTTGTACTGGCTCAGGCGCTCCAGATGTTCAGGTCGACAGAAAACGCCCGACGCCCACTTCAGGGCCGCTCCGCGGGCCAAACACTCCGCCCTCTCCACTTCTGGCCACACCTCCGCCACTGGCATCGTGTCTGACGGGAGAGAAATGTACGAAGGAGAACACGATGAAAGAGCTTTATTGTTTCGAAAATACCGGACAGATGTTTTGTCTCGAGACAACCCGAACAAATAAGACAAATTTCACAAACATGTCTGGGATTTAGAGCTCCTCATCGGACACATCAAAGTCTTTTTTGTGGCTCCAGAAGGAAATCTGAGCCTCACGTGACGTCACAAAGTACAAAGTTTAAAGATGAAAACACAGCCAGAGGCACCAGCGATGTCTCTGGTTCTGTTGATTTAAACCGGCGATGGAGCACTCATCATAAATCAGACATGGGGACTTGAGACTTAGTGACTTGGACTCGAGTCGACTCGAGTCGACGTTTTTATGACTTATGACTTGACAAAAAATGAAATACTTGAGACTTGACTCGGACTTGGAAGTTTAAGACTCGGGACTTGACTTGAGACACGATGACTTAAATGACTTAAGTTATTCACATCATGTTTTCAGTGTGAATATGAAATGTATTTATTATTGTTATACTTTTTTATTTTAAATAATGTTGATGATTACAGTGCGGGATGCGAGCTGAGAATAACCTTGTCACTGCTTTCGATCTACAGATCAGTTTTGCCATCGATAAATAACTAATAATTACGTTATCACTGTTTTCTTTAATATAAGATGTATTTTACTGAACATGAGTATTTACAATACAAATATTTTTTAACAGGTTGGCCACATTTGCCAGTGATGTTTACCTACACTTACTTATATATTGCCTTTCACTTTATTAAGATCCGATTCTGCAGCTAAAATTACAACAATACGCCAAAGGTGACTTGACTTGCCCAAAAGAAAAAATACTTGGGACTTGCACATGTGTGACTTGGTCTCATGTCTGTCATAAATCACAGAGAGATACTGGAGGACAGAGGATGAAACATGAAGTTTGACTTCATGAAGACTTTAAAATATTTAACCACGGGGTGAAACGCTGAGCTGTGTTTGATCAAAATCGTTCTGAACTAGACGAGCACCGAGTTAAATCTCAACCAGAGGAGGAAATTAACTTCTGCAAACGTTGCACATCTTTCCTCGTGACAGAGAGAACTGGCTAAATTATTTCCCAAATGAGGTTTTAACTTACTCACCAGTGTCATTATGTCTGTCTCCACAGAGACTCCGAGAAATTAAATCTGTGATAAGGTTTGCTCCCAGATGTTTCACATTAAAGTACACCCTGACTTCATGTTGTCCCTCCCATCCTCTCACTGCTCACTGCTGAGCTACCAGTCATGTACAGAATATATGCTGAGCAGCAGCAGCAGTATTGATGTTTAGGGAACGGGATACGCTGCACAGTCTGACTCACACGTCTCTCTGCACCATAATGGAGACCATCTTTTTATAGCTGAGAGAAGAGAAGCTCTGTTGTCTGTCAACCAAGTCAGGTGAGCGGGATATCGTCTGTCATCGGTTAGTCACGCAGACGGGCAGTCGACAGAGTCACATGACAAGGCTCCAGTTTGAATCACACATCTTAATTGGTCTTAATTAAGTCATGTGCTGGTTGGTGACTCAGCAGAGAGTGATGTGCTGTTCGTACGTCTGTCCTTCTCTCACTATGTAACTTTGGGCTCCGGGTCGGGAGAAGTACGTAACTCTTTACGGCACTAAGTCACACAGCAGCAACTATTTCACTGATTCTGGTGAAACTGGATCATATTTTATGGAGGAAATGTTTTCTGGTTTTCCCTCTGATGTCCTCCGGCTGCTCTGCCTCAACTCTCTGTGATTTACAGAGTTTATGATGGACAGTGAAGTAAACTGCTGACAGCTGTAGCTGCTGTTAGCTCATGTTAGCTCAGTCTGTTAGCTGCTGTTAGCTCATGTTAGCTCAGTCTGTTAGCTGCTGTTAGCTCATGTTAGCTCAGTCTGTTAGCTGCTGTTAGCTCAGTTCGTCAGTTCGGGTACCCGTCGCTCTGAGCTCACTGCCAAGCTGATGAACTAAGTGTGTTTGTACCAACAGGCGTTATGGACTACCAGGAAGAAGAAGAGGAGGTAACCCTCAGCAGCTTCTATGGACATAATGGCAGAGGAGGAGAGAGTGAAGAGGGCGTTGGCGGAGGAAGCTAAAAAGAGAAAAGGAGAGAGTGAGCGAGCAAGAAGCCGCCGGACAAGAGTAAATGTGGGATTGACTTTTAGTGGTTGGTGAGAGCTTGGTGAAATAAAAGGCTGAAAGACAGACGCCGAGCTGGGCTGACTGCTGCTGGACTAGTCAGTGACATCAGCTGCTGCTGCTGTTGATCATGATGTAATCAGAACAAATACTCGAGTACAGCTGAACATAGTTACCACAGTTTCTATGTGACGTTGCTTTAAAATGCTCTAAAATAATATTCTACCAGTCATAGATTTGTTAGTTTATATAAAAGTTCGGCTTTTGTTAGTGAGAAGTCCTGGCAAGTACTGTGTGTGTGTGTGTGTGTGTGTGTGTGTGTGTGTGTGTGTGTGTGTGTGTGTGTGTGTGTGTGTGTGTGAATGTTTGGACGTCTCAGTTACACTAACAGTCCCGTCTCTGTCTCGGAGGAGGTCATGGGACACTCTGCTTTCTCCAACCAAGACTAAATCTGAGCGCTGAAACATCGTCATCAGCAACTCTGCAAAACAATAAACCACAGAGCTCAAACTCGGGAAAGTGATGAGCATCATGTACGAGGCTGCTGCTGCTGCTGCTGCTGCTGCTGCTGCTGCTGCTGCGACAGCACGGCCCAAAACACACAACACAGCAGCTACACACCGACAACCACTGTAGGCCACTGTAGGGAGTGCTGGTACAACACTGTTTTTATGTGTTAATGTCAATTTGTATGAGTCAGCATCATTATTTTCTTAATCTGTCTCTCCAGAATTCAAAACCTTAAGCACCTATAATATTCAAACTAGTGTGTCACATTTATTTACAGAATATAATATTCATAACTCTGTTTTTATTAGTTTTAAATCACTTAAAAAATTTAAGAATTATGATGATTTTGGTAGCTTAAAATGAGACTTTTATACCTACAGACCTGTTGAAACTGCTCACATCCTCCTCGTCACCTGTGGGCTGCAAACTGTTTGAATTACTTCACGACACTGTCGATTTTATTTAAAATTCATCCATTTTTCAGACGTTAACCACGAGCATCGTCCTCGTTTTCTACAGTAAGACACCAGGCAGAGCTTTAAAAAAGGTTTTCATGAGTTACACATCCAGATGCGAACAGATGTGTGCACCATGTGGTGGCTGATTTGAAATCCTACAGGAGTCTTAGAGTGCAAAATCTGACAATATAAAGACCTGAGGCGGGCTGAATGAGGCCTGGCTGCTCAAATAAGACATCTGTAACTCCACCCACCTGTCAATCAAAGCGTCCCCGCTCTTAATCCTGCATAACTTTAAGTCCTTAATATAATGTGAACAGGTGAGTTGTATATAAATTCACCCTCAGTACAGTTGTCATGAACAGGGAAATTAGCTACAGAGACCAAAACTGTTTTTTGTACCAGGCTGTAAACATGTTTATTTCTGCTGTGAAACATGGGGACTTATGGAGACTGACTCACTTCTGGAGCCAGCCTCAAGTGGACGTTAGAGGAACTGCAGCTGTTTGGCTGCAGTTCTCACCTGCACTGCTAGATGGCACTAAATCCAAACACACTGGTCCTTTAAGTTTGGCTACGTTTGTTTAAAAAAAAAAGACAAACATGCAGTTTTCTTCATTCTTTCAGGTAGATACGTACATGTATATTTGAAAACTGGCGACATTTCTTTGAGCTGTTGATAAATTCTCACCTCAGGGTTGATTCAGTAGTTCAAATTATAACGTAAACATGAAAATGATCCTGTCACATGGTTAAAAGCTCCTCGTACTGAGACAGTTTCATCCTGAGCTGCCTGGCACATCACTCATCTCTCAGTGTGATTCATTTTGAAGAGTTCATTCATCACTGCATCCATGCACAGCTCTGTTGGTCCACAGAAGAAGAAGTGGGTGTTGGCCTTTTAGCAGTGTTGTCAACAGTGTGTGTGTGTGTGTGTGTGTGTGTGTGTGTTCATGGTACCTTCTGGTTTGTCACCATTCTTCTGATCCCCCGCTGACATTGAAGTTCAGTTTTCAGCTGCACGTCCACCCGACGAGTCTCCTTCTTTTCCCCGAGGGCCGGGCACTGATGGTGCCCAGGGTGCGACGCCGGCAGATGAGGGTGAAGAAAGAAGACAGAGATGAGACTGAGGAGGAGGAGGAAAAGGAGGAGAAGAAAGGGTGGAGGAGAGAGGGCACATATCCATTCTACTGAAGGCTTTCCTCTTTTCCCCTCACACACACTCTCTCTCCCAGACACATCCTCTGCTGAGAGGCCGGCAGGAAAGGGAGGGAGCTGGAGGGGGGGGGGGGGGGGGGGGGGGGCGAGGGAAGAGAAAAATGTTGGAGGGGAGGAGGAGGAGGAGGAGTAGGGGAGAAAGGGGCAGGAACAGGGAGGGTATATGCTGCATTCAGGCGCCTGTTGAAGAAGGTGGAATAAATCTTCACCTCAGCGTTCAGTCACAGGGAACCCAGATGTCAACAGACACGTCTCCATGACAACCGTAGTCCCTGTGACGTCACCCACAGGTTTCTAAAGAGTCACTGTGAAGCTCAAAATCTCCGGCTCTGGTTGCACCCACCTGTCAATCAAAGCGTCCACGCTCTTAATCCTGCATAACTTTAAGCCTTAATATAATGTGAACAGGTGAGTTGTATATAAATTCACCCTCAGTACAGTTGTCATGAACAGGGAAATTAGCTACAGAGACCAAAACTGTTTTTTGTACCAGGCTGTAAGCATGTTTATTTCTGCTGTGAAACATGGGGACTTATGGAGACTGACTCACTTCTGGAGCCAGCCTCAAGTGGACGTTGGAGGAACTGCAGCTTTTTTGGCTTCACTTCCCAGCCACAAAGTCCCCGTGTTAAAACATCCACTTCAGAAACGTGTGGGTGACGTGATTTTTCACAACAAAGAAACTTTTAGATTCAGTCTTATTGCTGAGAGTTAATATATTTAGCTTAGCTTAGCACAAAGACTGGAAACAAGGGGAAACCACTAGCCTGGCTTTGTACCTAACAGTTAACTACGTAAAAACGACATGTTTTATACGTCACCACGTGGTTACATTCGTTTTTCGTGACACATTAAAGGTCCAGTGTGTTGGACTTAGTGACACCTAGTGGTGAAGTTGCAACCAAATGAATACTCACACCTCACCCTCTCCTCCCAACTATGTAGGAAAAACATTCACTCTCACTGTAGATATAAAGGGAAACACATTTTCAGGTAATAACACACTAATAAATATTGTATATATAAATACTAAATCTGTCACACCGGACCTTTAAATAACAAACACTGATGTTGTGGTTGTGTAATATTACAGTAGAGTTCTTACACGGTGTCTTAATAATAAAATAAATAATATTTTTGATCTCACAGGACTTTAAAAGCAGCACAAGACCGAGAGGGAGAGATGGCGATGGGCGTGGAGGCTGACCAGGAAAACAATCCAGATAGTGGCAGAAGGGTTGAGGGTTTGGGTGGAGTAAGGGTGGTGAGTGGACCCGGTGTTCCACAAAAACCTCTTGGGAGTCTGAGAGACTCATAAATGGGAAACCAATTACACACACACACACAGCAACAGGAAGAAACGATGTATAATGCATAAGTCATTATCTAAAAAAGGGGGGACACAAAGGAGCCAAGAACTAATGGAGAGCAGGACTGCTGCTGTTTGACTGGAAAGCTCCTGGCAGGTCGTAACTTCACCGCTGAGTCATCAACCTTCTCTTTAGGTGAGTGAACGTGGCTCCGAAACCGAAATGTGTCGAATTGTTCCACATCATTGTCATTGACCCTCGCTGATCCTCTGCAGCTGTCTGACCAGCGCCAGCTACTACCACTGAGGGAGGTTTGTTTGTTGAAGTCCTCTGACCTCGCCGCCCTCTGTTTACGCCTCCGCGGCAAGGGAGCGTGCCAAGTGTGCCGTGTGGCCTGAGCCAGCACAAACACTGAGCCTGTCATCTGAAGCAGAATGCATCTTTCTCATTTTAAAAAAGAATTTGTCCGTGGGTGATTGAACTCGAGTCCAAACAAAGGAGCAAAAAAAAAAAAAAAAAAAAATTGCGAAAGGACTGACTTTTGGGGTGGATTGCGTAAGATGTGACTGATATGTCAGGCACCATGCAGAAATGATTACAGCGGGGTGGGAACCTTAAGCCAAAATAACAAAGCATGAATTAATAAATGTGTGATAACTAAAGTTTGGGCCACTCGAGGTCAGTGGAAACAAAGCTTGGCATGAAGATATATAGTTTATTAATCCCTCAATGGGGAAATTCTTTTGTCACTCTATTTTATTTTGACATGCTTCCAGACACACACATGCAGTACCAGGGCTCATAGACATGCAAATTTGGAGAGAGAGATGGTGGAGTGATGGGTGGCCCCTCTGAGAAGCGCCCAGCAAGCAGTTGGGGGTGTCGGTGCCTTGCTCAAGGGCACCTTGGCAGTGCCCAGGAGGTGGACTGGCACCTCTCCAGCTACCATTCCACCTTCCTTGGACTTGAACCGGCCACCCTCCGGTTCCCAAGCCAAGTCCCTATGGACTGAGCTGCTGCCGCCCCCTTTACTGTTAGACGCACATCTAACAGATGTTGAACAAAGTCCAAAATACACTGCACTTTCAGCTTTGTTTCGGTCTCCAACTCCAGACAGGAAAGGACTATTGATCGGCGTTTGACAGTCCGCAATAGCAAGTGTGCGTTACACCACCACTGCTATGCAACCACGTCAATTTTTCAGTGACCAAACACGACCTCCACAACAAGCGGGCAGTCGAACAGCCTACCGAGGTGGTTTTCTTGCCGGGTTCGGCTCCTGGCATCCCACGGCTGAGTCAGTTCGGTTAGCGACACAACTGACCGAGCAATCTTTCCATCAGGAAAGTCTGCGACTCACCTCGGCAGTGTAACGTCATTCCCATGATCTAGTTCGGCTGTTGAAGCCGGTTCTGTTGCCGGCTAACGGCAGATTCAGTGCCCATCAGCAAACCAGCAAATATATTGTGTTTGAAATCTGATGCAGTTTCACCAAAATTGTTATAAAAATTAGGATTACACTGCTATTCAGATGTTTTAAATCATACGATGCGTTTCTATTTATTACATGTCTTGAGGACACTTTGATTTATTAATGTTTCACTGAGGCTAACAGGGTATAAACCTGGCTGACTACTGATGAAGGGAAAAGAAAAACGTTTCGATGGGTTTCAGACAGCCCATTATTGATTGTATTAGAACCAACGGTTAGAGCTCCTCGAGGAGCCTTTTTCTCTGTGACCCCTTTAGTGTGTTGCACTGTTAAACGCTCCTTCTTGTACAAGAATAATAAATTCAACTTAAACTTTGATACTTTGAATCCAGTCTTCCTTATTCTTTAAATTCCCGTAACAAAAATCACTGAATAAAGTTGTGCTTTTGTATAGTAATCACTCATAGACTGGCTCAAACTGGAAGCACCCCACTCCGGCGTTTCATCGGATACCACAAAGAATTTCTGAAAACACCTTCATTAAAAGTTTTCCCATGTTTTGCCTCCCTTTGATAATTCCCCCACACTCCCTTACTCTTCTTTTCCTCATTGTGTAAGAGCTTTAACCCGCAGGGCGACAAACTTCCTCGCTGTAACAAAGGATTCGCTGTGTTTGTCTCGCTCCGTCAAGGTAGTCTGCTCTTTGTTTGTCGCACTAACAAGGTCGGTGTCATCTCATCGGATCTTTTTTTTGACGCAACAGGAACAATTTCCTCCAGAGCCATGTAAGGAGCAGAGCCGAGGCTGACACACCAGGATGTTGTGCTGAATGTATTCCTGTCAGGGTGGGACCACGTCGCTGAGGACAACAAGGCCGCTGACCTGCTGTTCTTTAGTCTCGTCACGCTTTGACAGCAAGGTTCAACGCGGTCCAGTTTGTTCCCCGACCTCGCATCTGAGGTTCTGTCTGCGCCGTCACTCCCTCTGCTGCAGATCTAACGACAATGAACCTGCAGATAAATGACGCTCATGATGCCAGGGTGGGATATTTCACCAACTGATGGTCGGATTGGTGTAAAATTTACTGTGAATGACCAAGAAACTTACTAAAACGCTCACATTTTTGAGTTTTCAATGTAGGAATCAAGGTTTTCAAGGCTGCTCAAGGTGACAAACCCATAAAAATTCACTAAGACAGCCGATGTTTTGCCGGCTGTATGTGTCCAGAACGCAGAATCAAGTACTTCCCCTCCTCCTCCTCCTCTTGTTGTTGTCATCACCTTAAGCTCCGTAACACTCGGCAGTGCCTCCACCCAGAGGAGCTATGAGGACGGACAGGAAGTCTAATTCTAGACCACTTCCTGCATGACATTCCTGACCCGGACTGCCTTCCTGCCAGACTCTCTTAAACCTATGGCTGCTCTGCTGAACGTAAACGTACGTACAGAGAGAATGTTTGAAATATTTATGTTCCTAATATGTTCGATTAAAAAAACAAAACACCACTTAAACTCCAACATTTTTTTAAATCCACTTATTTTATTGGTACCCTTCAATCAGGTGCATAGAACGAGAGTTCAAGTGAATAACATTTATAAGAAAGTGACAGACTGACAGGTGGAAAAAGAAACAGACAACAGAACTACATTCATATTTTAGACACAACAGCGGTTTAAATATGTAAATACACTTCAAACCTCAGCGACACGAGCTGTGAAGAAGATCAGATACAGATTTTGCACATTTTAAAGAAATCTGGCAGCTCTGAGGCACAAAAAAACAACTTCCACTTCAACTGGGTACAAAAACCTGCACTAACTTCCACTTCGACTGCATCCCAAACATTGTTTCACCAAACCGACGAAGAAAAGGTCCCATTCCAACACCAGCTATCCTTCTATATTTTAATATCTCGTAGTGTTTTTCTGATACATTCTAATTATAGTTTAGTAGAGTTAAACATTTCCTTCTCCTTCAATATTCATTAGTGTATCTATACATTCTTTTTTTTTTATCCTTCCAGTTATGATACAAAAATACAATATGATTCTAAATATGTGTAAATTATATAGAAGCTACAAGAGAAAATTCACCTCAGTGACTCAAAGTGACCAAATAATAATGCGCCGGCGAAGGCGCGGGCGGCTGATCGCCACAAAACAAATAAACAAAAAAAAGTCAAAATAAAACCTGAATTTCCACAAAAACTAAAAATATTCAAATGGAAACTGAAACTGGACAAATAAAAAAACACCAACAGTCATGATTGGATTCAGATTAAAAAAAATAAACGATAATGTCTCCCAAACATTTTGCTGTGACGCATTCGTTGACATGTTGTTACAGGATGCTCTCCCTCAGGTTCTTGCCGTCGGATGTGTTCGACGTCTGACTCTCTGTTTGGGTCGCCGATGTTCGGCTCCACGTGTGAAAGTCCAAAAGAGCCTGGTTGAGTTTCTCCATCCAGTCCAGTCGCTCCTGTTTGGTGTCGGCTGAAAACCAGCACCTGAACGAGAACGACACCGGTCAGGTTCACAAACACCATCAGCCCTGTTTTCATAAGTCCCCATGTTCAAAACTTCACAGTAGAAATAAACATGTTTACAGCCTGGTACAAAAAACAGTTTTGGTCTCTGTAGCTAATTTCCCCGTTCATGACAACTGTACTGAGGGTGAATTTATATACAACTCACCTGTTCACATTATATTAAGACTTAAGGTTATGCAATATTAAGAGCGTGGACGCTTTGATTAACAGGTGGGCGGCTTGTTTGAGCAACCAAGCGTTTTTCATGCCACCCACACTCCACGTCTTAGCCGTGAGATCGCTGCACTGTGTAATCCTTTGGGCTGAATTAAAACTACTTCCAGGATATTTCATGCATGACTGGAAAAAAATAGTCTCTAAATTTCCAGGTTTTCCAGGAAGCGTGGGAACACTTCAGGCACTTCTAGTGGACGAGCTCTCAGACACTCAAACATAAAAACAGGAGAATCATTCTACTCTGGTGAACCCGAGGAGACGACAGCTGCTGTTTTCTCTAAACACACTAAAAAACGTCTTTCAAACTGTGTTAAAAACACATTTGTCGACTCAGTCCGGTCGCTGATGTCACAGAAGGCGTTTCCTGTCAACTGTCAGAAGCACAACGCCCTCTGTGACATCACCGTCCGACTGTAGGCAGGAGAGCAACACGTAAACAACAGAGACACAATTATTCAAACAGACTCGGAACTTCGATATCGTGCAACTCAAAAATGACATGGATCAAATGACGCCTGGTTGCTCAAATAAACCATCTGTAAGGACACCTACCTGTCAAAGCGTCTTAATCCTGCATAACTTTAAGCCTTAATATAATGTGAACAGGTGAGTTGTATATAAATTCACCCTCAGTACAGTTGTCATGAACGGGGAAATTAGCTACAGAGACCAAAACTGTTTTTTTGTACCAGGCTGTAAACATGTTTATTTCTGCTGTGAAACATGGGGACTTATGGAGACTGACTCACTTCTGGAGCCAGCCTCAAGTGGACGTTAGAGGAACTGCAGTTTGTGCCACATGATGTAGAGAATCTGGTCATTTTATGGTTTGGAGCTCGTAACAATAACGTCTCTACCTCCCAAACATCTCACATCAGAGTTCATATCTTACTTGGCCATTGCTTCCTGGCTGTCGTCCTGCTGGATGTTGCTCACCAGCTCGAAGGTGAAAGGTCGAGCGCACGAGTCTCTCTTCACGGGTCTGACAGACTGACTGTGGGAGCTGGACAGAGAGATGCTGCCCTCTGCGTCCTGGGATGTGAAAACACGATTAAAAAATTAAAGCTGCAAGCAGCGATGGTCGGGCCCTCGCACATGTTGAAATGTGCATAACATCGGTTTTTATAATATCGGTCTTGATAACCACAAGAAGTTTCAGACAGCCTGAGTAGGTGCTCCCTGCCGATTTCTTCTTTGAATCTTTTTATGGATCGCCACGCCCACACCGTTTCCTCAGAATGCATAATTTTGATAACTTTTACTCAGGAAGTCTATGTGAACACACCGACCGAGTTTGAAGTGAATTAGATAAAATCCCTATGAGGAGTTTGTTCAAACATGACCCCTTGTCAACCAGCCCGAAACACCTGAAAATGGGAGATTTTCATTCTTAAATATCTCTGAGGTTTCATAACTCTGTGTCCAAAACTGTGGCAGGGCTGTTCCAAAGAAAATTCCAGGGGGCGCTATAGAGCATTTTGCCCCGCCCCCTAATTAATTACGCAACCGAATTGTGCAAAACATTGGTCTTAACAACCACAAGAAGGTTCAGACAGCTCTGACAAAGTATATGATAGCCCAACACTTTTTCCTGAAAATCTTTTTTTTTTTTCAAAATACAAAAAGCAGCATCGACTTTGACGCGCCATCAAGGCCACGCCCTCTGATAAAAAGTTGTGATTTTACACGTGGATGAAACCGTGGTGAGGGGCCCCTCCGAAAACACACACACCTAGGTGACGCTGTCGAGCCATATGCGTACGTCCATGTGCGAGAAATTTCGAGGCCGACTTTGGGGGGGGGTTGGGAAAGCAAATTTTCGGGAGTTTTCGGGGGGATATGGGCCGTCGGAAATGCAATTTACTTTTAAACGTCGTTCAGCATTCGAAATCCAATAGGGCCTCGCCCCAGCGTGCCGTGCTCGGGCCCTAAAAATCAACAACATGGACTTCAGGTCGCTTCAGTCTGCAGGTCCGTCCATACCTTAGCTTCTCTGTCGTTGGGATGGTTCCAGTAAAACATGTTGCACCCGTCCAGGACAAAGTAGCGGCGATGCCACACCCCGTATCCACTGATCAACTCAAACATCGTCTGCAGACAGAAGCACAGTTCAGAACAAAAAGACAGGACAGGATTGCTGCTGCGTTCACGCCTCGATCTTCACGCATCTTACTGACCAGGAAGCCTTGGTGCTGCACGTTGGAGTGACTCTTGCTGTCCAGTCGCAGGTAGATGTTGCCCTCTAGAGGAGACAGAAAAGGCACCTGCAGTCGAAAGAGGAGGAGGGAGAAGGAACACGACGGTTAAACTGGGACGAAGCCAAAGAAGCAAAAACAGGAAACGACGTCATCTTGTTTTTGTAACGGAAAGCTACTGATGTGTGCAGACGGAGAGAGAATCTTAGACACACACTCTACAGGACGAGTGAAATCAATGCTTGATTAAGTCATTTCTAAGTCACGTGACGTCACTGGGAGGAAAATAGCAGCTTAGAAATGTGTGTGTACAAGCAAGTAAAGATCTTTAAACCACTGTGTCACTCCACAACAAATACACGGATTATAGTCGAACGAGCGAGGCGGAGGTTAATTCAGTTTTTGGGTTAGTTCGTGAGTGAAACCTTTTCCTGAAATTCATCTCCCAGCAGCCTCCTGATTTTGCCTTCAAGTTTCATCTGAGAGGAAGAAGACAGACAGAGAGAGAGGCAGACGTGTTACATCACCAGTGAGCACCACCCGTGTGTGGAAACATGAATCAGACATGAATGAAAAGACGTGCGACGCGTCTGCAGCGCTGTGCTTCTTCTCCCGTCGGTGCAAACCAGGTGACATGACTGCAGAGTAGGGCTGCCACAGACGATTATTTTGATAGTCCACTAATCGGATCGTACGTAAATTGACTGTAAAACATACAGCTTATCGCGCCATCATGCAGCTGATCAGATCATTCGCTTTCAGCTTGAAGTATGAGCTAACTGAAAATAAAAACAATTAAGATGAGAGTCCACGGCCCTGGGAAACGGCGAGGTCAGGGCGCTGTAAAGCTCGCAGCTCCTTCGGCCCCCCGAGCCTTTCCAAGCTGACCCAGAGCCAGTCACGGCAGACGAGTCCACGAGGGAATCTTGTCGCACCGTGAGAGTTGAATCCCCCGGGCAAACTGCGCGGAAGTTGCGGAAAAAAAAAAAAAAAAAAAAATCGCAGTGATTGGTTAAAATTGCAACACCGCCCTGAATTTACGGGGATTCACTGAAGTTGCGTTGAAGTTGCAAATCGCAACATCGTGAATTCCTGGAGGGTCTGTGTTATGGTATCATTTACGGTACAGTCAGGCCTGACGCCGATTAACACTACTGCGTGTGTGTGTGTGTGTGTGTGTGTAAGTGACAGAGCTGCAGCTGCACTTTCGAGAGAAAAGCAAAGTTAAAAAAAATTTTTTGTCGATTACTAAATTTGGTTGTCATAATCGTGACTACTCGACTAATCGTGGCAGCCCTACTGCAGATCCAAACTCCATCAAACCTTTAATTCCCGCGGCACTGATCTTTACCTTGTCCAGAGGGAACTTGCTGTGTCCCAGCGAGGTCAGCGTGATCTTATGAGAGCCGACCAAACAGAAGTTGCTGGAGCGCCGAGTGTTGAGAGCGGGAAGAGCGGCAGCTGGACGGCAGAGAGCAGACGAGCATGAACATCCTGACCACTGACGGGTGGTACGCTTTAGTGATAATGAAACAAATAAAACCGGACTCACGCGTCAGACTGTTACTGGATCTCTGTCGGAAACAAACAGAAGGTTCATGAGAAGCGTCGGCGAGACGTGGAACATGTCGCACTATGAAACAGAGCAGATACTCACCGTGATCGTGTTCAGGAGCTTTCTCGGTGTGACCTGAAAACAAACAGAACATACGTCAATTTAACTGTCACACACAAACACACAGAGTTTATTATTAAATCAACACACTCACCCGTGACTTGGTGGTGGCTCGGTCCACGCTGCAGTTACCGCCTGACGTGTGCGACTGGACGATGTAAAAATAAACAGTTAAAAATCTGAACGTCAGATCTGAGAATTAAACAACTGGAAAATAAATGAAATGTCAGATTTTTACTGTATTCAGTCATAAAACGACCACGCTGCAGATCAAAGCTTCTTAACAAGACGCCGTCGAAGAAATGGATCAACTGAGTTAATGTCAAGAGAGCTTAGAAGAACCTGAGAGCCTGTTCGACATTTGACTATATTTAACTCTGAAAGGTCGACGTTGTTTTCCCGGGCGAAGGAAGGAGCAACGTTTAGCTCCAAATTTACCAAAACTGTTGTTGTGATGTTTCTTCTGCTGAGATCTAAAGAGGAGTTTATTTATTTCTCTCTCAAACAAACGGACACGAATCATCACGAATCAAACTGAACTTGGCAAAACCTGCGTGATGTCAAGTCTGGGGAGACGACTCTACAGTGTTTTGAATATGGACCGCATTACCAACTTTTAACCACAAGCAAAGTTACATGTTGTTCCTTTAAATAATAAAAAGAAAGAGTTCACATTTTATTTCAGTTACACGTAACAAAGAACGGCCGCTCACCAGGCTGTAGACTTCCACGTCGATTTCAAACGAGGAGCGGATGTCCTTCCTGACACAGCAAAGAGACAAAGCAAGTTAAACACGCGGCATCAGTCAGATTTGTGGCGGCGAATGAACGGCGGCTTACAGAGTGACCGAAGTCGGGAAGGAGATGGTGTCTCCGTTCTGAGCGTCGGCGGCCGTGGCCAGCGGGGTGGCGACGATGTTGCAGGGCCCGTAGCGGATCAGGACGAAGAAGTAATGACTCGGACGACCTGGACAGGTGAACACGGACAGAATCTGTCGGTTTCGTGCTCGTTACGCTGTGAACTATGAAAACAGTTAAACTGCCGTGCTACCTGTGCGGGTGTGTGAGGAGCAAACAAATTCGACTTTGAGAGGCAGCTGGATGTGTGTGATGCCGACGGTGCCTCTGCAAGGCTGCTGGGAAACGTAGTCCTCTCCTGAAGTCTCTCCTGACTCGGAGTTCCTTTCCTCCCTCAGCCTGGCCACCTCGGCCAGCAGAGCCGAGCGCTTCTCACCTGAACCAGACAAAAAACTTGGAGACTTAGCCCTGCTTTAAAATATAACGTTTAATGTAAATAAATAAATGTACATACAGGAGACGAGCAGCAGCTTCTCAGCTTCAGCCTCCTCCAGCGAGCCTCGTCCGTGCTCTTCGTCAGTGCAGCAGCTCAGAGCCTGCAGCGTCTGGTTGATGACGCTCTGCAGCTTCCCCGCTTCTTCGTTAAGAGCCTGAACAAAGACAGGATTAAGAAGACAGTCCATCCAATATTCAGACAGATGAAAGCAGTGCCACACACCGTGATCTTCTCCTTGGTGTTGACGGACGGTTGAGTTTGTTTGGACTTCTCTGGAGCTCGTCTCTGAACGCCCGGAGTGACGCTCTGGATGGCGGGCTGCTTGCTCTGTCTCTGTGTGCGGTACGCATCGATGCTGTCGACCAGAAGAACAAACATCTCATCGAGACGCAGTGATTCTGCCTGAATTTTTCTATACCGAGTCGCCAGTTCAAGACGGAGAGTTCAGTCAGAGTTTCACCTGTACAGCGGAGCAGCTTCAGCAGGAGGGGTGGAGGTTTCTTCTGGAGTCAGGAGCAGAGATGGAGGGTTGGACTCCTGGCTCACTGCCAGTCGCTGTGAAAATTAAACCGTTATTAGTCCTCACAAAGCTCCTCTGATGGACGTTGAAGTGAATGAATCTTACCAGCGGGGTGACCACGGCCTCCACAGACTTGCTGAGAGGAGAGAGGATGCCGCTGGGAGGAAACGTCAGCAGCTCGTCTCCGTTGCTTTCAGGCTTCTGGCTCTCGTCGCGCTCTCTCTCTTTGGCCTCCGCCTCCTCTTCTTCGCTCTTCTCCTTCTCGGACTCCGTGTCCATCTTGTCTTTGTCTCCGGAGCAAGCGCCGATGCCGCTGTCGTGGTCCTCGGTGTCGTCGTCGTCCACCCGCTCGCCCTCCATCCTCCCGGCGTATTCCAGCACCTCCTCGAACATCTGGTCGATGATCTCGGCGGTGTTGGTCTCATCGTGAGAGCTCAGTTCGTCTGATGAAAGAAACATTCATGAATTTATTAGGTCACTTTCTAAAACAACAACGGACAGTTACGTTTATTCCCAGCTGTGTTTGAAACCTCGAGTCACCGTGTGATTTAGAAAAGCAGAGATTCTCGTGACTTCACCGCGTGTTACTCGTCTCCTCGGGCAGCCCAGGTGATCACACCGACACCTTCCGACTGTTCTCACCTGACATGCTCGTCTCCGCCCGGGACTCCATGGAGGTGTTGGTCTCAGACAGGATGGAGTCGTGGATCAACTCGGGCTCCAGGATGAACGTGACTTTCTTTGAGCTTTCTCCTCCCTCTGTCCTGTGAACTTCTTCATCAACGACATCTTGCTCCATTTCCTCCGTCTCCATGCTGTGTTCAGACAGCTGGACCTCCGTCAAACCCTCACCTCCATCACACCCGTTAATGTCGGATGATTCGGTCTCTACAGGCTCGTTCAAAGTCTGAGTTACATCAGTTTGTTTCGCTCTGTTGTCGGACTCCTGATCCACGTCGTCTTCTTCTTTTATAACGACTGCCAGGATCTCCTCAGACTGTTGCCGTCTCTCGTCCTCAGGAGAACGTCCTCCTGTGTTTGCCGGCTCTTGTTTTATTGTAGAAATATCTGAGACTTCATGACATCCTTCACTTGACTCCACGTTCCTTTGGTCTTTGGACTCATCTAAACGGCTTCCTGGCTCTGATCCGTCCTCTTCAGGTCTCAGTTTCTCGTCTTCAGCAGAGACATCACATTCACTGCCTCCTTTATCTTCCTCCTGTTCTTCAGCTGTGATGGACTCTTCCTCCTTCTTTTGAGGATATCTCCACAACCTTAACTCCTCATCTGTTGAAGCCTCAATCCCCTCTTCACTGTACGAATAACCATCAAGTTCTTCTAACGAAAACACCTCAGACTCATCCTCTTCACTTGTTTCCTTCGTGTTCGCCTCCTCTGGATGACTCTGCTCCTCGCTGACTGGAGCTCTGGAGGAACTCTGATCGTCGTTAAAAGACAACTTCAACACAGTCTGGGTTTGTGACTGTTCTTCATTTCCGGCTGAAGCCTCGCACTCGTTCTCCTCCTGGACTTTTTCGCCCTGTTCAGGATTTTGCAGCTGCTCGACGAGAGAGTTTTCACGCTCGACAGATGTTTCACCTGTTGAGAAGGTCTCATATCTTAACACTAGACTGCCTAAACTGTAGTTTACTGTGTACTCAGCCTTCATACAGAAATATTGTGAAAGAGGACCTCCTCTTCAAAAGTACCAACAACTGGACCCTGATTCTCTTGGTTTCTCTTGTCGGTTTGGAGAGAAGCGTCAGAAGTCTTACCTGTCCCATCTGAAGATTTCTTCTCCGCACCGGGTGTAAGATTTTCGGTGAAGCTGCCATCTGTCATGTCACCATCACCATCAACCTGCTGAGGGAAGAAAATACAAGACACAGAAGTAAATAAACAAAGAGAATACTTGTGAAAACAGGAAACACAAGAGGAAAGGAAAAAGAGAGACACCCAAAGCACGAAGATCAGTGGCCACCATCTCATCACGTGAACAGGCGGTCTGCTTTTATACATTTATATAGTTTTAGTGTTTATGACCGCCCCGTTCATTCTGTTGAAGTGTCGCCCATGTGTCAAAGCACAAACGTGGCCCAGAGAGTGAGGAGTTATTTGTCACCGACTCACGTCCCAGGGCTGCAGGGGAGGCCAATGGACTCTCCGTCTGGACGTAGGAACCCAGGAGGGGAACGAAGGGCCGGGCGTGCTTCCCTGCCGACGTTTACACGAGCCGACGTGTGAATAAATCTCAAAACAAACTGAAACAGAGAGTAATTATCGCGATCGCACACCCACCTGAGTTAACGAGGGGTCGGAGCTGCTCCGCTTCAGCCAGGCGTTCTCACTGATTGGTTGAAACTGCAGTTGGCTCAACTCCTGCTCGCGCTCCTGATCAACAAAACCACATCACACGTCAGACATAAACTCCACAGGTTTATGGTTTTAACAATATATTAATGAGGTCGTTGTCTCGGCTGATATCGCGACCTGGATCCAGAGAGGTGTTGATCCCAGTACCAACCTGGCGGAGGCGAGAAGCCTGCTTGGAGCTCGGGGTCGTAGTTCCCTGGAGTTTCTGCTGAATGCCGGACACAAAGTTGGTGCAGGAGCGAGGGCAGGGATTGGCCGGGCTCGTTATGGGGCCGGGAGTAGCCTGGAAGACCGGAGGTGCTTCGAAACGCTCCACCCGCTGATGAAATTCTCCTTCACCTGGAGGGAAAACATGAAGAAAAATGAATTTGAATTGAACATTTTGGACACGATATCAAGGCGATGTATTTGTTCTGGATAGAATATATCAGACAGGAACTGTGCTGCAGGTGTCCACCAACTGATCTGAGATCTGCGTCCTCACCCAGGAGATGCTCTCTGAATCTCTTCTCGTGGACGATGATGGACGGGCTGTCAGCTCCAGGATCAGACAGACAGCGCTGGGCCAGAGGAGCTCCTCCTAAAAACAACAAAACACTTCCTGTCAGACTTCGACTGCTCGACGCGTTGACGACAGCTCTTATCTTGCACGCAGATAATCCAGCTCGACTGTTGATCTTGGCTGTGACATGTCGGAGTCTTGAACCGTGTCACAGACCCCGCCAAAACAAACAGACATGCACAGATAGCTAATGCAGACAGAGTTACCGTCTCGTCTCTGGGTGAGCTGTTGGACTCTGGACCGGACTGACGGGACCATCGGCGTGTCCGGCTTCATCTCCAGCTCAGTTAGGCGTCTGGAGGAAGAGGACGCAGCTTTAGGACTGCGGTTCTCCTGACCGCCTGCTGCCAGACGCCGCCGCTTCTGTCCATCGTTTCCCTCTGAAAGAAAGAACACAAATCACACTGCAAAGAGTGTGCAGACACGACGCATTCATACATTTCTGCGACACACAAACAGACCTGACGCCGAGGAGAAGACGTTGTCTTCAGAGTCGGACAGAGGAGCTCTCGGTCTCTTCAGGTTGACGCCGTCTTCAGGGTCCATGCTGAGCTGCAAACACAAAGACGTGACAAGGCTGGACATTGTCCTATTCTAACCTGTTTTTAATGCTGTATTCTTGTCATTTTATAAACTTTTATGATTCTTTTTGCTCGTTTCTGTTATCAGCCGCCTACTTTTATTTATTGCAAGGTGACAGAAAGGCACCTGTGAAATAGGAGGTGAACTGTCAGAATCAGAAATACTTTGATAAAAATAAAAAATAATAATATATAACATGTTTAACTATTAAATAAAACAGTTTAGTTTTCTTAGCGTTTAAAGTGCTGTGCTTTTATTTTGAAATGCTGAATTAATACAGGTTAACACAGTGACCAAAGCTAGCATGAAATCCGACCGTGTTTGGTCCCCGCGGGCCGCACTTTGGACACCCTCTGCACCTTAAAACGGGTTAAAATGAACCGTGACAACGCCCCAACACACACTCACAGAAACTTCGTCACATCTTATGTGAATTTAAAAAAAGCGACCTGTCACCGAGCTAGCCCGGGTTAGCCCGGAGCTAACGTTCCACCCCATCTAAACAAGCGCAGCCGTTTGAGCGTTAGCCTAGCCTAGCCTAGCAGGAGTTAACAGCCGTTGGTCGCCTCACCTGACAAAATGTCGCCGGTGTGAAATCACAGAGTGTTAACGAAGCAGCTCGACGCCGACTGAAGGAAAAAACAGCAGCTTCTTGTTGTTTCACAACTTTTCTGTCTCCTCCTCCAAACTTTGAATTTCAGCGGGTCTTCTGACGTTACACACACAACAACCGGCTCAGTCCCGTAATACTCCTCCTCCTCCGGACAGCGCAAGATCTGATCTGGAGTCAGCTCAAACTGAGGCGGGCCTGTTGTCAGCGCGCGTGGTAATCTGTAAATCTGACTCCAGGTCTGTTCCCGCCGAGAGCACTGGTTTACCGTAGTAAACAGAGTAAACGCGCAAACCAAGATTCCATTGCTACTACACTCCCCACATACCAACGTGTATATAAAGGTGTGGCACACAGTTTTAACATTGTTAATGACTGATAAGATATAAGACATTAAATTAAAAACACTTGGAAAACAGATCAGATCTCAACAGGAAAAGAAATAACACTGGATATCTTTCCTGATATAGCAAATATTTTGGCTGTATACATTTGTCATTTTTGTCTTACTTTTGGCATTAATGAAGCCTTTTGGCTTAATTGTAGTATGATTAGGGTTATCCATAATAGATAAGGAGGCACCAGCAATATATGGCTGAGTTACGGCATGTTTATGGCAAGTCAGAAGACTGGGCAAAGAGCGGGAACAGCTGATTTGGGTTTCTTCTGGGACATTTATGGCTATATTTTGGAAGTCTACAATTTGTTTTGGGTGAATTGTGGCTCCCTTTTGGTATGATTTTGGCGGTCCTAATAGGTGGGTTGCACGTTACGTCACGTCTGCGCGTGAACCTTAAGTGGTGGTCAACTGGTCGCACAGCCCATTGATATCACAGTGTTTTCAGCTTCCACAATGCCTCAATTTTGTGCAGTTTTTGGCTGTTCCAATCGGTCTAACCGAGAGAAGGGAAAGGGTTACTACCGAGTACCCAAGGTAATCGTCCATAGAGGTGAAAAATGGAAAAAACTGTCCGAACAACGACGTAAAAAGTGGATAGCTAATCTTCGTTTAAAGACTAAGGGAGCTGAAACTGCTTATGCTCGTGTCTGCGGCGACCACTTTGTTAAAGGTATGTGTGTCTTCGGGATAAGGATTGGCTCTAAGGGCTGGGTCGGTCGGGCTGGGGTGCGAAGCGGGGCTGGGCTCGAGCCGCGGCTGGGGGAGCAGTCGCCCCGTCGCCCTCCTCTCTCCGCTGCCGGAGGCGCTGCGCACGGCCCACCTCGCGGGGCCCCTCGGTCCGCACGGCGCCTCGTGGCGTCGCCGGGCGTGGGGGGTTCTTCGCGGTGTCCGACGCCGCGCGGAAGGCGGGCCGGCGGAGGGGACCGGGTACGGCGGTCGGCGGCGGCGACTCTGGACACGCGCCGGGCCCTTCTCGCGGATCTCCCCAGCTACGGCGCCCGCTAAACGCTATCTTTAGAAAAGTAATTCCGCACTTAAAGTGGGCTACCTTTAATTACAAACATTCTGTGTCAGATCGAAAAAATGAAGTTTTGAATGGGTTTCAATGGCTCCAAGCCCAGGTTGTCCACCACTTCAAGTTCGCGCGCTCCCGTGATGACGTAACTGCAACCCACCTATTTGGGCCATTTATGGCACAGACATCCACCCGTAACCTTACTAAAATGACAAGCCAGATTTGGGCCAAAGTGAAGCCAAAAGATTTTTGCTACCTGGTTAATGTGTTAAGAATGAAAGGATGCCACATCATTAATGGAAATGAAAACTATCAAGGGCTGATTTCAAAGACACCCCCCAAAAAATGATGTGTCAGGCTAGTTCATTTTGCCAAAATGTCTTTGTAGCAACTCATAATGGTAATCAGTAGTTTGCATGGCCTGCACGTGCTTGTATGCATGCCGGAAAACATCGGGGCATGCTCCCAATGAGATGATAGATGGTTTCCTGGGGGATCTACTCCCAGAACTGGACCAGGGGTCTCATGTACGAATACTTGCGTGGATTTCCTACTAAAACTTGGCGATGTATCACAGTGTGCATACGCATGGATCCAAGCATGTTTCTTTTGTACATCCCAAACAACGTGGAATTCAGCGCACATGCAACTCCTCCCTGTCTACGCCCCCGTTTACATATGCAAAGCTATTTAAATAGCACTGGACCTGAGATTTGCCTGTTTGTCCGATCAGATAACGCGACGAACAAAGGAAAAAAAATGAATTTCACAGAGTCTGAGCTAAAGATTTTAGTGAATGAAGGGGAGATTCTGTTTGGTTCCTGTCAACAGGGATAAATATGACCAAAAAAACAGATGTGAGTGGGAGCGTGTGTGTGAGGCTGTAAATGCCGTGGGATCCCAGCAGCGCACACACAGTTGTGGACAGGTGTGGCGCTGCGGCGACATTTTACGCCCGCTTTTACTGACAAGAATACTGAACACAGGTAGACAATCAGGGGTTTGTTAGAAAGCTCTGTAGCTCTAATTTCACCAGCAGAAAATAAAGAAATAAAGAAAACCAAAAACATGATATTTGAATGCGCACATGCCCAAATATGCTTTGGCACACTGGCACACTGGCACGGCTTCTGGGTATGTAAAGAGTTTATTCATTTAATTGTCCAGTATGTAAACCAGCGTTACATACGGGACAATTAAAGGAATAGAAGCCACCCATCGCGCACCGTGCCAGCCTCCAACCATGCTGTTAGTCATAATGAATGAGTCGTGTGTTGAACCAGGCCACCTTGCCACGATGTTAGTTAGCTGCATTTGCGCATCACATATGATTTGAACATTGATGGAATAAAAATGTTTCCTACTTAGATAAACAGCTCCCGCTGGAATGCCCCTGTTAGGAACCCCAGCGTATAGTCAGCACAACCCCGAGCTACTCGCCGGCCCCCGTTGCGCTCTCGGGCCAACCGCAGCTCTGCGCACAGCTCCAGTAACACTGGCCTTGGTAACCGAAATCGTCTTATGAGCCAATTATCATGGTTTGCAAGTAAATCCTCGCGTTCCTTAAATCACTCACGTTTGCAAGGTCCTCTAACAACGCTAACGCTGCCTTTGTTAATATCATTTTCTTCATCACATTGCGCATGCTTTTATATCCATCTATATAATTGCAAACATGTGGGTGTGTTAATTGTTCATAAGTGTGTCTCTGATGTGCACATCACTCTGATGAATACTTGTTTTCACATTATTAACAGTTTCCCAGCGTCACCTCTAAGTGTCGCCAAAGGAACAATAGCTGTAGAAACGTGCGTACGCCAGCTATGAAATTGGCGTGGGGCACGCACATTTCTACGATCATTTCACGTTTGACAAAGTAAACGTCATCCCTCTCATCGCAAAAGCCGACACTCTGACCCCGGAGGAGTGCCAGCTTTTTAAAAAACAGATAATGAAAGAGATTCAGGAACACAAAATAAAAATTTATGAGTTCCCAGACACGGAGGACGACGAGGACAACAAACTCATCCGAAAGATCAAGGAGAAGATGCCGCTGGCGGTGGTCGGCAGCAACGTGGTCATCGAGGTCAACGGCAAGAAGGTCAGAGGTCGGCAGTATCCGTGGGGCGTGGCAGAAGTGGAAAACGGCGAACACTGCGACTTCACCGTGCTGCGTAACATGCTCATCAGAACTCATATGCAGGATCTAAAAGACGTCACCAACAACGTCCATTACGAGAATTACCGCAGCAAGAAACTCGCCGCTGTCACCTGTAACGGAGTCGACACCTCCAAGACCAAGGGACAGCTCACCAAGAGTCCCCTGGCGCAGATGGAGGAGAAGCACAGGGAGCACGTAATGAAGAAGATGGAGGCAGAGATGGAGCAGGTCTTTGAAATGAAGGTCAAGGAGAAGAAGCAGAAACTGAAGGATTCAGAGGCCGAGCTGGAGCGACGCCACGAGCAGATGAAAAGGAACCTGGAGGCGCAGTACAAAGAGCTGGAGGAGGACATGGAGCTTCCAGAAGAAAGATAAATCTCTTCGGCCCTGTATTGATTATCGAGGCCTGAATGACATAACTGTCAAGAACCGCTACCCCCTTCCTCTCATCTCCTCTGCCTTTGAGCTCCTGGAGGGGGCCACCATATTTTCCAAATTAGACCTTCGCAACACTCACCATCGTGGACACGCCGGGGTTTGGAGATGCCGTGGACAACAGCAACTGTTGGTAGCCGGTCATAAACCACAGACAGCAAGTGCGAGGACTTCCTGAATGCAGAGTCGAGGGTGAACCCAGGTCCATGCCAGACAACAGAGTCCACTGCTGCCTATACTTCATCGCGCCCTCCGGACACGGTCTGAAGCCGCTCGACATCGAGTTCATGAAGAGGCTCCACGACAAAGTAAACGTCATCCCTCTCATCGCAAAAGCCGACACTCTGACCCCGGAGGAGTGCCAGCTTTTTAAAAAACAGATAATGAAAGAGATTCAGGAACACAAAATAAAAATGTATGAGTTCCCAGACACGGAGGACGACGAGGACAACAAACTCATCCGAAAGATCAAGGAGAAGATGCCGCTGGCGGTGGTCGGCAGCAACGTGGTCATCGAGGTCAACGGCAAGAGGGTCAGAGGTCGGCAGTATCCGTGGGGCGTGGCAGAAGTGGAAAACGGCGAACACTGCGACTTCACCGTGCTGCGTAACATGCTCATCAGAACTCATATGCAGGATCTAAAAGACGTCACCAACAACGTCCATTACGAGAATTACCGGAACAAGAAACTCGCCGCCGTCACCTGTAACGGAGTCGACACCTCCAAGACCAAGGGACCAAGAGTTCCCTGGCGCAGATGGAGGAGGAGCGCAGGGAGCACGTAATGAAGATGAAGAAGATGGAGGCAGAGATGGAGCAGGTCTTTGAAATGAAGGACAAGGAGAAGAAGCAGAAACTGAAGGATTCAGAGGCCGAGCTGGAGCGACGCCACGAGCAGATGAAAAGGAACCTGGAGGCGCAGTACAAAGAGCTGGAGGAGGACATGGAGCTTCCAGAAGAAAGATAAATCTCTTCGGCCCTGTATTGATTATCAAGGCCTGAATGACATAACTGTCAAGAACCGCTACCCCCTTCCTCTCATCTCCTCTGCCTTTGAGCTCCTGGAGGGGGCCACCATATTTTCCAAATTGGACCTTCGCAACGCTCACCATCGTGGACACGCCGAGGTTTGGAGATGCCGTGGACAACAGCAACTGTTGGCAGCCGGTCATAAACCACATAGACAGCAAGTGCGAGGACTTCCTGAATGCAAAGTCGAGGGTGAACCGCAGGTCCATGCCAGACAACAGAGTCCACTGCTGCCTATACTTCATCGCGCCCTCCGGACACGGTCTGAAGCCGCTGGACATCGAGTTCATAAAGAGGCTCCACGACAAAGTAAACGTCATCCCTCTCATCGCAAAAGCCGACACTCTGACCCCGGATGAGTGCCAGCTTTTTAAAAAACAGATAATGAAAGAGATTCAGGAACACAAAATATAAATTTATGAGTTCCCAGACACGGAGGACGACGAGGACAACAAACTTATCCGAAAGATCAAGGAGAAGATGCCGCTGGCGGTGCTCATCAGAACTCATATGCAGGATCTAAAAGACGTCACCAACAACGTCCATTACGAGAATTACCGCAGCAAGAAACTCGCCGCCGTCACCTGTAACGGAGTCGACACCTCCAAGACCAAGGGACAGCTCACCAAGAGTCCCCTGGACTACACTAAAAATCAACAGATTAATCTACGAGTCGTGTAAGAAAACTACGAGGGATTTTTTTTAAGGAGTCGTTCTTCAACCGTACATAGAGTTATTATCAATATCATCATATGAAAATAAAACATGACAACTCTTGGGTAGGTTTAATAAAGACTCTGACCTTGACGTAATATCTATAAGCGAAGTCAGAGACAAACCCGTGGCTTTAACTGGCAAACGTCTTTCTGGGGAGGGGAGTTTAAAGGAAATTTTTCGGCTCGCTGATGGCACACGAGGATCCAAGTTTATGACAATATCCATCACTTACATCACAATATAAAACATCTTTGAACCACTGTAACCTGTAAAGTTGTACACACCAATGAGGATTTTTGCATATCGTCTTCTTTTTAAATAGGGGAGAAAAAAAAACACTGCGATGACGATGGCTGCTGTTAAACACATGCGATTCTTACCTCCCGCGTTTTATATGACACACCTAATAAAAAACACACCTGCTCATGCACATGTCACACCTGTATGGAAAGCCAGGAGGCTCAAATATAAACATGAACTAGCCTGGCTTTCCATGTAAATCACGTTTTTTAAAGGCCCGGTCACATGCCGATGTTTAAAAATGGCAAAATGGTGAATTTAGTGCCTGTTAACCAATAGGAAGGCGTCTTGACAGTTTGTCGTAACGTTAACCTAATAGCAACGTGGTCATTGAGGTCAACGGCAAGAAGGTCAGAGGTCGGCAGTATCCGTGGGCCGTGGCAGAAGTGGAAAACGGCGAACACTGCGACTTCACCGTGCTGCGTAACATGCTCATCAGAACTCATATGCAGGATCTAAAAGACGTCACCAAAAACGTCCATTACGAGAATTACCGCAGCAAGAAACTCGCCGCCGTCACCTGTAACGGAGTCGACACCTCCAAGACCAAGGGACAGCTCACCAAGAGTCCCCTGGCGCAGATGGAGGAGGAGCGCAGGGAGCACGTAATGAAGATGAAGAAGATGGAGGCAGAGATGGAGCAGGTCTTTGAAATGAAGGACAAGGAGAAGAAGCAGAAACTGAAGGATTCAGAGGCCGAGCTGGAGCGACGCCACGAGCAGATGAAAAGGAACCTGGAGGCGCAGTACAAAGAGCTGGAGGAGGACATGGAGCTTCCAGAACTCTCTCTCTTTCAAATCAAATCTGTTTTAACGTTAACCTAATAGCCGCGTTGCACCATCTGCTCTGTTGAATTATAAACGTAAAAATTTACAAGAAAGGAACCAAGTTGTCCGAACATGATAGGAAGTTCGCTAACGGGAAAATAAGTACCGTTAACGAACTTGTTGTTTTGACGAGCTAACTAATAGTGGGCTTCTTCAAAAGAAGCTAAAAAAGCTAACGCGACTAGATAGCATCAGTGTACTGCCAATTGCTAGCACGTTAGCTAGTAGCTCACCAGTTACAGTAGCTTTTTTTAAACTAGCCGTGCTCGTTAGCAGTTAGCTTACCGGTTAGCATAGTTTTTTTTTTTTTAAACTTGCACAGGGGTGTGCACGAGAGACAGAAAGGAGGTGCTCTTATTGCTTAAAAACAGGATTTCAGGGTGAAGATATTCTATAACATAACAAATGTGAGTTATTTATGTAGGGTGACCATATTTGGGTAGTTGAAAAAGAGGACACCTTTTTTGTAACATCGCTCTGGTAAAGACACACTGCAAAAGAAGGGCATTGCATTTAGGCCTACTTGAGATAACTGCAATACAATGTTTGGAGGAATCAGGCGTAATAAGGAGGGGAAAATGGGCTCTCCTCTCTCACAGCAAGACACAATGCCTGTCATTATTTCCAGGGACTGAGCGATTACTGCAAATGTACCCAGATGTGAAAACATTCTTTCTATCCCAGGACAGGCCGCCTCTGCAGATTAAGAAGTTTTTTGAGGATGAGTTCAGTGAGATTTACCTGTGGCAAACGCATTCACTGATGTCAGTGTTTCAGCCCAGTATTCAAGAGATGGAGGAGAAGTCTGGCTGAAAAGGGAGTGGAAGTGGATGATGCAAAGTGTGTTGATCAGGTCACTCATCTCAAGAAATTCATTGAGAAAATGGTGTGGAGGTGAAGAGGATTCTGAACAAGGTCAAGAGCACAAATGACCCAAATGACAAGGTGTCTGTATAACAATTGCATTTATTGTCTTGAATAACATAAAACACAAAAACCTATGTACACCAACAATAACAAGTCGACCTACACTAACATTTTTGAGTATAACAAAACATTTATTGTCTTGAATAACACAACACAACATGTACACCAACAAAAAATATACATACACCAACAATAACAAGTAGGCCTACACTTACCGGTACATATTTGAGAGTAACAACTTTTAACAGTAGAAGTTTTTTTTAAGAAAAAAGAAATAAGGCCATTGGAGCGGCATTTGAAGAAAAAAAAAAGGCTGATGGCTCCTCTTCAGTCCTCCTCTTGTGGGGTGCATCTCCTGCAGCAGTGACGGCTACACTCTCGGATTTGCTAACAAAGAAATCTGTGACTTTAGAAGATGAGCTCTCGCCCCTCGCTGCTTTTGTGTGCTTTGCAGAATTTACGTGTGCCTGCAGGTCATTGGCACCTTTATTAGCCACAGACACGTAAGTGCCTGCCTTGCACGTCAAACACTCGGCCTCAAACGGATCACGACCTTGGCGAAAACAGGGGAATTTTCTCTTTAACTCCTCCGTGAAGGAGCACTTGCGTTTAGGCATTGTAGCTGCGGACGCACATGTGCTACTCTGCTCTGCTTCCGTTTCGCTTGTGAACACACTAGCAACTCAAGACTAAAAAGCAGTGACTGAAGTTGAGAAGGTCGGACTAATTTGAGAGCGACACAGAGAAACCTGGAATGGAGTAAAACGGAACGGAGTGGAATTCTATTGGCAATACATTGTGTTTTGAGACATTCGCACGAAATCCCGGACGATTTTGAAAATCCCCCGGACGTCTGGTCACCCTATATTTATGATTATCATCAACAACAACATCAGTACAAGTACTTTAAGGTATATACAGTGTTTACATGCATTTATATGTCAACTGTTGTATTGTTTAACAATTAAAGCGTGCCAAGTCCCATTTATACATCAGAACATGTAACATTTTACTGCCTGGACAGAGATGAATCAATCAGAGGTTTAGATTAGGACATCACAAACAAATCAGGCATGTTTCTGAGCTCCTATTCACCTTAAATCACATGCGTGGAGTAATGCATTGCTTATTACAGTCATATTGTGGTGAGTTCAGGCACAGATGTGCACTCACTGTGATGATTTTATACGTGCAATCCTATTTATAACTCTTATTTATGATGCTACGCATTTAAAAACATGTCTTATTGTAATGTATGAGTGTCATCAGGACTGGACTGCAGAGTCTGACGCACCTGTACCGTGCCACTGTAATGATGACACGATTTCCCATCGGTCCATGATTACTTTGATCACACCCCCTTCACGTGAACCTGACAGATGATAAAAAATAAGAGCTGGAAAATAAACACAGCAAGTAAAACTAATGTAGTCCTTTATTTGTTCAACTGCACTCATATATATATTAATCTTTACTGTATTATAGATTTTTCTTTGTCATTAATAAGGAGAAATAATAATAAAAGAGTAAAATTAAAATTATTTTTTTCTGGTTTGAAGAGTAGATCAAAGTTTCATTTTGTCAACATGTTATTTTAAATGTTGTCTAGAAATTATCCTGTAATGTTACATGTTTGATATTTGTCCAGAAATTGCATTTAATGTAACACGAACAATGAGAGTTACATTATATTTAACAGTTTGGGCTTAAAATGAATCTTTTGTAAAGCTTATGTTGTCTATAAAAACATCTGTGTCCGTTTTTCATCTTGTAAATGATTTGTATCCACGTAATAAAACGTTCCTGTCAGATTCTTCTACAGTCTTATTTTGAAATACTGGTAACAAGGTAGAAAGTCGCTGAGCTGATTGGACGAGACTCCAAAAGTAAAGCGAGAGTAGCTTTCATATAAACCGACTCACACTGAGATTTTCAGGACTTTACTGGTGGACTTTGTGTCGCCTTTTGGTGGAAATAATAAGAAAGAAAAAGTCAAACAAAATTCTACTTGTTTCATTTTGTCGATATGTTGCCTCAGAAATATCCTGTAATGTTACATGTTTGATGTTTTTGTGGAGCGATTGAGTTTAATGTAATGTGAACGGTGAAAAGTTACATTTAATTAAAGGTTCATTACAAAAATCAAGTCTATGAAAACATCTTTTTTAAATGTTTTATCTTGTAAATGATTTGTATCCATGTGATAAAACGCTACTGTCAGACTCTGTTGAGTCACGTGACTTACAAAACAACACTGATACAGCAGAATCAAATCAAATCAAATTTTATTTGTATAGCCCAAAGTCACAAAGTACATTTTCCTCGGAGGGCTTTACAATCTGTACAGGGAGTGACACCCTCTGTATTTAGACCCTCTAGTGAGGAAAAACTTGCCCACAAAAAACAGGAAAAAAAGGTGGAAAAAAACTCAGGAAGGAGCTTCAAAAACAAGCAGTACATCTTCAAATCAGGTCTGAATTCTTCAAGTGGAAACAATTTAAGGACGTTACCAAGAGTGAGGTGATGTTTCCTGTTAGATGAAGTTAAACACAGCTGCTGTGTTCTGAACTGGCTGCAGGAAATAAAGATTTTTACAAGCGATGAAGGAAAAAAAACATCTGATAAAACTCACAGCGGGCTTCCTGATATGACATGAAGTGAAGAGTTGAAATGAAAAATGGTTCAGCACATATTTGTGATGTGATTTGAGGAATAAAAACAAAAACAAACAGTCATCCAAAACTAAAAATGATCTTATGAGATTTTTGTCATCTGAAGGCTTCAACTACTCGTGTTAATGTGACGTCATTAAACTGCACTGAGTCTTTTCTCTGATGAGTCGATGTCAATGTGGTCGATCAGTTTTCATATTTCACCACACCATCATCTTCATCTTCATCAGCATTCACCTGTGAAACACAAACAAACAAACCGTCACTGTGACACACTTTAACTGACAGCTTTCACATGACCGACCCACGTTTAACACCTGAACGCACCATCAGTTACTGTCTGATCTGATCTTTACCTGACTGTCTGCTGCACCTGAACGCATCACTCTTCGTCTTCTTGCTGAGTATGAAACCTGCACAAACACACACAGGCAAACATGATGAGGAAATGTCGTTAATTAACGTACCTGTGAAGTGACAAAAATGTTGACATGCTCCTGAAGTCATCAGGAAAACACTGAGTGACGACAGATCTGTTTAAAGCAAAGTGCTTTTGTTGTCTGAGCCGAACCAGAGACCTGAATCTGGACACAAACCCAGAACTCTGCTGTCACAGTGCTGCACTCTGTAGGCTGGCCATCTAAAACGAACGTTTCTAAGGCTGAAGAAGGGGAAGTTGTCTGTGTGAAGATTGTTGGTTCAGATAAATGTTTGCATGAACGCAGCTTGTTTTCTTCAGATAGAGTTTGTTAGAAACAGACAGGAGTCATGGTGATGTTTGACAGCACACATGAACACACAGGTGAAGAGTCAAACTCCTCGTCCAGCACACTTTGACTCTTGATGTCCACGGTGCAACATGTTGCTGCTGCAGCAGCCTCTTCCATCTTTGCTGTCCTTTTTTCCAAGAAGTGAACGGGAAGTGTTTTTTAGACTGTGGTTAAGAAGAGCAGCAGAGCTCTGAATTATCAGCCTTAAAATCAAATAGATTACAGAGGTTCATGTGGCACTTTGTGTTGAAAGAAGGGCTGAGATGCCACATCTGATGCTGTGCACTGATATGTTCCACCCCTCACAGCCTCCTTGATACTCGAGCACGTTACATAAATGTGAAGTTTGATTCACTCAGAGGAACACGAACATAGTTCAAGCAGTGATCATGTTTGTCACCACGACGTAGAAATATACAAAGATAATGTCTCTGAGACAAGGTTGACACTGACTTACAGTCCCTGATGGTTCATACACAGTTTGAATTTTACACATGGGTTCGCTTCAGTTCCAGTTTTGAACTCACCGTGTTGTCTTCAGGTGGTCTCTGGTTCCCTGGAAAATAAAGCACAGAGTAACATTTCAGCTCTAAACTCACAGTTTGTGTTCATCAGTCTGAACAAATGTTGCTCTGATGAGAAGAACAGTGATCACAGTAATTAAGAGAAGTTCAGCCACACGCATAACCAACATGATGTAGTCCAGAACGGAACAATCTGCACGAAGAAGAAGAAGAAGAAGAAGATATACTTTATTTATCCCTCAATGGGGAAATTCTTTTTTCACTCTATTTTATTTTTGACATGCATTTTAACCCAGACACACACATGCAGTACAAGGTACAAGGGCTCATAGACATGCAAACGTGGAGAGACGGCGGCTGGACCAGCGCCCCAGAGAGCGGTTGTGGGGGATCGGTGCCTTGCTCAAGGGCACCTCGGCAGTGCCCAGGAGGTGAACTGGCACCTCTCCAGCTACCAGCCCACCTTCCATATTTTGGTCCATGTGGGACTTGAACCGGCCACCCTCCGGTTCCCAAGCCAAGTCCCTATGGACTGAGCTACTGCCGCCCTGTGGATCAGGCCGAGCTGTGGATCAAAAAAATAACGTCCGTCAAGAAAGTTATGATGAAAAACCAGAAGCACAAAACGTGTGTTTAGCACAAGAGGCTGTGAAAAGTCCCAAAAACTGCAGTTCCTCAAACGTCCACTTGAGACTGGCTTCAAAACGAGTCACTCTCCATAAGCCCCCATGTTAAAACATCCAAGATCAGCACCGCAACCATGCAACTACATCTTTAACTCCATCTACAGCAGGGGTCGGCAATTAGTGGCCCGCGGGCCAAAACCGGCCCACCATCAATTATATCTGGCCCGCTAGATGACGTTGATTTATTTTTAAATATATATATTTTTTTAAATAAATCTTTTAAACCTCATGTTTCCTGTCAAAATACAACAATTCCACAGATTTCACAACATTTATTGAAAAGTAGCTGATAAATAACGTGACAGCAGGCAGAACATCCTCGCAGCCTCTTTACCTGACGCACAGGTCGGAAAACACTAATTAGCACATGCGTGCGTGCACTGTAACCAGTGGAAAATAAAAGTGTCCGGTGTCCCTCTTGTAACGGACAACGTGAACAAATGTGTTTCTTTAAAAGGAAAAAAACAAAACCAAACAAGGTCGGCTAATATCAAATATGAATGTGAATGCACATCAGCGGCAGATCTGCGCTGCTGTATGCATTAGTTTCGGCAGGTTGCTAGGGCAGGTTGCCTGTTTCATGACAGACGCAGTGGTAAGACGCAAAGTAATCTTTTAAATTAAATTAAATGCATTTCTAAAGTTAAATAACGTTTATTTTTAATATAAGAGACAAGCTTATATGACCCCCGGAAAGCATGGTCATGGCCCGCGATGGAATTGTCAGAAAAAAATTGGCCCGTGTCCAAACTTAATTGCCGACCCCTGATCTACAGTGTTATGACTGTGGTCATATTTGTTTGTGGTCTGTGTATGTGTCTTTGTGTGCCCTGTATTTGTGTCTGCTATTTTTCTATGCAAATAGGATGTGCCATCCCCAGGAGGCGATTGGTGCAGCAATCTTCCGGTCCTGGTTTGTGATTGGCTGTGCCTGGAAGCTCCAAACATAAAAGGAGCCAAGATGGCGGCGGTCGAGAGAACACCACTTCCTCATCCTCTCCTAACTTTTGCCTCATTGTCCTTTTGCAGAACTGTCTGTATGTGCTCAGTATTAGCGTTTTGTTTGAAGAGTAGGGGTGGACTGCCATTTTGTTTTGACCGTCTTTTCTCCTGTTTTTGTTAGCCTAGGGAGGTAAGTTTATTGTGATTTTGAGTTTGTGAGCAGAGTGATTTATTTTGTAAAGATAGTTTGTTTTTGGCCTTGGTCCACCCTGAAGTCAATACCTTAGTTAATGTTGTTTGAGACTTTGATTTTTTTGTAAATAAACCCTTTCTGTTGTTTGTACATAAACTCGTGTAGTGGCTACTTGGGACTCGGGGAGGATTGAGGCACCTATTTCATGCTATGCTTTAGACCCCTAGACTGGGGCATAACAACAGTGTTTATGTATGTGTATAAATTACATTCAAACTCTGAGATTTGTTTCATGGTGAATACAGATGAAGACGCTGCTTTGTTTCTCACCTTCTTGTGATGTTGCCTCCATCGTTGTTGCCTCCATCGTTGTTGCCTCCATCGTTGTTACTGCCATCGTTGTTACTGCCATCGTTGTTGCCTCCATCGTTGTTGCTGCCATCGTTGTTGCCGCCATCGTTGTTGTTGCCATCGTTGTTGCCACCATCGTTGTTGCTGCATCACCTGAAAAATCAAAAACCCTTAATAGACTCATCCTGTCAATTATTGCATTAAAACCAAAAACCCAATAAAAAGACATGTAAAAAAAAAACTGTTGAATGAAGAAATGACCTAATTTCTATAAATGAGAAAGAATGATGTCATCTTCTGACTTCAAACGTCAAACAAATCATCAAATATAGTTTGTTCCATCAGGATGAAGTGACTTTAAACAGCTCATCATGAGCTCACCTGGTTTCTCACCTGAGGTCTGGCGGCTGAAGGGAAACTGCCACACTCGTCCAGTGGAAAGTTCAGTCACTTCACAGTTTAGTGACTTGTACTTCTTTGACTCCTGCTTCCTATAGGTCAAATTAACTGAGCAGATACCCCGTGGTGTCTGATTGTCTTTAACTTTACCCTCATACAGCCACTCCACTCTGTAATCACACTGTCCATGTTCCGTCACAAAGCAGGACAACGTCACCTCATCATTGTTCTCGTGTTCAGTCACTGGTGAAGAGAGTAAAATTCACTTCATCACTATGATCAGAATTATTGGGATGTTTCACAGTTTGAGATGAAAACATGATGATGGAAATACTCACTGTTAACAACAGACAAAAAAAACGGATGACCTAGAACTCTTGATTCAAACTGTGAGCAGATGTAGAGACCACCATCTTCATCTCTGAGCTTCTTTATATCCAGAGAACAGTTCTGTGTAACACTCAGTCTGTCTGATTTAGATTTGGCTTCTTCACCAATCTGTCCATTTTTAAACAGCTCTACTGTTTCGTCGCTTGTTGGATTAGTGAAGACCCAGTCAGTACGCTCACATTTGCTCTGGTTACCAATCACATTTCCACAAGGCAAAGTGACTTCATCTCCAGCTCTGACAAGAACAAATTTTCCAGTCACTGCTGCTGAAACGATGAGAAAAGAAAAAAAAAGATCAAATCTGAATCTGACTTTTCTGTGAAGATTTAGTCTGAGGATCATTTTAGTTTGTTCTCTAACATTTCTGGTATTTCTATATTTGTTCTAAATGCATCTTACCTGTAAAGTGAAGCAGCAGAATCAGAAATGAAGACATTTGAATCCAGAATTCAACCATCGCGCTTCAGTCCGTCTTCTGTCTCTTCTCGGCTGTTAACTGTCACAGTCTGGAAGCTGCTGGGCGTTAAATGAGGAAGAGATGAATCTACCTTCTCATAGCGACTCAAGTCTGAAATCTGAAATCCTGTTTTTAAGCAATAAGAGCACCTCCTTTCTGTCTCTTGTGTCCTGACACTGTGGAGGTAAAATCCCTGTTTGGCTTTGGAGGTCCTGTTGTTGGTGTCCACATCAGGACAGGACGGTGACAGCAGTGAGAAATTCACACACACAGTGTTCCCTCTCCTAAACACACGTACGTTGTTATATGTTGTGTGTGTGTTCACAGGTTTCTGTGCAGAGCCGCGAAGCTCTCTGTCTGCCTTCCTACCCCCACCCTTCTCTCTTTCCGGCAGCAGTGGGGGTAGGAATGCAGGAGGAGGAGAAGCCCTCTGTGCTCGCCCTCTGCGAGTAAAATAACCATCAAATATGTAATTTCTGGATATTATGGCTCAGTCTAGGCTCATAGCACAAGCCGTCGACATAGCAGCCACTCAAGATAGCAGGACAAGTCACACAGCCCCCTCTAGAGCTCTCAGAAGTGGCTGATTTCTGCCATCCCCCTGACTGAGAATTGTCCCAGTAACAGTCCCCTATATATAGAATTCAGAAATATTGCTCAGTTGTGTTACTCCGGTCAGGGGCGCAGATAGTGGGTGTGTCAGGTGTGTCATGACACACCCACTTTTGAATGACCGTAGATCCGTCCCACCCACTTTTATGTAGCTTAACGTTTTGTTTTTTTGGTTTTTTTTTTTTAAACTTTGTCTTCTTCAAATCTTTCTGATTCAAGCATCACGAGGAAACCAAAATATGAATTAACATAATATTTGGTTTACTGAGGTGTGTGCCAGTAGCGGTTTTAGGTACGGGCGGACAGGGCAGCCGCCCGGGGCGCCATTTCGTGGGGGGCGCCACGAGCGCCCGACAATAACCTCGCGAATTTTCGATACCGCTCATTAAGACAGCGGAGGGGGCGCCCCCCGTAGGCGGGGGGTTGACGAGATAGAGGGGGAGCCGGACAGACTGATCAGGGCGCACGGCGCATCCAGGGTCGCACGAGAAAATCTCCGTCCCGGGGGGGGGGGGGGCATTGGGGGCAGCTTCGTCCCCCCCAGTTTCTCAAACCTATCTGCGCGCCTGACTCCGGTAGCACATATACTAAAATTGGAACGATACAGAGAAGATTAGCATGGCCCCTACACGCAGCAAGTTGTCCATTGTTCTCTGTGAAAGGAGGAGGGGGGGCATCCTGGTATCTCTGTGCTGCAGGCGGTTCGATTCCCGCTCGGGACAAGGTAAGAACATAGTAATTAACATGTAATGCAAGGTTACTACAAGGTAGTAATAACCCGATGGTGCCATCCTGGTATCTCTGTGCTGCAGGCGGTTCGATCCCACTCGGGACAAGGTAAGAACATAGTAAATAACATGTAATGCAGGGTTACTACAAGGTAGTAATAACCCTAACCCCTAACGGTAAGTAATGAATTAATGTAATGAATGAATGAATAAATGAAATGTATTCCCTAACCCTGTAATGCAAGGTAGTCCATGGTAGTACAAGGTAGTTATTACCCTAACGGTAAGTAATGAATTAATGTAATGAATGAATGAATGAATAAAATGTGTTTCCTAACCCTAATCCTGTAATGTCTCCCTTCTAAAGCTGCTGCTGCTGCTGCTGCTGCGACCCGAGTCCGGATAAGCGGGAGAGGACGAAGTGTTGCACTTTAATGTCAATAATAAGAAACAATAAAGCTTCCAAACAAACTTCAGAATAAGTTTGAGTTATTTTATTTAACAAACCCAAACAAACAAACAAGAGGTCCAACAGGACATTAAAACAAAACTGTGTAAAAATAATAATAATAATAACAAATAAAAAATTAGTCCTTCTTTTTCTCCATCTCCTCCCTCCACTCCTTCACAGTTTTCCCGCCGACAGTGGCACAGTACGAGATTCCGTTGATGCGGGTGTGGCCAGTCTCCAGTCTTTTGAGCTGGCCACACCTGCTGCAGGTGTACTGTGCCGACTGCTGACGGGCCTTTGACCTAGGTTCCCCTGCCGCTACAGCCTCGGCCGCCTTTCTCTTTCTGAAGGCGGTCGTTCTGGGGACCCGGTGCGGAAGAGAAGGAGGCTGAGCGACAGGGGCAAGTGGAGGAAGTCGTTGAGCGGCAGGGGCGAGTGGAGGAGAAGGCGGAGCAGCAGGGGCGAGTGGAGGAGGAGGCGTAGGGAGAGCTGAGGTCCCGGGCTGGTCCACAGTGTGGCCTGGAGGAGGGGGCGGCAGTCCTTGCCCCGAGGGCCCAGGCTGCTCCTCTGGGACCTGGAAATCAAAGGACCCTTGTCCCACCACCTGTGCGTAGCACAGCCCTTTTGCTGGAGGCAGAGGGTGCGCCGACACGGCTGGAGCAGAGACGAGGCCTGCCCCCTGCTCCAGCACAGCCTTCCCCCTCTCCTTCTGCCTCCGGCAGTACCTGACAGACAAACTGTCTGAGCCATCAACCTCGGGCTGGCCAGCACTGCCTCTCTAATGGCCACGTAGTCCGAGAGGATGAGGGACCACCGAGTCCTTGTGGTCCCCCCGAACCGCGTGGCTGCGGGGTGGAGACGGCAGAGCTGGGTGCAAATGGCCTCCACCAGGCGGCTGGCGCTGGGCCAGCTTGCAGGGCCCGAGGTCTGTCCGAGCAGGCAGCTGACAGACAGACGAGGAAGAAGGAGGACGGTGTTAATACACGGCGGGTATTTAGTAGAGGAAATAACGAGATCTGAGAGGAGTCCTACCGTTGGAGACTCTCCTTTCCAGGACAGGAGGTGTTCTTCCCCTTGGCTGCCTTGAACCGCCCTGTGTGCAGCCTCTCCCGGTGTCTCGGAGGGTAGACGACTCTCTGCTTGTCCTGCACTGGCAGGCGATTCCAGAGCAGGATGAGTCTGTCTACCCTGGTGTCCGAGAGCCCCTGAAGGCTCCTGACTTCCACCAGGGCCGTGGCCAGCTTCAGGACATGTTGGTATCCAGGCTGGCCATCAGGACCCTGGATCTCCTCCTGAGGAGTAACACAATAAAAGACATTATTATTATTATTATTATTACTATCACTATCATCTTCATCATTAGCGGTAATTTGTCTGTGAACTTACCTCAGAGTCTGAGGAGGAGTGCTGGTAAGCAGGAGCCTGACGTTCAGGGGCCTCGGGAGGGGCGGGGGCGGCCGGACCGGATGGCTCAGACGTGGGTGCGTCAGCTGGATCACCTGACCGGGCTGCTGCAGCTGTACTGACGGATGGGGCAAAAAGGGTTGGGTCCTCCTCAATGTCCTCCTCGATGCCCTCATCCGCCTCCTCCAGCTCCTGGATGGCAGCAACCTCGTCCGGAGTGTCAGGGTCCAAGCTGACATCCTCAAGCACTCTGCCTGTCTGCCGGTAGAGGAACTCCACCCCAATGAGTTCCCCTGTCACACACACACAAACAAAAAAAACATGAAGCAAAGACTTTCCTCACAGTTTGGATGTTGGAACAAAGTGTTTTCACCACACGTACCTGTGTACTCGGCAGGTTTGGTGAAGTCCTTAACCGTTTGAAGACCAAGCACCCGTTGGCTCTTCTGGTTAAGGACGTGCTTCAGGTGGCCACTGTAGGAGTGCAGAGGCGCCACTCGTCCCTCAGCTGCAACTGGTGGTGCAGCTGCTGCTGCACGGTCCTCGTTCCACCTCACCAGTCCATCGACCAGGAACGCCTGGAAGTACTTCCCAGAAGCAGTTGTCCCTGAGAAAGGCAGCAAGTTTTAGAAAAAATTGTTTACGTTTGCAGAGAGTGTGTGTGAATAAAAAAACCTTAAAAAAAACTACAAGTACCCAGGATGAACCGGTTGAGGTGGAAGGACTCCAGAGACTTGGAGCCCCTCGCGCAGCGGTAAACTGGCAAGCTGACTCCGCCCTTTGTCAGCCTGCCGGTCTCGGTGTAAAGCTGCACACCCGGTGGGTCCTGTATGCAGCTGAGGTGGCACCTCTGCATACTCCAGATGTCCTGGATGCGGAGATTGTCGAGCAACGGGATGCCCAGGTTGTCACGTCCTGCCTCACCGCAGAAGGTGTCCAGAAGCTCCTGGATGAGGAGTGCTGTCTCCTCGGCCCCACGCGTCCGACAACGCCAGTGGAGCCTCCACTCCTTCTTGGAGATCCTCCGGACCACCTCGGCGTCGGTCAGGCCGACCATCCCGTGCTTCCCTTCCAGCTCGGACCGCTTAGCTTCCGTGAGACGGCGGGCATCTGTCGAGTCCACCTCGAATATGCGGTAGGACAGCTGCTTCATGAAAGAGGGGTACAGCTCGTGGCTCTCGGTGGTGACACCTAACGCGAAGCGCCGCATCAGGTGCCAAATGTCGAGCCTGACTACGAGCTAAAAGAAACACCACACGCTTTGTTCATACTTACACTATATGCACATACATACATTTTGTGACATCGTCAAGATTCTACCCTTTCGTACATGGAACAAGGCAGCTGTCCTCGACACGCCGTCTCTGTTGCAGCAGTCGCAGTCCACGTAGATGAGCTGGGGGTGAGGTACCCCGGCGAGTCGGTACCGCCTCATTAATCCGGCCGCCATGGGAGACAGGCCCTCTGTGCCCTCGGAGCAGGTGAGGACACTGATGAGGACCTGCCCGTGCTTGTTGCCGACGTTGGTAACCCAGGCGGCCGTGTCGGAAGCGGTACCGGCGAGCTTCTTCATCTTAATCTTCAGGATGGACCCGAAGGTGGACGTGATCCTGGCCTTGGATTCATCTAGCCGCGTCAGGACGTCATATCCGTAGACCGTCAGCAGCCAGATGGGTGATGGAACGGGGGGCATCTGGGGCGGTGGTGGAAACCGCCTCCCCCCCAAGGCCAGGAACTGCTCGCGAACGCCGAGGTACCCGATCGCTCTCCGCATCCAGGCATCAGCATGTTGCTCCCGCAGGGTGTTGTACAGCCGGTTAGCACTGTTCCCCAGCGTGCGTGACCTAAGCTGCGCAACCACCCTCAGGTCACAGGACAGCCTGCAGAAACACGTCACAACGTTAGAGTCTCAACATGTCAAATTTATTCATGAAAATTTGTTGGATTAAACCATCTTCTCTTACTTGTACGTGAGTACAGCGGGGAATTGGCAGCTGTAGGTGGGAGGCAGCTGCCTAATGATGCCCTGTGACCACCCGCCGACCTTCTTCTTACATCGACGGCACTCCAGGTACTCAGTGACCATGAGATACCAGCCGTCGACGTCCAGGACCCTCCGGATGGTCCTGTACAGCCCAGCCTTGGTCAAGGACCCTGTGCACAAAGGCTGGGGGCACGTCAGCTGCAGATGCCAGATCCTGTGCGGCATCCACAGGAACAGCCGACGTGCAAAGAAAGGGTCGGGGGATGCGGGAGGCTGATTGTAGATCGGCCGGGCTTGTGGGGGGTACCACCAGAGGTTGAGCTCACTGGTGAGGCGAGACCTCCCACTGCTGTCCCTGGTAAACAGCACCCGGCCGATCCAGTCCTGCTGCCCTGCAGTGAGAGCTGCACGCCAGGACTCGGGCAGCAGCTGAACAGAGAAAAACAACAACAGAGCGCTTTAATATCAGAGGACAGAGCAGAGCAGCAGTGACATCTGACATCTGATCCAAGTAACGTTACCTCTGCACTGCTAGCAGGTGGTGGAGGAGGGAGGAAGGCAGGTGCTAGATCTCCTCCTGGATGGCAGGATGCGGCGGTGGCGGACCCTGGACCTGGACCTGGAGTGCTGGTGGGTCATCCTGCCCTTGTGTGGCCTCCAGCAACTCCTCATCAGTGGGTTCACTGATGGCGGTGGTGGCGGCGTCAGCGGCATCAGAGGCGGCGGCGTCAGAGGCGGTGGCGGGCGGAGGTGGATGCGGGCAGAGCGTGAGAGGGGCCTGTACATCTAAGGCTTGAAGAGAAACAAAACATTTCATTAAAGGAAACTACAGATTAGACCTGTTAATTTCAGTGAAGCAGGTGGCGGCGGTGGCGACTCTACAGATGCACTAGTTGGGACGGCATGTTAGTGATTGGATGCAGACAGCATTGAACGGAACTTACCGTCGTGTTTTCTGTCCTTCTGTTTACAGAAACGTTTATAAAGCAAAATAAAAAAAAGAGTTAAGAAAGAGTTTGAAAATCTCTGTTCACTTTTACATGAATGTTACATTACTGTTTAACACTTACACTCCTCGATGTCAACTACCGCTTTGACCAGCTCTTCATCCGAAGGCTCCAATGACGAGGTGGAGGGAAGAGCTGGTCTGGAGGAAGCTGTAATTACACAGTGACAGAGAAGGAACACAGAAAGTACACAGTCAGCCACCGTAGTGTAACTGTGGATGGATTTACTTATTTCATTTAGGCTGGACTGACCTGGAAATGCAGGCTTAGGGGTCACCAACCTCTTGACCTTTGCCTGCATTTCCACCGCAGACAGAGAACGCCGTCCAGAGACAAAAGCCGCAAACCTGTAAGAAGAATAAACCACACACACACACCGACATCCAGAGTGTGACACATTACTCATCCATCAAAACTCTAAAACACGCCTCACAATAAAACACATACCGCAGTGCAGTCTTGGGTTTGACTGCGGCCTTGGCAGAGGCTGTGCTGCTGCTGCTGCTGGTGGATGCAACAGCTGTGGTGGTGGTGCTGGTGGCGGAAGCAGCAGCAGCTCTCTGCCTGTCTCTGGACTTGATGTAGCGAACTGCATTCTCCATCTGCGTGCCGGGAGCTGGCGCCTTCCTCCGGAGGTAGTTGACAAATCTGTGTAGAACAACAACAACTTGTAGTATGACTCTTATCGTCAATACGGCGACTTAATCACCCTCGACATTTTAGTACAACGTACCGGATCTTTTTGGAGTCCTCTGACTCGTACAGGCTCTGCAGGGTCTCAAATTTGAAGTCCCCAAAGCCAACAAGCGCCTGTCCCTCCTGACCAGGCTGGAGGGACCTCACCCGCGACTCCTCAAACGCACAGTGGAACCTGACTGCCTCCGCAAAGTCAGGGTACGCTGAGGAGTAACGGGTGAAGGCGTCCTGTAAGATCACACAAAGAGAGGTTAAATCTTTCAGCACTAAAATTCGATTGAAGCGGATGAATCAGACTCAAGTACTCCACCTTGTTGGCCATCAGTGGGGACTGAGACCCCGTCCTCTCTCGCTCCTTCTGGTGGGAGGCGACCAGATTAACGCTGTAGCCCACGTCGTTCTCCAGGAGCCAGTGGAAGGTCTTCCCAAGATACCGCCCGAACTGTAGCTTCCACCGGCTCAGGACGAGGGTGGCGTTGCTTGTGTCGCCACCCTCGGAGGCGACGTGGGCCCATGCCTCTGCATCCACCTCCTCGGGCGTCTTCGCCCTGGCTTGGCCCTCAGCAGGCTGCCTGGGGCCAAGAGCTAGAGCTGCCGGGAAGGCTTTCAGAAGGAGCGTCCCATTAGCGGCTCTCCTAAATGTGGGATGTTCCATCTAAAGAGAGAAAACAAACATGAGCAGAGTACAGTACACGCTATGATCATGAAGACGTCACATGTATGTAGTAATGACATCACACTGACTGTTGGTAGTTTATTTCTACTCACTTTTTCTTTTATTACAGATTTCTAACATACATGACAACTGCATATGGATCATAATTATAATATAATTATAATAGATCCCACGCAGTGAAATTATAGTTTTAATTTAGCTCAATTAATCTGTTTCGTGACAGGTGCGTGACGGCGGATCGATCGACCTATCGGTCCTGATATTAGCTTCCGATCGCTCAACAAAACGCTATAAACAGCACCAGGCTAACACACAGTGATGATAAAACAGTGAATATAATAAATCCCACGCAGTGAAATTATAGTTTTTACAAAGTGCGTGAAGCTAATTAGCTTAATAAATCTCCGGCTATAACATCGATATTACAGTTTTCTTCATTAAAAAAACACACCGTGAACTCTGTGTGACTGATGTCGGACATAAATATGAGTTTTTAACGTGTTTTTCAACAATGTTTAATCATATTTAATGAATATTTGACTCACCAGACCGTTCGGTGTGTGAACTGCGCATCTACTGAGATGGAACAGAGGAGGCGGGATAATCGGAAAATTGGAACAATTCCGGCTCTCCTATTGGCTGACAAAACGGCCTGAAAGTTGGATTCTCGAAATTGGAACAAATCCGGCTCTCCTATTGGCTGAGAAAAGTTTTTTGGAACAGTGGAGCTGTACAGCCATTGGTCAACAATCGGAACAAAATGGAACATGGACAGAGAAGATTGTAAATCTTGTGACACGCAAATTCGTGAAGCGTTCCTTCTTTATCTTTATTTTTTTCCCATAAAAATATGATTCCTTATGATTATTTTAATTTTTCCACCCAACAGCGACACCCCAGGCCCAGCGCGGTACTGCAGCCCAGCGGCGCCAGCAGCAGCGTCAGAGTCCCAGCTTGATCTCATGTGTGTCACATCGAGACTTTTTAGGGCTTTTACTGTCGTCCAGTGTGGGTCATCTGACCACTCGTTGTTGTGTGACTGGTGAAATAAATATCAATAAAAGATTCAGATACTTTGTTATTCTAATTATTTTTTGTCCTTGCAGGAAACGTGTTGCTGCAGTCTGCACAAAAGCCTCACACAAAGATACATATAAACGCCACAACATAAGCACAAGAGCAGATATTCAATGCAGCACATTCATCGCGTTCATACATCTCTTTCCCCTGTGCTGTGTTTTATTGACAGACGCATTATATTTAATAGTTTGGCCTTCAAATTCGTCTTTTCTGTTTATACTCTAAAATCATGTCATCTTCACTGAAGCTGCATCTCGTGAATGATTTGTATCCACGTAATAAAACGTTTCTGTCAGATTCTGTTTGAGTTAAAGTCCAACGGCGCTTCATGCTCTTATTTTGAAATACAGGCAGTGCGGGTAGAAAGTCGAGAACACGATCGGCGCTGATGACCTGACCTTTCAAAGTAAAGCGATAACGTTAAGACAAGCGAGAGTTCCTTTTAACGTCCTTCAAAGTAAAAGCCCAATTCAGTTTAACTGAGCCCAGCTGATCCAGCTCCAACTGTACCCCCCATTCATCAGGACGTGGTGAACTACACCGAGGAGGTTCTGTAGGTGGTTCGGGTCTCTATTCGTTGAGGGGACGTTCTCTAAACGTTGTTTTAGGGGTTGGTTCATTATAGAAGTTGAACCTGGTTTCTCTTTCACATTTTTTCATCTGAAATGAATCAAATAAGTTCCGAGCGGTGTCCGGGACCAGAACCTGTGAGCAGCCCAGACTCACCTGACAGGTGAACTTCCTCTTTCTATGATGAACACACAGTCTGAGAAGCTGCAGGCTGAAATCATCTTCAGACATCACGCTTGTTAGTAACCAGCAGGGGGTTCTCGTATCTGGTGTGATTGGATGCTGTTTACCTGGGGCTCCGGAAGCGGTATAGGGGTTATGAGTGTCGTCACACCCACTCATAACCCCTATTGTTGTGTTGATGGCCACAATGAATTGTTTTTTATGAATGAAATGTGAAACTGTATGAATATGTACAAGGAGCGGGAGTGTGTATCAAGTTATTGTGTAGTATGTTTTAATATTGGCAATTTATGTAATTGAATTTTTCGTGTGTTTGGTTTAGTTGGTTGTCAGCGTTATTGTTTCCGCCTATAAAAGGAAACGTAACAGGTGGTGACACAAGTAACGCCACCCTTATCCTGAGCCAGTGGAAGGTCCAGTTCGGGCGCTACCTGGGGAAGACCTTCCACTAGCTCCTGGAGAACGACGTGGGCCTGTACGAAGTATGAGCCTGTATGAAGTCCGAGGACTTCAAAAAGATCCCGTACGTTGTACTAAAAATGTGGAGGGTGACTGAGTCACCGTGTTGACGATAAGAGTCATACAAGCTACACAGATTTGTCAACTACCTCCAGAGGAAAGCGCCAGCACCCGGCACACTAATGGAGAACGCCGTCGCTAATAAAACGCTAAATAAAACCCAAAGACAGGCAGAGAGCTGCTGCTGTATCATCCACCGCAGCGCCACCGCTGCCAACGATGAGCCCACTGATGAGGAGTTGCTGGAGGCCACACAAGCACAGGATGACACTCCAGCACTCCTCATCAGGGTCCAGGGTCCGCCACCGCCTGCAGCTGCCATCCAGGAGGAGTTGCCGGAGCCTGCCTTCCTCCCTCCTCCACCACCTGCTAGTAGTGCTGAGGTAACGTTACTTGGATCAGATGTCAGATGTCACTGCTGCTCTGCTCTGTCCTCTGATATTAAAGCGCTCTGTTGTTTCTCTGTTCAGCTGCTGCCCGAGTCCTGGCGTGCAGCTCTCACTGCAGGGCAGCAGGACTGGATCGGCCGGGTGCTGTTTACCAGGGACAGCAGTGGGAGGTCTCGCCTCACCAGTGAGCTCAACCTCTGGTGGTACCCCCCACAAGCCCAGCCGATCTACAACCAGCCTCCTGCATCCCCCGACCCTTTCTTTGCACGTCGGCTGTTCCTGTGGATGCCACACAGGATCTGGCATCTGCAGCTGACGTGCCCCCAGCCTTCGTGCGCAGGGTCCTTGACCAAGGCTGTACAGGACCATCCGGAGGGTCCTGGAGTGCCGTTGATGTAAGAAGGTTGGCCAATTCTCCGCTGTACTCACGTACAAGTAAGAGAAGATGATTTAATCCAACTAATTTTCATGAATAAATGAAGCCGATTTGACATGTTCAGACTAGGGGTCGACCGATACGGGTTTTTTGATGGCCGATGCGATACCGATTTTTTTCCCCACGGCCGATACCCGATTTCCGATACCCGATTTCCGATACGGGTTAAAAAAAGTTTAAAAAATGACAACTATTCCAGGTCTCAAGTTAAAAATAAATAGCCATTTATTTAACATAATCAAATTGAGGTAGAACTTCAAGTAATAAACAATGAACAACCAAGTAATACAAAAATAAAGTGTCTTGGTGCTTTTAGAAAAGCTGAATAACATAAAATAATAAATATTTCAAGTGACTGAACTGACGTTAAGAACAAGTAACAAAGCAGCAAAACAAAAAATGTAAAATAATAAACAAAATTGTGCATAATATGCATGACAGACTCTTAATAGTCTTTAGTTGTGTAAAATAATACAAAATAAACAAAATTGTGCATAATATGCACGACAGACACTTAATAGTCTTAAGCTGTGTAAAAAAAGTGCATAATATGCATGACAGACTTTAAATAGTCTTAAGTTGTGTAAAAAAATAAAATAATGGCCAAGCAATCACAATTGTGGCTGCCATCAAGGCGTTCCTGAGCTCTGCAGACTTGGACATCAACAAGATGGCAGGGTTTGGTTCGGATGGTGCAGCTGTCATGGTTGGCCGAAGAAATGGAGTAAGTGTCTGCAACATTTATATGATGCTACTCTCCACACAGTCAAACAGCAGTGTTAATTCTACACTTGGAGAGTCAATTTAACACAATAGAGTGGATTTTGTCCCACAGTACTCTAAGTGATGATTTAACACTGATTTTTTTTCCTAGATGTCTTCAGTATGCATGCTGACATACAATAACTTTTGTTGATAGGTTGCTGCAAAACTAAGAGGTGACAACCAGAAATTGGTTAACATCCATTGTATAGCACACCGGCTGGCTCTGGCATCTGCGCAGGCAGCAGATGGAATAACGTACCTCATGAAATTTAAGGACCTCATAGGACAACTCTACAGATTCTACGAATTCTCCCCTGTGCGGACCGCTGGGCTTAAGAATATTCAGGTAGGCAGCATACTTAGCAGCAATCTTTCAAACAAAGAAGTAAGCTTCTTCCCCATCTTTGATTATAGTCCAACCGTATATGCATACCAGCAATAAGTAGGACTTTTGTAACCACTATCTGCTGTTAAAGTTTTCATACATCTTAAGCTGGAACAAAAATCAGAGGCACACAAATAATGCTGCATGTACTTATCCCATTAATGAAATCTGCTGTTTCTTTTAGGATGTCCTCAACTCACGGGTGAAGTTGGTGCAGGCAAAGGATGTGCGCTGGTTGTCACATAACCAAGCAGTGATTGCCCTGAAGAGGACATATGCGGCCGTGGTAACAAGCCTGGAGCACGAGGCAACGGAGAGGAACGAAGCCACGGCAAGGTGGCTGGCAACATTCCTCGCGACGTTACAGTTCACCGCCACATTACTCATGCTATGCGACATCCTCCCCCTCCTGTCCAAACTCAAGACTGTTTCAGGTACATTTCTTCTCTGTTACTTACTCACCCATTTTAAGCACTACATGAACTTCATTCATTACTTCATAAAACCAAAAAACAACCATGTTGATTGATTGTTAAATTGAGTGAGTAAATCACATTATTGAAATTGAACAGAATGTTAATGAAAGATCTGTAACTTTTTCTGCAGAGAACTGAAGTTGACTTCACTCATATAGATGCCAATGTAACTGCCACCATTGAGGCCTTGAGGACGCTGAAATCAACACCTGGCAGCAACTTCAGGGACCTGGACCAGTTTTTGAAGGACAGCTCCACCGTTGCCAACATCCGATACAGCCACGCACAGATGGATCAGTTCATGAAGAGTGTAAGTGGCTAGTTAATTTGGAAATAAAAACTGATGGCATGGTTCAATATGTTTGCAAAATTATTTCTAATATTGAAATTCTAACAATTCTAGATCTACCTGCCTTTCCTGGACAACATTATTAAAAACCTACAGGAAAGATTCCCTGATGTCATGCGGCTGTCTGCCTTCAATATATTTAACCCCATTGAGGCAGACATAGACCAACAGCATAACCTGCAGGTATACCTGGGCCTGTTTAAATAATTATAAAAAGCACCTTTAAAGGTTACATTCTTGATCTTGTCAAGTTTTGGGCATTAGGCACCATAGCTGCTAGTCATCCGGCTTATCTACAATGTTTATTTTTCAGCTACTCTGTGAGCACTACACAACAGAAGTTGCAAGCCTGGAAGAGGTCGAAAAGGAATATAGCGTGCTGACCACTCTGCTCAAGTCCCAGTACAATGCCTTGACAACAACACAGGTGCTACAAACGGTACAGAAGGTTCATGGTGACACCATGCCAAACCTGGCCAAGTTGGCAGCAGCCATGGCTGTTCTGCCAGTGTCAACAGCTGGTATGTACATGACTGGCTTGTCCAATGTTCTAACTGCATTGTCTAACTGTTTGCACTGTTATAACATTTGTCCTTTTGAAATTTCAGATTGTGAGAGGGGCTTTTCCTCAATGAAGAGGGTGAAAACTTCTCTGAGGAATCGTATGAAGGAGAGCACTTTAAACAACCTCATGATTTCGATGGAGGACCCTCCAGCAGAGGAATTCAATTTTCATGCAGCCTGTGATTCCTGGGCGGGAATGGCTAGGAGGAGATTAAATGTCATTTAATAGTTTATGCCATTGTTTTTCATCCTTAAGTTTACATTACAGTTGAGATTATAAATTAATTATTTATTAAGGGGGCTGGGTGTTTGGCGCCATGGGTCCCAATTGATTGCATCAAGTGGAGCTGTTTTCTTGTTGGCTGGCTGTTTTATCCACTTGCATTTATCTGTTCTGTTGTTTATTGTCAATTTAGGACAATCTTTTGTCTCATGTCTTTAATAATTGGTTGGTAGGTTATGCTCCCGAAACAACATGATGCTCACGCATTTCTTAATTTCTTAATAGAATAAAACGTGTATTATCTCTATTGTTTGTCTGAGTTTACATATCTTTTGACAACACCCTTTGCAGGTAACACACTGCCAAGATCCAAAGATGTAAAAATTTTCCACTAAGTTCATACAACATAAAAAATGCAATTTATTCCCTCCAGGCCATTTTGGGCACAATTTTTCAAAATTTTCGCATCAAGGAAGGCCCCACTCGGTCGCTACGCTCCCTCGCCTTACCCCATTACTCTAAAATAAAATCCTGGTGAGAACCCTGTAAATCATAGAATAGTATAGATTCAGGGATACTTTTGTATTTAGAAGATGCCGGATTTTGCCAATAATTCCAATATTTTTTGCAATTTTAGATGTAATTAGAGAGATATGAGGTTTCCAAGATAGGTTTTCATCAATCAACACCCCAAGAAAACAAGTTGATTTAACATTAGAAATTAAAACATTATCAAAACTCTTATGTTCTTAGTATGTTTCTTGAGGTTGTGTCTAAACAGAACTAAATTTGTTTCCTTAATGTTTAGTGACAGTTTATTGATTTTAAACCAGTTGGAAATTCTTTTCAGTTCCTCATTGACCACTTTTACAATTACATTGGGATCTTTGAGAAAAAAACTAGTATCATCAGCAAATAAAATCTTAGAAAGCTGATCTGATACATTTGGCAAATCATTAATATATAAAAGAAACAAGGGCCCGAGTACAGATCCCTGGGGGACACCACACTTTCTTAAAATAAGGGGAATTCACTCCTTTAAAAACAACAAACTGTTTTCTATTGTCTAAATAACTAGAAAACCATAGCAAAGCCTGTTCATCCAGTCCCAGATATTTCAACTTTTGTAACAGAATATTGTGATCTACACGTATCAAAGGCCTTTGACAAATCTAAAAAAAATCCTATAGTATATTCTTTGTCATTAGCTCTGTGTAGTTCATTAATGAGATGGGTAATTGCCATGTAGGTAGAATGTGATTTCCTGAAACCATATTGGTGATTGTATAATATTTTATTTTTGTCAAGAAAACTATTGTAAACTAGTTTTTCCAGGATCTTTGAAATGGAGGGTAAAATGGAAATAGGTCTATAATTGGTGAATTTTGTAGGGTCTTCACTTTTGTGTAAAAGAATAATTTTGGCCATCTTCAGTTCTTGTGGCACTATTCCTTTAGTGAAAGACAAATTAAATATATGTGTCAGTGGTTTGACGATTGCATCAGAAACTACTTTAAGTAATTCTGCACTGACCTTATCATGACCTGGAGCAGAATTCTTCAAGGAGCTTAGCAACTCACAAACTTCACTGCAGGTTACAGGGCTTAAATGAAGTCCACCAGTAGGAGGTGCTGTCATGAATTGGAGGGGGCTTTCAATGACCGTAGGGATTTCTGATGATTTGATGTGTTCACTCTAACGTCCTGCCGTGTTTCTGCAGGCTGTCCTGTAATCCGAGTGTGGTTGTGCAACTGAAGTCACGCACTCTGGGGAACAGTGCTAACCGGCTGTACAACACCCTGCGGGAGCAACATGCTGAGCAATCGGGTACCTCAGCGTTTGCGAGCAGTTCCTGGCCTTAGGGGGTGTGCAGTTTCCACCACCACCCCATCTTCTGTCACCAGTCTGGCTGCTGACGGTCTACGGCTATGACGTCCTGTAGTGGCTGGATGTGTGCAATGCCAGGATCACGTTCACCTTCGGGTCCATCTTGAAGATGGACTCCACCAAGAAGGTGAGTAAAGTTTTTCTCTCTAAGCTGCTCTGGGTGTGTTGGCTCTGCACGCGGACTAATATTTGGAAACTTTCTCCCCCGTCCAGGTGACAAAGAAGCTCGCTGGTACCGCTTCTGACACGGCTCCTGTTTCCCAGCACTCCTCAGACTCTGAGGTGAGTTCACAGACAAACTACCGCTAATGATGAAGATGATGAGTATGATAGTAACAGCAATAATAATAATAACAATATCTTCCTTTATCGTGTTTCTCCTCAGGAGGAGATCCAGGGTCCCGATGACCAGCCTGGATACCAGCATGTCCTGAAGCCGGCCATGGCCCTGGTGGAAGTCAGGAGCCTTCAGGGGCTCTCGGACACCAGGGTAGACAGACTCATCCTGCTCTAGGATCGCCTGCCAGAGGTGTTCTTCAAGAGCAGATTCAGTTGTGTATTTTCGTGTGATGTTTTGTTCAAGATATAGGTTCAGTTGTGCATTTTCTTGAGACATATCCTTCAAGTTCAGGTTCAGCTGTGTATTTTCTTTGGATGTCTTATTTAAGATCAGGTTCAGCTCTGTATTTTCTTGCAATGTTTTGCGAGAGTAGATTCAGCTGTGCATTTTTTTCCGACATGTTCTTTAAGAGCAGGTTCAGCTGTACATTTTCTTGCAATATTTTGCAAGAGTAGGTTCATTTTCATGAGACATATCCTTCAAGTGCAGGTTCAGCTGTGTATTTTCTTGCATCGTGTTCTTCAAGAGTAGGTCCACTTGTTTACTTTCTTGTGACACATTCTTCAAACGCAGGTTCAGTTGTGCATTTTCAGCAGACAACAAGGTGAAGTTATCCAGTATTGCAGTTAAGTGCAGCTTCAGTTGGTTCTGATAGATGGAATTCAGAAGCTGTTTCAGCTGAATGTTTTCCTGTTTCTCATTCCATGCTGTCTCCTCTGGCATATGTTGTAATTTTGCAATCAGAAATTGCTGTTTATTTATCTGACTGAAGAGGGCACTGGTCACACCACACAAAAGCACTATTAAAATCCCAATTAAAATAGCTTGCCAATTGGATCGCAGTATTTTTATCAAGATGTTTAATGTCCCTTCTGTGCCCGTTATATCTTCATCTTCTATCCCCTGTTATATCTACAACTTCTGTGAGTGTTTCTGAGTCCTTATCAGAATTTTCAAGCGGGAAACTGCAAAACAAAAGGAGACGAAGAAGAGATGTTCTTATAAGCACGATGACAGGAAAAAAAACACATTACAATTACAGATTGGTCTTTATGATTTTAAAACAATAATTGTATATACACTGAATCAAAATATAAACGCAACACTTTTGTTTTTGCTCCCATTGATTGGTGAACTCAAAGAGTGTTACCGCAGTACTGTGTCATATTTAAGTTATTGATTAATATTCCTAATAAAAATTCCCAGAAATTATGAAAAGTCTTAGTAAACACTAATGTTGTTGGTGTGGCTCCGAGGATGGCTTGTTGTGATGAACATTAGGTTGTAGCTTGTTGTGATGAACATTAGGTTGTAGCCCGTTGTGATGAACATTAGGTTGTAGCCCGTTGTGATGAACATTAGGTTGTAGCTCGTTGTCTGTCTTACTATGGTTGAAAATGTGCGTTTTGTGTTTTAACAACGTTTCAATTAAGAGTTATTGATCTCGGAAGTGGCAATATCTTTCTAACTTTACCGAGGTGCAGTAGCCAATAAGGCACCTTTCCTTATCTCGTAATTACGCGATCAGGTGTCTAATTTATTTTTGTGAATATTTTTAAGTGAATGAAATACGCTTCTGTACTTTCTTTTATTTGTAGCGCTGTTTCTTTTTGTTTGCAGCATTTCTTTTATTTGTAGCATTGAGGGTTCCTGGCCACCGTAGAGTTAACCTTAGGCTAATTTACATCCGCAGTTCCTGGCAGGACATAAAACATCAAAAAACATATGAACATGTACATAAATACAATAGACAAGTCACTCATGACACACACAAACAACATAAAAACATTCTGTCAGCACCATAAATCAGTGGTTACAGTTTTGACTGTTTTTTAGTGAAAATTTCAGCTGTGATTTAAAAGCTCCTGATGGAGAGACAGCTCTTTAAATTAACTGGTAATGCATTCCACTGTGTTGTGGCCTTAAAAGAAAAAGATGACTGCCCTGTTCTGTGGTAAGGAGGTATACTACAGTCATAAACAGATGCTATTCTTGAGGATTGAATGGAACTAGCAGGACGATGACATACAAACTCCAAAAGACATGCTGGGGCCAGACCATGTAGAATCCTTTACACCAGACACAAGTTTGAAAACTTTCTGAAGTTTTTAAAGCTTAATAAATGGTGTTTCTCTAGAATATTACAGTTGTGGTAATGAAGTGTTTTTTTATCAAGAATATAGCTTGTTTATATAGTGATTTTAGCAGTCTAATGGTAGATTCATTGGCCTGCCCCTAACAGGTGATGCAATATGAAATATGTGAGAAAATGAGACCGTGCATAAATGTTTTGGCTACATCCATAGGAAGCAACAATCTTATGTCTAAAATTAGCCAGGTTATATTTAATTGTTTTTGTCATTGTTTTGTCATCACTTAATGTGCTTTTTGAAGTTGAGGTTAGAATCCGGTGTAACACCAAGATATTTTAATTCGGTAACTATGTCTACGGATTCATGTCTAAGTGAAGTGTAAAGTGTAAAACAGCTGTTTCAGTAGAGTAGTTCTTTCTGAAACCAAATTTCATATTGTTTAGACCAGGGTTGCAGGTATTCAGGTGTGTTGTTAACTTTACTATTTCCTTTAGCCTCATTTAGTACTTGAAATAGAAACAGGACTTTGCTAATCTCATTTCATTAACCACTTTATTATGTGGTCTGCTGGAGAGGGGGCAGCACGGACAGGGACAGGAGCAGACTCAGACTTATTAGAAGAGCGAGCTCTGTCCTGGACTGTCCTCTAGACTCGACAGAGGAGGTGGGTGAGAGGAGGATGTTAGCTAAGCTGACATCCATCATGGACAACCCCTCTCACCCCCTACACGACACTGTGGGGTCTCTGAGCAGCTCCTTCAGCAGCAGGCTGCTACACCCACGGTGTAAGAAGGAGAGGTTCCGCAGGTCCTTCATCCCTGCTGCTGTGAGACTGTACAACACCTGCACCTGACCATGTTGTAGTCTCTTGTACATGCCTGTTTTACGTTTTAAAAAGCTTCTAGTACTTCTGTAAATATGTACACTACGCTGTATTAGTACTTTCTGTAAATATGTACACTGTGTTAGTACTTTCTGTAAATATGTACACTGAACACTGCTGCTGTAATAAGTTAATTTCCCCGTTGTGGGATCAATAAATGCTACTGTTTTTGGTGCTTTTCTGCTTTAGCATGGGAATCAAGCGCTTTATGACCCATTGTCCCTATCTGTATTGTTTTTTGGCACACAGTACACCTTGCTTCATGAACGTTCTCTACTTTCATCAGCCATCCCCGTTCCCTTTCGTCTTCCAACCAGCTATCACTAAACACACACTTACCCATCACGAATCGACTCTCACTCTGCTGCTTGAAACTAGGCTCCGAAAAACGTAATGCATTACATTCCTCTTCAGTCACTAAATGATGCAAGTTGCAAGCACGTAGATCGAGGTGCTGCCCTCGATGGTGTGGTGGTTAAAATGAAAATTAAGCACGAGACCAGACGGATCGGAAAGATGTGAAATTTAAGACCTTAATTCTAAAATTCAAGACATTTTAAGACTTTGAAAATCAAAAAAAATATTTCAGACGTTTTAAGACTTTTTAAACGACCCGCGGGGACCCTGATGTAGGTCGGATGCTAATGTAGCGTACCTTGCTGGTGAAGCCGGTCTGGCTCCACACTCCATTCTTCTTCTTTGACTCCACGATGACGGCTGTTTCCTCACCAACCAGACGGGAGAAGTTTAATCTGAGAACAGCAGCATCAGCACAGCAGCGTCACATGACCACCTCAGCATAGTCTGACTCAGCTGTTAACACATTCAACCTCCATTAAAACTAAATAAGAGTTATATATTTGATTCCTCTGCACATTTTAAAATTTATCTCAGGTTAACTGTAACGTACGGGTACCGTGTTGTAGGTTCATTCTAATGTATGTTCAATGTACATGCTGCATCTAAAACAGGAGCTCTCATACCTGTGAATAATATCAGCACAGCAGCTTGACGTGATGCTTCCACATGCCCACCTTAACACAACATGAAAAAACAGTTTCCTGTAAAAACAAATAAACAAGTTAAAAATAAATAAGTTAGTAAATATAAAATATATTTAAATCTTATTTATGAAACAGAAAACCACCTTGATAGTGTGGTGTTATTCTCTGTTGGTCTGAGTCTGGTGTCAGATGTTGAAAACTGCCTGCTAACAGTGAGATCCGATCCGAGCAACGTTACCTCACCAGTCACTGCTGCTGTCCTCTGATATTAAAACGCTCTGTTGTTTTTCTCTGTCCAGCTGCTGCCCGAGTCCTGGCGTGCAGCTCTCACTGCAGGGCAGCAGGAGTGGATCGGCCGGGTGCTGTTTACCAGGGACAGCATTGGGAGGTCTCAGCTCACCGGTGAGCTCAATCTCTGGTGTTACCCTCCACAAGCCCGGCTGATCTACCACCAGCCTCCTGCATCCCCCGACCCCTTCTTTGCACGTCGGCTGTTCCTGTGGCTTCTGCCTTTGTGCACAGGGTCCTTGACAAAGGCTGGGCTGTACAGGACCATCTGGAGGGTCCTGGACATCGACGATGGTATCTCATGGCCACTGAGTGCCGTCGATGTAAGAAGAAGGTCGGCGGGTGGTCACAGGGCATCATTAGGCAGCTGCCTCCCACCTACAGCTGCCAATTCCCCGCTGTTTGATTTGATTTATTTAGCACATAATTACATTATCCATAAAAGATAAAAGAAAAGAAAAAAAAACTCAAAAACAAACGAACAGCAAAAGAATGTTATGCACAGCGGGCATGCAAGGAGGTCCGAAAAAACCCTCAAGGGGCTTGTCAAGAGAACCTCCTGAAATACTTACAGGGTATAAATAAGAATGCAAGCTACTGTATTATACAGGGCATACACAACTAAGGACAGCTTCAACAACAACATTCAGTTCTTGATTACACAACATACGTTTAACAGATTTTTTAAAAGCCGGTTGAGAGAGTTTAAGAAAATGAGGAGGAAGTGAATTCCATATCTTGGAACCTCTGTAGGAAATCTTAAATTGTGATGAAACAGTTCTTGATTGTGGGGGCCGAAGCTGATAGGCTTTACGAGTTGAGAAATTATGAAATTGATTGTTTGCAGAAAATAAATTGTCAAACGAGGGGGGAAATGTTTTGTTTAAAGAACAATATACAAACTGAGCAATCTGGAAGTAATTTAGCTGATAAATATTAATACCAAATTTATGAAACAAAGGTAAAGTATGGGTTCTTGGACGAGAAAGAGCCATGATTCTCACTGCATGTTTTTGCAACCTAAAATTGAGCTGCAGTTTAGTTTGATGGGTACTAGCTCAAGCAATGTTGCAGTAACTTAAAAAAGAATAAATCATAGAATAGTATAGATTTAGGGATACTTTTGTATTTAGAAGATGCCGGATTTTGCCAATAATTCCAATATTTTTTGCGATTTTAGATGTAATTAGAGAGATATGAGGTTTCCAAGATAGGTTTATCAATCAACACCCCAAGAAAACAAGTTGATTTAACATTAGAAATAAAAACATTATCAAAACTCTTATGTTCTTAGTATGTTTCTTGAGGTTGTGTCTAAACAGAATTAAATTTGTTTCCTTAATGTTTAGTGACAGTTTATTGATTTTAAACCAGTTGGAAATTCTTTTCAGTTCCTCATTGACCACTTTTACAATTACATTGGGATCTTTATGAGAAAAAAAACTAGTATCAGCAAATAAAATCTTAGAAAGCTGATCTGATACATTTGGCAAATCATTAATATATAAAAGAAACAACAAGGGCCCGAGTACAGATCCCTGGGGGACACCACACTTTCTTAAAATTAGGGGAATTCACTCCTTTAAAAACAACAAACTGTTTTCTATTGTCTAAATAACTAGAAAACCATAGCAAAGCCTGTTCATCCAGTCCCAGATATTTCAACTTTTGTAACAGAATATTGTGATCTACACGTATCAAAGGCCTTTGACAAATCTAAAAAAATCCTATAGTATATTCTTTGTCATTAGCTCTGTGTAGTTCATTAATGAGATGGGTAATTGCCATGTAGGTAGAATGTGATTTCCTGAAACCATATTGGTGATTGTATAATTTTATTTTTGTCAAGAAAACTAAACAATCTATTGTAAACTAGTTTTTCCAGGATCTTTGAAATGGAGGGTAAAATGGAAATAGGTCTATAATTGGTGAATTTTGTAGGGTCTTCACTTTTGTGTAAAAGAATAATTTTGGCCATCTTCAGTTCTTGTGGCACTATTCCTTTAGTGAAAGACAAATTAAATATATGTGTCAGTGGTTTGACGATTGCATCAGAAACTACTTTAAGTAATTCTGCACTGACCTTATCATGACCTGGAGCAGAATTCTTCAAGGAGCTTAGCAACTCACAAACTTCACTGCAGGTTACAGGGCTTAAATGAAGTCCACCAGTAGGAGGTGCTGTCATGAATTGGAGGGGGCTTTCAATGACCGTAGGGATTTCTGATGATTTGATGTGTTCACTCTAACGTCCTGCCGTGTTTCTGCAGGCTGTCCTGTGAGCCGAGTGTGGTTGTGCAGCTGAAGTCACGCACTCTGGGGAACAGTGCTAACCGGCTGTACAACACCCTGCGGGAGCAACATGCTGAGCAATCTGGTACCTCAGCGTTTGCGAGCAGTTCCTGGCCTTAGGGGGTGTGCAGTTTCCACCACCACCCCATCTTCTGTCACCAGTCTGGCTGCTGACGGTCTACGGCTATGACGTCCTGACGTGGCTGGATGTGTGCAATGCCAGGATCACGTTCACCTTCGGGTCCATCTTGAAGATGGACTCCACCAAGAAGGTGAGTAAAGTTTTTTCTCTCTAAGCTGCTCTGGGTGTGTTGGCTCTGCACGCGGACTAATATTTGGAAACTTTCTCCCCCGTCCAGGTGACAAAGAAGCTCGCTGGTACCGCTGCTGACACGGCCACCTGGATGACCAATTTTGGGAACGAACACGGGCAGGTCCTCATGAGTGTCCTCACCTGCTCCGAGGATTAATGAGGCTGTACCGACTTGCTGGGGCGCGTTGTTTCTTTTCTTTTCACCTGCAGGAGTGGGGGACAGCTCGTGGTCAGGCTTGATATCTGGCACCTGATACGGCGCTTCACAGCAGGTGTCACCACAGAGAGCTACGAGCTGTACATGAGGCAGCCACTGCATCTTTGAGGTAGACTCTGGAGATGCCCACCATCTAAGCGGTCCGAGCTGGAGGGGAAGCACGGGATGGTCGGCCTGACCGACGCAGAAGAGGAGTGGAGGCTACACTGCTGTCGCCGGACGCGTGGGGCCGGAGGAGACAGCACTCCTCATCCAGGACCTTCTGGAGACCTTCGGCGGTGAGGCAGGACACGACAACCTGGGCATCCCGTTGCTTGACGCTCTCCGCATCCAGGACATCTGGAGTACGCAGAGGTGCCACCTCAGCTGCATACAAGACCCACCGGGTGTGCAGCTCTACACAGAGACCGGCAGGCTGACAAAGGGCGGACGTCAGCACTCGACCACTGCTTCCAGAGCGACCCTGCGGAGGACGATAAAGAAAGTGAATGAGCCTGAGGAGGGAGCAAGATCATATGTAGCTTTCTTAATTTGTATAAACTTTAATGTTCCAGGATTTTATCAGTGTACGTTAGTTTTCTGATTGTCCGTCTCCTGGCTTGAAAAACAGACACAGCAGACTGTGTGTTCATACATAAGTACATGCTTCCACACAACACATGCTCACTCAGTCAGGCTGCAAACACGTATTTGGGAAATGTTCCCGACATTTAATAGACGTTCACAGAAAAAGCATTTCCAACACCAACTATACCACACGTCTTTATATGAACTATTCTGAGACCCCGTCAGCAATTTGCACAGAGGGCTCATACGGTATGCCAGGTGTGACCACAAGTACAGCTGGTTATTAGGGACGTAACGATGCATCGTGACACGATTAAAAATCGGTACAAACACATGACGATTCGCACCGATTGACAGAAAACATGAATTGTGGTTCTTGGCAAATGCGAGAGAAGTAGGATATGTTCTTTTTCTTATGTCATCTTAAAAAGTCACTGGTTGGTAGAGATGCACCCAAAATTCGGCCGAAAGACCCACATCACCGAAACAGAATTGTGATGATGCAAGCAGGAAGTGCAGCCAGCATCTGGATAAGAGTCAACATGTCTGCGGTGTGGATGTATTTCAATATCTCGTAGCAGACATTCCGTTAATTGCGGCACTTTGCAGTAGGGATGCACCGAATATTCGCCGAACCGAAAGTATTTGGCCGAATATTGCAAAAAATGCCACATTCTGCTTTCGGTGAAGTGGCTGAATAGTAAGGCCGAATAGTGGCGTGACGCAATTGATGCAATGAAACAACGTGCGCGGTGATCTGGCCAGGGTTGCTGATTCTTTTCTCATTCACACACAATAAACCCACAATGCAAAAACACAGGCAAGAAATACATCATACACTGCTCTTTACCGAAGCTATATACTACACATGCGAGGTGCCTTCAATGACCGTAGGAATGACTGATGCATTGATGAACGTGGAAAAAATGGAAATTCCCCGGAAATATAAAACTAAATAGTATTTCTTTCAAGAACAAATTAACAGTGATTAAAACAACATGGGCTTCCTAACAGTATAAATTAAATAATAATTTTACTAAATGAAAATTCTACTGGAATATTTGAAGGACATTAAACAAACATTTACTTTCTTTACTACGTAGGTACGGAGCACAGAACGGATCACCTGTGTGGCGCATTATGGATTCCCTATACAGTGGTCCCTCGTTTATCGCGGGGGATACGTTCTAAAAATAATCCGCAATAAACGAAATCAGTAAAGTAAGTTTTACAATTATTATACATGTTTTAAGGCTGTAAACCCCCCTAACAATGCGCGTTCATACTGTACAGTATGCTGTAAAAAAAAAAACATGCAAAATTACACTAAAAAAATCTGAAAAACAGTGAGTCCGCGAAAAGTGAACCGCGTTATAGCGAGGGACGACTGTATACACAAATACAACCATTAGAAACAGACAGACAAAACCAAAAAAGGATGTAAATACTGCAAGAGACTGCAACATATAGTGGCAACACGAGCAACATGCAGCAGCATATCAGCCGCCAAAGTAACGTTCCGCCACCTTGAGAGCGAAAACTGCACATTACACCAGTTAACAGCAGTTTACTGTGAGACTGTTTCTAAAGAAAGGAGATATCTGTCATGTGTTTTGTTGTTTAAGATGCAAGTTGCACTTTTTACAAGGAGACCACAAACAGAGTTTCTGCAAACAAAGCACCTAAGATTTTTTCCCCAACAAATAAAAAGAATTTTATTTGCTCAGAATTTGTCTGTAGCTCATTATGAAAAAAAAAAATACAAAATTCAAGCTGCAAGCAGCTTTACTCAGGAAGTCAATATAACCACTCCTAAGTTTGAAGTGAATTGGATAAAATCCCTAGGAAGAGTTCGTTCAAATATGACCCCTTCTCAACCAGGCCAAAACACAGAAAAAGGCGATTTTCATTCTTAAATATCTCGCTTCCTGTTCATTGTAGCCAATTGCTCCATGAGACTTTTTTGTAGGTCCTGCAATGTTGTACAATTCGGCTGAGTTTCATAATTCTGTGTCCAAAACTGTGGCGGGGCTATTTCAAAGAAAAATTCCAGGGGGCGCTATAAAGCGCTTTTGCCCCGCCCCCTAATTAATTATGCAGCCTAATTGTGCAAAATATTTGTCTTAACAACCACGTGAAGTTTCAGACAGCCCTGATAAAGTATATGATAGCCCAACACTTTTGCCTGAAAATCAGCCCAAAGGTAAATGGAGTCTCATTTTTTCCCGAAAAAATCGGCAGCGTTGAGTTTGAGCGCCGTCACGGCCACGCCCTCTGATGAAAAGTTGTGATCTTGATTACATCCCTAATGGTTATCCGTCCCGTGTTAAAGAGACACGGCAGCATGTTGACTGCATGTGTTGACTGCATGTGTTATCCCCATGTGTTACCCCCCCCCCCTGTTTTCAACCTGCATTTGGCTGATGGTCACCAGTTAACACGGTCACAAGTTAATACAGAACACCGGTCAGCTAATTAACCGTCAGGTGCAAGTCAGCAGGCTCAATCAGCTAACAACAGGAAACTCTGAAAATCAGTTAAATATTAGAAAATAAAGTTCAAACCGGGCAGTCAAAGTACAAAACAGCTGTGAGACGCTGTGAACGTGTTGAGGGCGATAATGAGGCCGCCTGCGTGTCCACCATTAACTCGGCTTGAGCTCGGTGAACTAGCACGCCACACAAAAAGTGCTACACACGATACAAAAAAACACAAATACACGCTAAAATAAAGATTGTGGTAATAAACAACAATGTTTGTGACCTACACAGAGTAAAATTAGTAACTGTCTGTGGTTTTCGTCGAGTTTTAAACAGAGCTCGGAGAGTCTTACCTATCGACAGCGCAGCCTGAAGCCGAGAGGACGACGAAGGCGCGAATTTACAGGAAGTGACGACAAGAATGCGATTAACAAAATAAAAGCTCCCCCAAAAGAAATTACACGGATACATTAAAATTAAGCCAAAAACTGCAGTTCCTCAAACGTCCACTTGAGGCTGGCTCCAGAGGTGAGTCAGTCTCCATAAGTCCCCAGGTTCAACTTCACAGCAGAAATGACAATGAAGACGATGATTTTAGTGACATGAGTAACATCATGCCTAGATCAGTGTTTCTCAAACTTTTCGCACCATGTACCACCACCAGTATAACAGACGTTAAAACACAGTAGGTCGACTATTCTACAGAAGCCCTAAAGGGTCATATATACATACATTTTATTCCACCCGTTTTCCCGTGATAACGAGATAATTCATTCGAGATCTCGAGAAAACAAAACAATAGTCTAGTGTAAAATCATTGCAGGAAACATCATGGACATAGGCTGAAAAAGCTTCATGCCTTGCTATAGATAATGTACACATTAGTGTGCGTCATCTGAGAAGACGGCTAGCAAGGGTTCAGCTTTATCGGAGGCGCAATCTAACTGAGCCTGATGTCGTCATAAATACCCTGAAAATATGTATTTCAAACTCAGTGATTGTTTGAAATGTTTTGAGAGTTTGTCTCGTAGTATTTTTTCTTGTAGTATTGTTGGTATTAAATGTTTCTATTTGAGAGATTCCTCCATGTACCACTTGAGGGAGCTCGTGTACTACAAGTGGTCTAGAGTCTGAGCCACAAACTGGAACAGAAATGTTTCGTATGTCAAAATATCTGGATTCATGACAGAAAACTTAAAGGTCCAGTGCGTCAGATTTCTTTACAGAATGTTAGTTCCTCTTGTCGTCCACTTGAGTCAGTATCCATGTTAAAAACTTCACAGCAGAAATAAACATGTTTACAGCCTGGTACAAAAAACAGTTTTGGTCTCTGTAGCTAATTTCCCCGTTAATGACAACTGTACTGAGGGTGAATTTATATACAACTCACCTGTTCAAAGTATATTAAGGCTTAAAGTTATGCATCCTCAGGGACCACTGCCCTGCATGTTTTAGATGTTTCCTCCACCACAACTGATTCAAATGATCAGCTCGTCATCAAGCTCTGCAGTGGCCTGATAACGAGCCACTCATTTGAATCTGGTGCGGTGGAGCAGGAAACATCTAAAACATGCAGGGCAGCGGTCCCCCGAGGACCAGGATTGAGAAACACTACTTTATACCGTTAGTGGTCACGAAACACTCTGAAGAGTCAGGCCGATTCAGATCAAATCAGGCACTGCGGTGAAAATCCATTTATTTGAAAAGGAGTAGTGCTTTTAGTCTGGGCTGGTGTGGGTTGCACAGTTTGTTGCTCAATAAGTGCAAGTTGGAAAGAAATATTCTCAGTGCATTTCTCTCCCGTGTCATTTCCCTCGACAAAGTTCACGCCAACTTTAATCATAAAATGTAATTCTAATTCCACTAATAACAAGAGAAAAGTGTTAAATAAGTCAGCTGGTTGTGTTTCCCTGAGGTCCATGAGCTCCTTTCTGGTGACTGTAAAGCAAGTCTAATGCAAAGACTGTTATATAATAAATCACAGAGGGTGTAGGCCCTGAAGCAGCTACCTCGCTGGACCATGGTGGCTTGCTCAAGGTCGTGGTAATTCATCCAAACATTTCCTCCAAAACTGAAAATGTCTACCTCATAGTGGTACCAATATTAAAAGTTATTAGAATACATCCTCCAGGAACCATGAATGTCCATGTCCAATCTTGTGTCAGGGGTGTAGATAGTGAAAAATTGGATGTGCTGGAGGTGTTAGAACATCAACGAGCACGAGGTCCCAGCTGGATGTTATTTGGCTGAAGTCATTTGGTGATCTGAAAAGGTAAATTTTCCACAAGCTGGTTGCCAGATGTGCTTCAGCTACTCAAACTGTGTCATAATTTACATTACTGCGGTTCTTCTCCTCGGAATCAACATGATTATATTAACAATCTGTCAGATGACTGTGTTTAATATGAAATGGGGTTGCTCATAGTGACAAACTGCAGTTCCCATCAGCTGCACAAAGACCCTTTAGCTCTGTTTAAGTTTTCCCACATTACAAATTCCTCTCTTATCATTTCTTATCCATTCCCAGCAGCAGCAGCAGCAGCAGCAGCAGCTGTTCTCAGCACAAAAAGTCAAATAAATCTGCACAGCAACAACCAGCACACAGACAGGATGAGCATGTGGAACATTCAAACTAGAAAAACACAAATCCGTGAGGCAAAAATCATGGTTGGGAAAAAACAGGCTTGAGGTCGAAGCTCAGGTAATCAAAGAACAAGACAAAGAGATGCTGTACAAGACGAACTAGCGACAAACAGAGGGGGCACAGAGATTAAATAGAGGGAAAAGGGAAGGCCATGAAGTTTTAATGTTTATTTTTTGTCAATAACGCCTGACATTTTGCCTAATAACTTCACTACCATCAGTCATAGAGCATTATGAGAGGTACCACATGAAAGCAGGTTTCCACTGGTTGAGTAATCCAATCAATCTCAACTCCAAGCGCATCAAACAAGAACCTGTGGTACCTCTCATAATGCTCATGGCTCATGAGGCAAAGGTCCAAAATCAAAATAATTTCATATCTGGTCATTCCACAGCTTGGAGAATGGGAATCACAGCAAATGGCCTTTAAAATAACGGAAAAGGGTTTTGTTTTTTTTGTTTTTTTAACAGGTCTAGTGTCACTCCCTGTACAAATGTGACTACAAATAAAATCTGATTTGATTTGATTTAACTTGCTGTAACAAAAACAATTTCCCTGTGGGGATTAATAAAGTATTTCTGATTCTCTGATTCTGATTAGTCTTTACCTTTGAATTAAATTAAAATTTCCTGTTTTAATATCTATTTATTTGACGCCTCAACTCAACTTTATTTATAAAGCCCTTTAAAGCAGCTGACACAAAGTGCTGTACATAAAATAGAACATGAAATAAGACATATAAAACAAAGAACAATATAAAAACAATAATAAACGATGTTAAAATAATAATAAAGCAAAAACAAACTAGAGTCTCATGCTGGGTTAAAAGCCAAGGAATAAAAATGACGTGTTTTTAAAATGGAAGCTTTAGTCTTTTATATTGTAATTCACATTGACTGTGCATCTTTTTTATGTGCCTGTTAATTAAATAATAATAATAATAATAATTGAGTGTTGTTTACCATTTTTATGACCCACAATCCTTTGTGCGTCTCAGGACTTTACCCCGCGTCACGTGGTTTCGTCACTGAGGCGGAAATGAAAGTTCAGTAGCGACAGCAGCGGAGCAGCACAGCCGAGAAAGGTAACGACAAAACAACCGCGTTCACACCCGAACCGTTCACGTTTGGACCGATGTGTCTGGTTCTGACAAGAACCACGCAACTAACGGAGCCGCTGTGCGTGCTGTCAGGTCATCGGAACCGAGTTTATCGGCGTGTCCTTTGATGAAAACCCACCCTGCTAACAGTTAGCCTCTTTTTGTGTCGGTCAAAGCTACACGACGTTAGGCGACGTCAGAGCGGAAGTGCTCTTTAAAAATAAAACACAAAACACGCGCCGTGGTGGGAGAAAAAGTGTTAAAAGCGAATTTTATACGTTTAAAAATAGATTTGTGTTATTTTATGTGCGTTGTTGTCATAACACGTCACTGCGCGGCTAGTTTTAGCCGTCAGTTGAGGTTTATTTTGGAAAGGTATCACCGGAAGTCGTGTGTATGTTCGCTTTAGCTTGACGGAGATGGATGGAAATGCCTTGAATCATCTTCCGTGTTTGTGTTTTGTGTGCGCAGCAGCAGCAGCAGCAGCAGCCAAGGGTATTTAAACCCGGGGACAATGAGGTCTGTCCACTCATGTCTCCGTCAGTCTGCGTGAAGTTCAGCCAGGAGCAGAGAGGTTATAGCCGGGCTCAGCTTGTGTCTCACACGGTGGACGGAGGATGCGTTTGTTGTGATGTTTGTCAGACCTCAGGTGGGTCGTTGAGGTGAACACAGCAGGTAATTAGTTGGGTGATGCAAACAGCAGCAGTCACCTTGGTCCCTCATCATCACAACGCAGGTCTTGTCTTGATGCATCATCATGTCTCAGACTAGTCCTCGCATGTTCAGTCCAGCAGCCTCTGACTTTAAGTCACACATTTTTCAATTTAGTCTTAGTCACTTTTAGTCTTTCACAAATCATTTTTGTTCGTCGACTAAAAGTCTCAAATTTTTAGTCAAAACATTTTTTTCTACGGAAGCCCTAAAGGGTCATCCACCCGTTTTCCCGTGATAACGAGATAATTAATCTGAGATCTCGAGAAAACAAAACAATCACTGCAGGAAACATCATTTAGTGTGTTTTGTATTTTGTTCTTATTTTGTCTCAAAACATTTCAAACAGTCACTGAGTTTGTCAGTTTTGATTTTTCAGGCGACATCATGCTCAGGTAGACTGCACCTCCGATAAAGCTGAAGCCTTGAAATATGAAAGCATGAAGCTGTTTCAGCCTGTCAGGCCTGGATTGAAGAGAGATGTGATGCTGTGATCGATATTCAAACATATTTCGTCTCCTCTGACAAAATTAACACTGCTGTGCTCAAGGTGATGTTACGAAAGAGAGTCTGATGAGGGAGGACACCTCTCTGACAAAGACCAGACAGAGGACACACACATAACCCGCATTTTAAAAGCCCTGCGCTGGTCACCTGTTAGTTTTAGAACTGATTTTAAGATTCTCTTTTTAAATGGCACCGACCTACCTTCGTACCGAGCAGGTCCCTCAGATCCTCGGCATCTGGACTCCTGGTCGTGAAGTTTGGTGAGGTCTCTGGAACATCCTGTCTGTGGATCTGAGGGACTGCACCTCTGTAGACTTCTTTAAAAAACAACCTAAGACTTTAGCCTGGCTTTTACCTCAGGTGCCTGATCATTCACTGCTGAGTTTTTAGGTCCCTGTTATTTATCTCTGGTGCTTATTCACTGTACAGGTCTTTTACTTTTACTGTTTATAAATTCTGCTTTTTACCCGATAGGTCTTAATTTTTCTTTTTATTTGTTTCGTTGTTGTAGTTTTATGCTTTTTTACTTTTTCTTCTAATCTCTAGTTTTTCATGCATCTGCTCTCTCTTACCTTAAGAACTGTTAGTTTTTGTCAACCTCTGTTTTTACTCTGCTCTGTGAAGCAGTATTCTCTATGAAAGGTGCTATATAAATAAATAAGGTTGAAGTTGCTTTCTACCTAATTTATTATTAAGAAGAAGAAGAAGGAGAGGAGATACTTTTTTATTTTTATCAATCCCTCGAGGGGACATACAGCCACACACAGACCTGCCAATGTGGAGAGAGATGGTGGAGTGGGAGCAGTTAGGGGCGTTCAGTGCCTTGCTCGAGGCCAGGACGTGAACTAGCACCCCTCTGGTTCCCTGCAGACTGAGCTACTGCCGCCCTTAAATAAGTTCACCTGTAATGTATGTTGTTTTCGTGAGTGTTCTCAAAGTGATAATATCTTTTAATACTGTGTGTGTGTGTTTCAGAGCTGTGAGGTCATGGCGGCTGCCAGCGTGAGCAGACCTGGCGGTGCCCAGACCACAGAGAAGTCTCAGTTGATCTTGAAAGGTAATTATCATGTCGCTGACGCCCTTTGTAAAGATTTTTACAAAGACTGTTCACGACTAGGTTCATTTTTCTGTTTCGATAAACTGTCGAAAATAAACCAGCGCTTGGTCACGGCTGTCCTCGTGTTTTGAGGACACGTCAAAGATCTCGCTCGCTTCACAACTCCACCGATCTCTTTTCTACAATCCAACAGAACCCAGACTTCAACAAGAGTCCATTCAGCTCCACGTTTACTGCCGTGTAACCGGTCCCCTGCCTCTTCACGGTGTTTCGAGAGGGCGCTCCTGTTGTTGTTGTTGACACCGTTCACGCGATCGAACATCTCTATTTGCAGAAGTCCGAGAACAAAAAGCTCCGAGCATTTAACATGTTTGATTTTATCAGAACGGCAAGACGAGAGTCTGCGAGTGCAGCACGACTCGAGCAAAACTTTCAGGATTACATGCCGAGATCAGAAATGTCACCTCGTACGTTACTGAAGGCTTCTCACGTTGTTCACACAGCTGCGGACTTTGTTCAGTTTCACAGCATTTCTAATTAATAAGGACAAACCAGACAGCGTCAGGCAAACATTGACGTGTTCATGCTGCATTCTGATCACTGTGTTGTGTTACGAACACCACCGATCGATGTTTAACACAGTGCAGCAGACTTGCGGCTGATTGTTGTCGCTGCTGTTGTTTTTCACCTTTTTGCTCCTCAGCCTTACATCCGGGTTCACAAAACTGGAGTTTATCAGATGAAATGCGATCTCGCTCATTGTGATGTTGAACATGAAGTTTTTCCTTTCTTTGTTTAGTTTGTCCTGATGTCGAGGCAAACTATGACTCGATGAATTATGACATCAGTTGTCACAGATGATGATGATGATGATGATGATGATCCCTCACTGTAAGGACGGCGCTTCTTTCGGTGCTTTGTCGGCACAGAATAGACGTGTAATCTGTAATCGGAGCTCACCCTCGAGATTATTCCAAATGAAATTTGAAGAACAGCCTTTTGTTTTATGGCTCAACACAAATCAGTCGGAGTCATTTTATTTACACTTGTGTTTTAGAGTGTTCACAAGGTCGGATGTTTATAGATAAAGACTTTATCTTTCATGTAGATTTTCTCTAGTATTCTCTTTGAGCTCTGTTTTTAGTCTCCATCGACTCCTGAGGGAAATATTTGTCTCTTTAGCTGCTAAATGCTCGGCTACATTCCCCAGCTGGTCTGTTCGCTGTGCCCAGTGAGTTCATAGAGCGTGTCCGTGAATATTTATATATCTTGCTGTCTTATTGCTGATGGCATTTTTTATGAGCTTCTGGTGAGCTGCGTGCTGAAAAGCAGCCTTCAGATGAGGTTGTAGACTTGATGTTGCCTCCTCTGCCATGCCTCCGTGACGTCGCCCACAGGTTTCTGAAGAGCAGCGTGAAGTTCAGTGTGGCTGAATGACGCCTGGTTTTTCAAATAAGCTGCCCGTCACGGCACACACCTGTCAATCAAAGCGTCCACGCTCTTAATCCTGCATAACTTTAAGCCTTAATATAATGTGAACAGGTGAGTTGTATAGAAATTCACCCTCAGTACAGTTGTCATGAACGGGGAAATTAGCTACAGAGACCAAAACAGTTTTTTGTACCAGGCTGTAAACATGTTTATTTCTGCTGTGAAACATGGGGACTTATGGAGGCTGACTCACTTCTGGAACCAGGCGTTATCTTTAAGGGTAATTTCCACTGTGTGAGTCTTTGCTCGCCTCCACCAAGAATCCACGGCTGTTGATGGGCAGCTGGCAGGAAGACAGACATGGAAATGGCATAGAGAATCCGGCTGATTTTCAAAATAAAACACCCTGTAAACAGCCAAAAGGGAAACAAATGAAACCAGATCTGAGCAAGTTAACAAAGTCTGGCGGACAGGACACTTCAGAAACGCTGGGTGGAGAACCAGAACACTGATGATGTCCAGTGTTTTCTGACATCATAAGCTTAGGGTATTGATAGTGGAGCGCCTCCTGCTGGATCGCAGGAAAAACTACCTCAAATAATCTGTTTGATTTTGGGCCACTAATCAATCTCAATGGTCCTGATCAAAGTTCAGTCACAGCTCCTCGTGTCGCGTCGTTGCTCACGCACGACCACAGACGAACCTGCTTTGTATTCTTCCATCTCTGGCGCTCGTCCACCTCTCCTGCTTGTCACTTCCTCTTCCTGCAGATGAGTCACTTTTTGTTGCCAGATGTTTCTGTGAGCTCAGATATGCTCACGTCATGCCACGTGATATAAGGCGGACAGACAGGTCATCATTCATTCATCCATCCGATAACTCGTCCTGAGAAACACTTCAGACCGTCATGTGACTGACACGCGGCGTGACGAGAATCTCAGCAGGCCTACGACGAGAACTCAAAGCCACTGAAGACCGTCCAAGCACAGCTGAGGACTTGAGATCGTGCTGAGAGGTCAGATCAGGACGTTTGACTTAAAAACTGAATCACAGCAACAACAAAGGATTTTTTGCAGAGACTGACGGAGGCATTGAAAGTCCTTGAAAAGTAATGGAACGTTACACCAGGCCTGCAGTGAACACACACACACACACACACACACACACACACACACACACACACACACACACACACACACACACACACACACACACACACACACACACACACACACACACACACACACGCACGCGTGGTCTTGTTGTCCTTTAACATTGAAGCTGCATTGTGACCGTTTTTAATGATTTTCCCATGAAATGAATGGAGGTGCAGGTTGTTCCACTAGAGGGCGATGTTTGTTTTTGTCTGTTTGCTCGGTGTAACCACCAAAACACACACACACACACACACACACACAGTTTCTCTTGGGTTTAATTGACTGATGTTTTAGAGTTGCACTGTGATCATTGTCAGACAGAAGAATTATTTTAATTATGTAATTTTTCATTATTTTAAGTAAGTGTGTTTTACGGATGGTGCTTAACTTTCCTGCTGTGATATTTGGAGGAACGTCTGAAATGAAAATAATTAAAACTACATCAAACCATCGACACCATGTTGAATAAAATTGAACTCGGATGTAGACGCGTTCATGTTAATCCCTGTTAAAATATGACACAAGATATTAAGTGCAGGTTAAATTAATCGTGGCTCCGAACTGGAAATATCTCTGTTCTGTTCAGGATTCAGCGACAGTCAACAATAAATAACCTTTTGAGGATTAAACCTGAAGCTGATCGAGGTCGGCCTTATGCTGCCTTGATTTGAATCTGTCAGAATTGTTCTACTCGGAGAGAGGAATGTTTTCTGAGACGGTACGTGACATAAAAAGTCTGAGAAACACTGAGCTACACAAGCAGTGACTCATTTTACACACTGCTTCTGGCATTTGACAGAAATGTGACTAAAGGTAGTAATAATGATAATAATAGTAACTGCGCGGTCTTCTAAGTCCTGGATCTGGACCCAAACCGGGCTTCAACGGGCCTCCAGACGCTGCAGGGACTCGTGAGATCTATAAGAAGAGGAATAAATAAGAGTTTATTGATACCGGTGGCAGTGTCGGTTCTGCTTATTGCTCTGGTCATTCATTGATTTTTTTACTACGCTGGTTTTTCTTTATAAATGAAGCCACGTCATAAATTCTTCTTGTTCAAGTTTCCAGACGTGTACACACACGAGTTTGACGTCTTTTTATTTTTGAAACGTGCAGCTGACGAACCTTCAATTAAGAAGCTGTCTGCTTTCTCTTTACGACTGCTGTATGAGTTTATGAAAGCATTTATACGTTTATAACGATGATGGAGATGTTTGACATATTTTTTTGACTCTGTCTGTTCCCAAATATGAAATTTAAAAACAGCAAAAACTGAAACATTTAGACGAGCAGGCTCATCCTGTTCATGTTCCTCGTGTTAAAGTGCATCCCCAGAATTATTCTGGGCTCAGTTTAGACAACAATAAAAGACTGGATGCTTCCAAAACTGAATTTGTTTTTCACCATGAGCCAGCGGAGTCATTCAGACATTGGACTGATGTTTGTGTTTTCTCTTCTTCGTGCTTCGTCTGACAGATACTAAAGTTTCAGGCTGTCTGTCTGCAGATGAGCTTGTTTCTGGGGCCCCGTCGTATCATTTAAAAGAAACTGCTGCAAGGTGTTGTCGACGTGAGAGATAAACCTTCGACCTTCAAACACACACACGCACTTCCTTATTGTGGCTGGACTGCTTCCATTTTGTCCCTGTCCTCTGTCCTGATGTCCTCCGTCCTCTCTCTCTCTCCGTCTGGGTTTGTGCTCAGTGGTTTCAGCGAAGCCTCAGTCTCCCAAGCTGCCAAACTGTTACTCTCGGCTCAGCTCCTTCGTCGAGGTGACCGCCGACGGCCTGACGAGCGAGACCAAAAAAACAGGCAAACGCAGCGGACACCTCGAGCTGCAGTGGAACGAAGACCTCACACTGTGAGAACACACACACACACACACACACACACACACACACACACACAACACACACTTTTATCCTGTATTTTATTGTTTGGAAAACTAAAATTAAATAAAATGCAGCAGAACAAATTCATGTAATGTTCTGGTGTGTTTATTTTCTTTATTTTTAATGATGTGTGTGTGTGTGTGTGTGTGTGTGTGTGTGTCACCTTGTGTTTCGCAGTAATGTGACGCCTCAGAGTCGTCTGGATCTGAAGCTGTGGAGCTGCCACACCCTGAGGAAGGAGCTACTGGGCAGCGCCACCATCGACCTGCTGGACACGCTGCGCACACACGATGGCAAGAGTAAGGACACGCACACACACAGATAAAATATTATTAACAGTGTGAATTTACAGTGTGCACGCAGGAAATGTGAATTATTTGAGACGAAAAGTGACTTCAGGAGCTCAGAAAGTCGAATAATTCAAAGTTTGAAACGCTGACAGAAAGTTTCCAGCACAAAGTTTTCGGGTATCCTCTTAACTGTGAGCGACAACGTGACAACAGAAGTTTATACCTTTACAGCAGCTTGTAAATCTGACGTGGCCGTGTCATAATTCTGACTTTATGAGCTCCACTAAACAACGGACTCACCCATAATGGATTATGGGACAAACAGTACGCAGGATATGTTCTAAATTGAGGCTCATTGCATTCAGTCGTGGCTGTGAAGTCACTTGAGTCCATCTCCATAAGTCCCCATGTTAATCGGCCAGCCTATGGTGGAGCTGAATGAGGCCCGGGACCCACCTGTCAATCAAAGCGTCCACGCTCTTAATCCTGCATAACTTTAAGCCTTAATATAATGTGAACAGGTGAGTTGTATATAAATTCACCGTCAGTACAGTTGTCATGAACGGGGAAATTGGCTACAGAGACCAAAACTGTTTTTTGTACCAGGCTGTAAACATGTTTATTTCTGCTGTGAAACATGGGGACTTATGGAGACTGACTCACTTCTGGAGCCAGCCTCAGGTGGACGTTAGAGGAACTGCAGTTTTTCCGTGTCACGCCTGCAGATGATAACGCACACTGTGCTTTCACACTGTTTCCTCATTTTAAGTAATAACAGAGGATGTCTGATTTCCTCACCTTTTCCTTCCCCATCACTCATTTGTCTTCCACCTTCTTGACCACTCATCCTCTCGTCGTTCATCCTCCTCCTCCACCACCACCACCACCACCCCTCTAGTGGAGAACGTCCAGTTGAGTCTGGTGCTGCAGACGGAGAACAAAGGCTCGGTTGTAGCGGGAGGCGAACTCAACGTCTGTCTGGACGGCATGGTTGTTGATCTGGGCTCGTTGCCCAATGGCAGCACAGCAGCAGACAGTGAGTCCCGCCTTTCCCACACACACACACACACACACACACACACACACACACACACACACACACACACACACACACACACACACACACATATAGAAGTGAAGGTAATGACACATAGAGGCACCTAAAGAAGCGCTCACACTGAGGCTATGTGCACATATCTGTCATGTTTTATGGAAAAGTTAGAACTTAAAGACGTCATAAAAAATCAAATAAAATGATCCCGGAAGACAGATGTAAAAAAAAATATACTGTGAATAGCCGGTTTAACGTCACGTCAGCCCCAATTTCAACACAAAAACATGAAAGAGGGTCAAATATGTTTGATGAAACTTTAGAAAACGCGTGATTGAAGTACATATAATCCATAATATAAACATAAAAACACTCCTTGGGCTCTTAGACCTCGTGGATAAACAGAAAAACGGGCGGCCCGAGCTCGCACTCATCAGAGAAGATAAATTGGAGTGAACATGCACTCACTGTTTTCCCACAGAAATCCAGACACCACAGCATTAAAGCGTTTCTCCTCCTCTCACTCTTTCCCTTCCTGTCTCTTAAATGTTCGTTAATTTTGCCAACAACCACACAAACACACACACACACAAACACACACACACACGCATTTGTTTGTACAGTAGGATGCTTGTGTGTGTGTGTCTCTTCTCTCTCTCCGCCCTGGTAATGAGTGTTTTCCATGCTTTTACATTGTCTAAATGGCAATTTTCCAAAGTCACTTCTCACCCACATGGCTTCAGAAGAATAGTGACTTTTTTATGAAATGAAATAAAATGTGAAATCAGGAGCTTTTTTGTTCACGTGGTGAAAGAATTGTGCAAATTTTCAGTTTTATAATAGCCTTAAAGTTTAATTTTATGTCTAGATTGAAGTAAAGAAAAAGCAACATTGTGTGGAAAATTAGTATTTTCTGTTATTTTTTTGCTAATTCATCCAGACTGATCTGAGCTGATCTGGCTGTCAGTCGTCTTACTGTTTGCAGGTTACTTCCTCGGCTGGCATGAGCTAACAGCAGCTACAGTTTACTTCACTGTCCATCATAAACTCGGAGGACATCAGAGGGAAAACCAGAAAACATTTTTCTCCATAAAATATGATCCAGTTTCACCAGAATCAGTGAAATAGTTGTTGAAATAGTTGAAATAGTTCTTCCTCCGTCAACGTCCTCTTCGCTCTCTTCTCCTCTGCCATTATGTCCATAGAGGCTCCAGTTCTGGCACGACACTGTCAGCATCTCCACTGTTAGCTATGCAAATTTAACGGATCATGAGTAACCTGTCAAAAATAATGTTGGAGGTTCACTCGAAGCTTGAACGATGTTTCGTGTGTCAAGACTTCAACTTTTGAAGTAATAGATTACCCGGATCGAATGTTGACTACGCACTGTTGTTACACTTATTCTCCGTGTTACTGCAAACCAATATAAAACCATTTCATAACCCTCAGACAGATTTCAATAGGACTTCCCTCTAAACATTTTACTTTCCTTTATGGTTTGGAAGCAAACACTAGGTGTCTTTCTAGCAAACACACGGTTATTACGCTGCTCTTAAAAACCATAGTCCACACACACACACACACACACACACACACACACACACACACACACACAAGGCTTTTCATAGAGCGCCACAGAGCTCACAGTGTATTCTGCTGAATGAACACAGGGCCAGCAGTAAAAGGCCAAGGCCTACCACAGCACGGCCTGTATAAATGTGTCTCTTTGTGACTGTTTAGATGTGAGGAGAGGTTAAGAGGAGGCGTGTCACGGTGTGCTTTCTGTTTCACCACAAGGACAGCGAGACGAGGGCTCTCCTCTGAAGTCTTCACTCGAGGGCGAGGCTAAGGAGGAAAGATAGAGACAGTTTCAAAGAACAGCAGACTTAGCAGCAGCAGCTAATATCAGTGACTAGTCCAGCAGCAGTCAGCCCAGCTCGGCGTCTGTCTTTCAGCCTTTTATTTCACCAAGCTCTCACCAACCACTAAAAGTCAGTCCCACATTTACTCTTGTCCGGCGGCTTCTTGCTCGCTCACTCTCTCCTTTTCTGTTCTTAGCTTCCTCCGTCAGCGTCCTCTTCACTCCCTGCTCCTCTGCCATTATGTCCATAGAGGCTGCTGAGCTCCGGTTGGGTGGACGACGACGTCGTCGTCAATTCATGCCACATGCAGTGTTAATATTGTCACCCATTTTTCAATTTAGTCTTAGTCACTTTTAGTCTTTCACAATTCATTTTTTCGCCTAAAATTTTAGTCTTTTTCTGTTTACTTCAGGAATATTTTTTTGTTTATTAATTCCAGTTCAGGTTAATGTGCTTTTTCAGGTTGGTGGTTTTCTTCCCGCACATATTCCCATCTGTCAAAACGAGGCATTGTGACTTTTTCTCTGCTTCTAAGTAATGGAAATGGGACCACGTGTCCAGTCTCTCTTTTTCCTTCCTAGCATGATTGCGCTGTCTGTCCGTACACCATGTTTCTCCTGCCTGCTGTTTGTTTTTAAGAGGATTCAAACGTGTGGCCGTGACGATGCTACAGTCAAAGAAATGCTGGCACAAACACATGACAGCAGGACTGGATGCTGCTTTGTTTCTTATATCGTCGACGAAAACAAAGAGGACGTTTTTCTTCTTGCGTGACGTTGCGTCTCGTTTTTATTCGTCAACAAAAATGCACATTGGCACATTTGTCGTCAGCGTTTTTAGAACATTGTAACGTCTCATAACTATTGTAAATAAAGCTGCTGGTTAGCATAGGCAGACTTACTACCAGTTAGTAGTCCAACTGTTTTCAGGCTTTATGCTAAGCTAAGCTTCGTCTTAGTTTAACTCTAAACTTCCTTTTTTAAAAAGTAAAATAAGGGGCATGATGAATATTAGCAAACGGGAGGTCGTTACATCGCAGTTAAACAAAATGAGCTCTGTGATTTGGATGTGTGCGTAGGTCAAAGGTTAAAACATAAAATGAACAGAGCCCTGCCCCCACGGTTTTCTTTATAAGGTCTGCTGTTCTCACACACACATAATCACAGACATCAGGCGTGCTAATTTGTTTCAGAGAATTGCGTATTTGAGCCTCATTGCTTGCAGTTCAGCAGCACAATCGCCTCCTGTGATCCCGAAGCGGCGTGCACGATAGCGTGCGGGGAGGGCGGGGGGGGGTTTCCTCTCCTGGCTTTCAGGGGCATGGATGACAGAGGTTGTGTGTGTGTGTGTGTGTGTGTGTGTGTGTGTGTGTGTGTGTGTGTGTGTGTGTGTGTGTGTGTGTGTGTGTGTGTGTGTGTGTGTGTGTGTGTGTGTGTGTGTGTGTTTGGGGGAGGAGAGGTTTGTGAACAGAAGGCTGAAGTGTGCCCTCCAAAAGCAGGATTTCAGATTGAGGCACTTGTCTTTGTATGTTTCTCGTGAGTGTAGATGCAGGCGTGAGCTTGTGTGTGTGTGTGTGTGTGTGTGTGTGTCTTTGTGGATGTGTAAGTACATATGTTTTACATTCTGCAGTGTGTGTGTGTAGGCACATGTGGGCTGGCCCCGAATGTATAAAGTGTATAAAGGTGGAAGTGTGTTGCCTTCGG
>CM014084.1:8237575-8425040 GCA_004119915.2 Collichthys lucidus
AAACCCGTCAAGACGATGTAATGAGAGGTTTTAAAAAAAAGCAGGATGCCATGCAAAACTCCTCGAAGAGGACCGAGTCAGACAAAGTGAAAATGCAGAGGTCAAACAGCCAGAGCAGAAGGAGCAACCTGAAGCAAAAATCCAGGACAAAAAGAAAAAATCCGATAAACTGTTCCCGGACTCTGTACTATTCAAGCAGTGGGGAGGGGATCTGTCTGAGAATGACCAAAGAGAAGCACAGACTTTGTTTCAAAAGTATGGATACAATGTTTTTCTCAGCGATCGCCTCCCTCTAAATAGAGACCTTCCTGACACTAGGGATCCAAGGTACAGCTTTAATCGTTTTACAATGTCAGACCTGTCATTCCACTTTATACAAAGTCCCTTCATCTATTGTATTGTTTGTTGTGCGTTCATAATGGTTCAACAATCCTTGTGTTCCTTCCAAACAGGTGTTTGAAAAAACGTACCCAAAGGACCTTCCATGTTTAGGAGTAGTACTGATCTACCTAAATGAGGCCTTGTCTATCATCAAAAGAGCCATGCGCAGCATCATCGACCGCACCCCTAAAACCATACTGAAGGAGATAATAATGGTGGATGACAACAGCTCTAATGGTTAGTTGGTTACAAAAGTATTGTGCAAACCTACACAGGGTAAACAAAAGCTCATCTAGGATTTCCACAGTGAAGTTGAAGGCTAGACAAGCTAAAGAAACATGCTGCTCATATTCCACATGTCATTTCAACTAATTAGTGAAGAAGAAGTAGTATAGTAAAGAATAAATGCTCTTATGGTTTATGGTTTCATTTAATGGACTCATGGAACAGTAGGCATTTTTTGGCAGAATTAGGATGAGATGATCGATACTCATATCTTTGCTGCAGTTAACTGAGTTTAGCACAAAGTGGACTCTCTGGCTTTTCGTCTGACATCTTCATGGTAATGACAAGAATTCAGGAAGTTAAAACTCAAAATGTTCCAGCACATAACCCTTGCGAAAACAATACCAGTAGGTAAGGAGCATTCTCAGGTCACAGGTCTCACCAGTTTTCAGTCTTTGCGCTTTGCTCAGATAAGCAGGTGCTAGGGGTAGTTTTATATTTACCAAAAAAAAAAAGAAAATGGTAGCAATCTTTTCCTCTAACTTTAAGCAAGAAAGTGCTTTACAAGCACATAAATCCATGTAATCTATGTTACACAATGGCATTTCAAAGCGGCAAATAGGCACTGAATTGTAATTGTTTCTCATTTATTTTATCCACACTAATGGTGAGTGAACAAAAACCCTTTTCAGTGTAATTAAATCAGTGCAGCATCGCTAATTCGAATCAGACAACTGGAATGTAAGGAGTGTCTTTGATCGGAACTGTGGTTCCACCTCAAAATAGCTTTTTGTCTTTTTTGCATCCCAGATAAATCTTACCCCTTTTTATTAAAATATATGCCTACATTTTCCTTTTCACTTAAGAGGACCTGAAGGTGGACCTCGACATCTATGTGAAGTGCTTGAGGAGCAGAACCCAGGTCTCCGCATTGCGAGAGTGAGGCATGATGAGCAGCAAGGCCTCGCTTACGCTAGGGTATCTGGGTGGAGGGCGGCTACTGCAGACGTGGTGGCCATCCTGGATGCACATATTGAAGTCCATGAGATGTGGTAAGATAATACTATGCTACACTGATTAATGAATAATCTGGTTAATGTAAAATGGTTTGTGTGCAAATAATTAACTTGCAGTAAAGTTCCAGTCTTTGAACAAACAAACAAATTACATTTTTACCACGAGAATTTACAATGTTGCAATGTTTAAATCTACACTATTTCACACAGGGAAGTGTCCACACCACCATTCGATACAAACGGACTCTGGTGATGATGGTGATCTAGCTTTTGTTACACCATGATGATGTTTTGCTGAGTATAATGGCTGCACAAGGAACACCCTGTTTACACAGTTAAACACATGCACAGTTTCCCAGTACAACCACAGTCTGATTTACTCTTTAGAGCTCCACTTGGGCAATTAGGGCTTAAAGGTGTTAAAAGGCTTATCAGGGAGGGCAAGTGATGTTTAAACAACAACAACTGGAAACCACTTAGTCACAGAGTAAAGGAGTGGTCAAATACAATACTGTAACAAGCTGATTTTACATCACTGAATTTAATGCAGGCAGCTAGAGCTAGCCAGAGGTGCTCGAAAAATAAAACATAAGAGAAAACATGCAAACTTGTGAAAGCCACTTAACAAAAAGAAATACTGCGTGGAGCTTTAAATTAAGGAAGCGTATTGCGGTGAAGTATGTACCATCTCTGCTTATTTTTCCTCATGCAGGGCCGAACCCCTGCTGACACAGATCAAAGCTGACCGAACGGTGGTGGTGTCCCCTGTGTTTGACAGAGTCAACTTTGATGACCTCAAGGTTATTCAATACCAGCCAGCAGCACACGCCTTTGACTGGGCTTTATGGTGCATGTATGAGGGTTTTTCACCCGAGTATTCCAAACTCGGAGACAGCTCATTGCCTGGAAAGTAAGTTCAAGTGAAATCAATCAGTCCTGTTGTGATTTACCTTAGTTTCAAACACATATTTTGTTAAGCTTTACTATTATGGTTCTATTATTGTATAAAATGATAAAGCAATAAATGTTCTCTCTTTTCATTTCAGGAGTCCATCGGTCATGGGGATCCTTGTTGCTGAAAGGAAGTTTCTAGGAGAAATTGGACTCCTCGATGAAGGCATGAAAGTGTATGGTGGAGAAAATGTTGAGCTGGGAATTCGTGTGAGTAAAACTCACCCATCCAACATCAAATCTCAAAACAGGTTTCTCTGCAAGAGCGCTGTAGTCTGAGCTATCTTCTGTTCGGTTTACTTCTAACATGAACTCATTTATCATGCTATCTAGTTAGTTTGATCCGTACACACATTCAAACTAACTTCCTGGAGTCTCTGCTGGTTGCCTAATTTCTATAATTATCAACCTTTTTTTTAATAAGCAGTAGTATCCTGTGGTGCTACAAACAATGTGTTAAATGCAAATATGAGGTGGTTGCATTGCCCACAGACTATAAGCATGCAAAAAAACCTTTTGTTTTTACTCGTGCTTTGAGTTTTAATGTTTTGTTTTAAGTTTGTTTTGCAGGGTGTTATTTAGATCAGTTGGTAGATCATCCACCCCATGTACAAAGTACTTGCCGCACAGCCCAGGGTTCGAATCCGACCTGCGGCTTTTTCCTGCATGTCATTCCCCATCTCTCTCCCATTCCTGTCACTTCAGCTGTCTCTATCAAATAAAGATTAAAAAGGCCCCCCAAAAAAGTTTGCTTTACTCATTTTAGGTGTGGACATGTGGAGGCAGTATTGAAGTAGTTCCATGCTCCAAAATTGCCCACATCGAGAGGAACCACAAGCCCTACATGCCTGACCTGAGCCCCGCCATGAGGAGAAACGCCTTGAGGGTAGCAGAAGTCTGGATGGATGAATACAAACACAACATCAACTTGGCTTGGAACTTGCCATTTGAGGTATTTCAAATGTAGTCACGAAGAAGAAACATGACAATTTTTTTCATGGTGTGCTACCTGCCTCTACACACACATTGCAGAATGATCATTCAAGGGTTCACCATTAAAAGCTTTTATTTTCTTAGACATTTATTTTCAAGTGCAATCTACAATCTATTAACTCTTAAACTGAAGTAAGATCCTTTTGAATTTCCCTGTTTCGATATCACAGACAAATCACTCCATATTTCTTGCCTCTGTAGAATCACGGAATTGACATTGGGGATGTTTCCGAGAGGAAAAAACTCAGAGAAAGGTTGAACTGTAAGCCTTTCAAATGGTACCTGGAAAATGTTTATCCTAAGTTGGATCCCTGGGACAACCTACTTGCCTATGGAGGAGTAAGTTCAGTTTTCTCTGCTGCTTTCTGTGCAGTTGCGAGAGTACTGCAGGGCGTGTGCCACATGCATTGCCACATTATTGACATTATGTACCTACTTGCTGTAGTTGAGAAATATTCACAGGGTTTGGCAAAATTATTATTATTATTATTATTACAGATGAAAAATCTTGATGCCAACATGTGCCTAGACCAAGGCCCAGTGCCAGGTCATACACCAATCGCCTACAACTGCTACTACTATGGACCTCAAGTAAGTAAAACAGTTAACTGTGGTTGTAAAGATTGTTTGTCCCTTTGTGCCAAATCTGCTTGCTGAAATTATTTTTATACTTTTAGTTAACTTATTATCGAGAAAATGGTGAGCTCTACATCGGCGGCATCAAGTCCCACAAGTACAATGACAACCGCTGTTTAACCGACGTAGGCAAAAAAGAAACCAAGCCTGGCCTTTACAACTGCAAGGAGGCTATGCAGAAAGGAATGGGGATTTACTGGGACTTCACTCAGGTAGCGCAACACTTTTAAATTAGAGGGTGGATGGTGACTCATATAGCCTAAAATATCATTGTCTAAATATTATGATGACATACTATCCATCAGCACTCTTATCACTCTTTTCTAGGGCGAAGAACTGAGGAACAGAAAGACAAAAAGATGTTTGGAGATTGAAAATGGCCAACTAATAATAAAGAAATGCTCTGGCCAAAGATGGGAAATTCAGAATATAATCAAAGCCTTTTAAAGAGTGTGTATGTGTATGGACAGCAAAAAGTGCACTTCTCTGCTTGTGAGTCAGTGGATACTAACACTTAATGTATAAAAGTCAATTTTGACTGCTACTGTGACTCCCGTAATTATTAAATTGTATTCCATTTGTGATGGAAAAAGTGAATATTGATTTTGCAAATCTTATGTCAAATATCTTTATTTCCCCTAAAAATGTTGTATCCAATTTGACTTTAAGGCCTGAAAGTAATAATTTTTTACTATATATTATTCTGACTTTATTATTTTTGTCTGTTTCGATCACCTGCTTTGGTTGGGTTATTTGAATATGTATTCATTATACTAAACTGATTTTTTTTAAAGAAGCTTTTTTTGCTTCACTGTATATGCCAAGAAATTCAGTGCAAATGTGTGGGTGAATTGAACAAGTCTCATAAGTGGTTCTATTAATTCAACTTTCAAGATCTAGATTCATGATTGATTTGATGATTTGTAAATGTACTAAACTAATGTACTAAAGATTATATAATATAACAATTTTGGAATAATTATCAGATATGTGAGTTTGACTAAAACATCGCTAAAACCAGGACTCTGCTTCTTTTATGTCACTAAAATTATCCAGTCTAGTGATACTATCAGTTATCTCACAACAGTTAAGCACAACAGCTAAAAACATATTAGACTGAGCTAAACATTAAAAGCAATTTTGAAAAGGTGTGTTTTTGTTAGAGATTTGAAAGTGGGCAAGAGAGTACAGTCACGAATGTGTCTGGGGACAGAGTTCCAGAGGAAGGTGGCAGCTGCAGAGAAAGCTTTGTCGTCCCAGGTTCGGTGCTTGGTCCTGAGTGGTGGAGTAAGGAGGTTTGCATCAGATGAATGGAGGCTGCGGGATGGATTGTGGCAATGGAGCAAGTCAGTGAGGTAAGAAGGGGCCTGGTTATGGAGGGCTTTGTGTGTGAGGAGGATGATTTTGAACTAGAACTGGAGCTATGAGCCAGTGGAGTTTCTGGAGGACAGGATTAATGTGAACGCAGGTGCAGGTGTGGGTGAACAGACATGCAGCGGAGTTTTGGATGCAATGTAGTTTATTTAAAGTTTTGGAGACAGGGTTGAGTGGTCGATGATGAGGCAGAAACTGTCTGTAGTTTTGGTTGGATTTAGGGCTGATAATGATCTAGTCTAATTTGTCACAGTTAAGTTTGAGGAAGTTAGTCTGCATCCAGGATTTGATGTTGGCAAAGCAGTTGGAGAGAGTAGAGTGAGTAGCAGAGGTGATGGACTTGGAGATAAAGCTGGACGTCATCAGCATAACAGAGGAAATGGAGACCATAGTGGCGAATGATGTTGCCAAGGGGGAGCAGGTAAAGTATGAAGAAGAGAGGACCAAGTACCGAACCCTGGGGGACACCTTGGGACAGAGGAACAGTGGAGGAGGTGCAGTTGTTGATGTGGATGAATTGATGTCGGTCTGTGAGGTATGATTTGAGCCAGGAGAGTGCAGTGCCAGTGATTCTGAGGGAGCACTCAAGGCAGGAGAGGAGAATGGTGTCGAAAGCTGCAGTGAGGTCCAAGAGGATGAGGATGATGAGGTGGCCGGAGGAGGAGGATGTGGTTGGTGACTTTCAGGGGGGCTGTTTCAGTGTTGTGTTGGGAACAGAAACCAGATTGAAATGGTTCGAACAGGTTTTCATATTCATTTATAGCTACAAACTCAGAGGTTTAATGATGCTGTAATGAGCATAATGCATAACAGTGTGGAAAAAAGTAACTGGAGCCACACAATATTTTTTTTTAGCCTTTTTGAGCTTTATTTAGCAGAGACGGCTTGAAGAGTGACAGAAAATGTGGAGAGAGAGAGAGAGAGAGATGGGAAATGACATGCAGGAAAGAGCCACAGGTCGGATTCGAACCCTGGGCCACAACGGCAAGGACTGAGCCTTCGTACATGGGGCAGATGCTCTACCAACTGAGCAAAACACCCCGCTATTATCCAACTTCTAAATGTGAGTTATTCTTTATTCCTTCATTCTATCCACCCAGAGATGCCAAATATATTCTATTCAAGCATTTACACAAATACAAATTACTTTATTAATCCCCAAGGGGAAATTAATTTGTCTGTCAGCTCATCAAGTCAAATCAAATTTTATTGTATAGCCCAAATTCACAAAACACATACATATCAGGTTTTACAGCTGTTTCCAAACTTACTGTCTAAGAATGCAGATCAGTGCCTGTTGACGGCAAGAGGTGATGAATTTTGTCTCATTTGCCAATTGTAGAAGAATTAAAAAGTCTGATGGCAGTAGGTAAGAAAGATCTTTTGTATCTCCCTGTCCTACAATGAAGAGAGAGGAGCCGTCCACAACCGTTACTTCTTTGGTCCATTAAGATGTTATGTAGTGGATGATCCATGTTGTTCAGGATGGCATACACCATTCTCATTGTGTCTCTTTCCACCACTTCCTCTAGATAGTCTTATCCTTACTACGATCAGAGCCAGCCTTCTTAACAAGCTTATCCAGCCTCCTTGCCTTCTTTTTCCCATACTGCAGCAGAAAATAAAACACTGGCCACAACAGACTGATTAAACATCTGCAGCATCTTACTACAGATGTTGAGAGATCCGAGCTTCCTTAAGAAAACAGAGGCAGCTCTGCCCCTTTTTGTAGAGTGCCTCTGTGTTAAGGGACCAGTCCAGCTAGTTATCAAGGTGTACACCTAGAAAGGTTGTCACCACCTCTGTGTCCACTCCACAAGTGTTCACAGGCTGAAGAGGGGGCTTGGGTGTTCAGTATAAGGCAGTTTTTGTGACTCCAGTCACTTTAGGGTTTTATCAAATCACTATATTCGGATTATTGTCCATTTCTTATACAAGCTACAATAGCAGTGTCACCCGTGTATTTCTAGATGTGGCAGGACTTTGAGTTATATTTAAAGTCTGCTGTATACAATGTGAACAGGAATGGAGCCAGCACAGTTCGTTGTGGAGCCCCTGGGCTGCTCGTTTATGTCCCAGAAAAACAGTTCCCCAACCTGACAAACTGTGGCCTTTCTTTCAGGTAATCTGTGATCCAGGAGACAAAGGAAGAAGCCACTCCCATATCAACAGGGATGGGAATTGATCCGATTTTTTACGATTCAGATTCCATTATCGATTCTGCTTTAACTCTTTTTCGATTCTCTTATCGATTCTCATTTGGAGAAAAAAGGAGAACAAACTGTTTGATCAGCATCATCTAGAGGAGGTAGAGTACTAGTACAGCTGCCAGCCTCGGAGCCAGCCAGACTCTCTCTCGTCATGGTCATCTTCTAAATGTAATGCAGAAGGCATTCGTTCAGTGTTAACTGTTTACAGCATGTTTTACAAAGCAGCACATCGTGCTAACATGGTAGGCAGTGTGTTATTTACCTTCCGTAGTAACGGCAGAGGTCACAGCCTGGCTGCTGCTGCAAGTTGAGATTCATCTCCGAAGCGTGTCAAAAACACAACATTTATTTAAATATATTGCATGTTGTGCACGCAAATATTTCTGCATGTTCGTCGTGTTCCCTCCCGACGCTGTTATCTCCACTTTGCAATGATTGCAAATCGCCCTGTTGCTGTCTGTTTCGGTAAAATGCAGCCAAACGTTGGAGCAATGGAACCGAGTGGTTGACGTTGTTTACTACTCATTGCACTTATTTTGAGAATGTTGGGTTGGATGGTATTAAATGCGCTTGAAAGATCAAAAAACATAATTGTTACATAAACCACGGTGGAGATGCCCACATGTTGAGGAGAAGAAGGAGCCACGGTGGAGATGCCCACATGTTGAGGAGGAGAAGGAGCGGAAGTGGAATGGGATGTGTCCTCAGTGACAAACCTGTTGAAGAACTGATTGAGTTCATTAGCTCTTTCCACATCACCTACTATTGGCTGTCTTTTCTTTTTATTGTAGCCAGAGATTATATTGATTCCTCTTCACACCTTACGGATGTTGTTGTGATGTAAATTCTTCTCTATCTTCTTTTTTATTCCACCTTTGCCATCTTCAATCTCTTCTTCAGCTCATGTTGCACCTGTTTGAGTTGTTCTTTGTCACCATCTCTAAAAGCTTCCTTTTTCTGGTTAAGGATTGCTTTTGTCACTTTGATCCAGGGTTTGTTATTGGGGAAACAGTGTACAGTCTTTGTAGGTATGACTGTCTTTACAACAGTTAATGTACTCAGTAAAACAATCAGCCTGTCTATCAATGTGCATACTGTTCTCATCTGTTTCCAGAAGCAATCCCAATCTGTGCATTCAAAGCAGTCATTTAGAGCCTCACTAGCCTCAGGTGTCTATTTCCTTACAGTATTTGCAGGTTCCCTCTGCAGACAGGGTTTGTAACAGGTCTGTGTTATGCCCTGATATAAGGGACAGAAAAGTGAGAAGACTAAAGAAGCAGCTTATGTCTTCATTCTTCTGTATTTAGCAATGAAGAGGAGCATATGACTGTTACATCTGCAGAAGAACCAAATTGTGATCTGACCTGCCCAGTGGTGGTAAGGCAGTATCTCTGTAGGCTTCTTTGACATTGGCATACAGCAGATCAAGGGTTTTGTTTTTTCTCTGGTAGCACAGTTAAACTGTGTAAATCTGGTTAGGTGGAAAGAGAGGGTAACTAGCCTTAGCATCTCTGTCTGACCATATGAGAGTGAAGCCAGGTATATCCACAGTGAAGTCTAAGATGTTATGATCTAGCAGGATTTTACTTTTATTTGTTTGGATTTTATTTATATTAAAACCTGGGGTTTAGCAAAAGTCACAAGTTTAAGCTTTGTTTTGTTTTGCTGTTTAAAGTTTTCTCCATGGCTTTAAAACAATAAAAAGCTCATAAATTACGAAAAGTTGTCTAATAATTGACAGGTCATTGCAATTGACAGTTATCTGATGGATATTTATCTCTGGTTATATAATATGGTTTGAGGTTAGGTATTGTCTTTAGTCTTGGATGTTAAGTTTGAGAATCTACATTAAACCGTACTGGCAGGGTGTTTTAACAGTGCTTTGAGATACCTTTGAGGCATCATGTTAATTTTTTATTCTGTGTATTACTTATTTGACCTGGATTAATTAAGGGTTATGGTATTTTTCTAAAGATTTGTTAAACTATATAATAACCTATAGTCAATGCCCAATGGAGAGCCTTGACACCTCCAGTGTTGAGAAGAGGGATGGCCATATTTGGGATCTGCATGGTACTAAAGCTGTTTTTATGTATAGCAGCACGCCTGAATGCAGGTGAACAAAGTTTTGTTTTGTTGTACTGAGGCAAAGGCCAGTTTGAAATATTTTCAAATATTAAACATTTTTTTTACATGTATTTGAAAACAAAATAGATTTATAAAACTGGTTGCTGTGATTCCTATTTTTTCTTTAAATAAATCTTAAGTGAAGTTCCAGTCTAGCATCTTTGAAGGCTATAGAGAAAGAAGAGTTAGACATGTATTTGATAGCTGGGCAGTGATGTGGCTTTAAGGACAGTCACAAGAGACAGATCAGCAGGTTAAAATAAACTGCTCTTTAAATCAGTGAGTTGTGCTGTAAAATTATACATACAATTGACACAGAGACTGAGTTCATCCCTCAACTTAGGGTGTACAAGTTGGCAAAACAAGCATTAAATAGATAACACCCGCATGCAGGCATCTCTCAATACAACTACAACACAAAGGAAAACATGCAAGTTGCAGAGATTTCACCCCACAGCATCCACAGCGTTGAAAGGAGCTCTAGATATGGAGCTGAAAACATATTTGACAATATATGAAATAGAACCAAAAGAAAAGAAATATACTTACTTCTTGTTTACTTTATCCCCAAGCTAAAATTATTTTTCCCCAATCAACTGCTTCTTTACATCTTTACCACCTTTTACAAACTCTGATCATAAATCTCCAGTTCTCTAAGTCCTATGAACCCTGCGCACATCACCTTTAGCCTAAAATAATTTGCATTCCCTCTGCATGCTAAGGGAAAATTCAGATACGATGCATGTAGCCTTTTATTTAAAATAGATTAGTTTTGCTCATATTCATGTAGTTTGGTGACTTATTCACAGGGTGCTTGATTAAAAATAAGTACACCAATAAATGTACCTTAAAATTAATACATTTCAAAAACCTTTTTAATAGAAAAATCAATGATGCTATATGCAAAGCAAACATGCTACATGTTGACATATGACAAGGTGTAGGCTAACATTTTGGAGTCATGTAACTATATATAGAAATCAAGTGACACAGTAATATGCTTTTCGGGTGTTTTACACTGCACAGAAGTTATACATTTTCTACCATTGGTTACTGACAACCATATTGGAAAAAATAAGTTTTTGTGCAAGGTGTCTATTGTCGACTTAATTTGGCATTTGTTGTTTTAATTACATTGGTTCTATGTGAATTATTTAGAGGCTGTAAAAGATTTTATGCTAAAACATTAGCAAAGTACATTTACATACTTGGTCAAAACACTATGGACTGAGGCATTAAGGAAAACAATAAATAAAACTCCCCTCTGGAGCTACTGACTACCTGAGCTTAACTCGAGGTGCCGTGGTGGTCTCCAGACTTAACACATAAAAGCTTCAACATAATACTAAACGTCCCATGGTGGCAGGTTCCGGAAAAAGCCGACGTTCAACGAACGCTCACGAGCGGTGGTTTCCAAGCAACCGGTTTGTTTGAACAGAAGTTAAAGCCAAGCGACAGGAGGACGAGTGTCTGTTTCAAGTTCAGCACCGCACACTTCCACTGTTTTTAAGTGAAAATGTTTAACGCTGAATTACTCTCAGACCGCTTGGCTAGAGCAAGTCTACAGAGGCGTCGAAACGCAGAGTCTGAGAGACAGGAGAGGATTTTTAAGGACAAAGTGAGGACTATCGGGGTAAGCTAACTTGTGCATTTGAAGAATGCTTACCGATGCTTAATAATACCACACCGTGTGAGTTAAAGCCACTGTAAAAAGGCGCATTGAATATGTTAAATGAAGTATGTACGTATAAGTAAAATGTAAGAGTACTCAAATGTCTCCTCTGATGGTAGATCTTTTTTCACAGCAGCCATTTTTGCCAGCAGCTGTTGCCAATGATACTAATTAAGGTCCAGTTCCATTCAGGGTGCTGCACTAAAGGGAACGGAACCTTAATTAGTGTGATTGGAAACACCTGTGTTGACCTTACTATGTTACGTTGAAATGGCTGCTGTGAAAAACGATACTATTTTAGATTAGATAAGACGAACTTTAATGATTCCACACTTAGGAAATTCACTGTGTGAATGTCAAAGTCACTGTTGTAGCTGGCTGAGGTGGAGCTTATTTTGGGGCATATAGGACTGCAACTCCTGATCATTATTATTATTATTATTATTATTGAATTGGTTGTTTGGTTTGTAGACATTTGGAAAATGGTGCTAAATGTCATCACAATCACCCAGAATCTCTGGGACGTGTTGGTGACACTGTACAGTACAGTTCCTGAGTGAATCTAGTTACTTTCTGCCATTGTTTAACTGTGCTGTCATGACCGTGGCCCCTTTTTTATAGGTTGACAAAGAAGCACTGGACAAGCAGATAAAGGAAAAGAAGAAACAAGAAGAAGCAGCAAAAGAGGAACAAAATGCTTGTGGTGAGTTGGCTAAACATGATCTACTGTAACCTGACTTTAACAATGACTTCGGTATCACAAAGAGACAGAAAACAGAATTAAGTTAGAAATGATAAGGTCTCTACTTTCCATACACACGTACATTATTGACTCTGTGTTGTAAATTGTACCTTCATTTATTCATGGGATGTGTTCTCCATCTAGATGCGGATATGCTCCACAATAGCAAATTAGCTTGCCTTCTCCATAGCAGACAAGTGAAGGAGAAGCGTGCGATAGAAAAGGCCATCGTCAACCACAGGCATCAGTACCAGCAGCCTCAGAGCCAGCGGGAGTATGACCTGAACGACCCGGACCGCTGTAGAAAAACACAGCCAGGTGATGCACAGATGATGCCTCCTGGGCTGGTGGGCGAGGACCCAGACAGTAAAAGCAGAAGGCAGAGACAGAGGGAACAGCTCAGAGAGTGGCTCATCCAGCAGCAGAGCGAGCGAGCAGCAGAAAAGCATCAGCTTGAGCTGGAAGGTAGGTCCTACAGGATACACATTTCATGTACACACACAAAGCACAAGGTCACATTATCTTGTCTACTTCTTCTTCAGAGCAACGCGATAACCAAAGCAGGGTAGAAATGGACAACAAAATTCTGCAGCTTCAGAGCATTGAGATGGAGAGGAGAAAAGCAGCAGCAATTGCCACTAAAGAGTACAATCTAGCCAAGGTAATTCTAGTGTTTCCTCAAACAAACTAGCTTTGAAAGTTACATTTCAATGATGTAGAACTGCGACTTAAAGAATTACTTAAAGCAACAAAGCTTGGAAAGCATACATTTTAACTGCATGTACTGTAAATGACGATTAACAACGGGCACACAAAAGGCACCTGGCTTAGTTGCACTGGCCTTTGAGAATTAGTGACATCTTGCATGTTTTTTGTTTTGTGTCTTCTGCTGTTGTGTTAAGTTAAAAGTGAGCAGCTTTTGTCTTGCTGATTTATTCAGTTAAAAAGTGAAAGATGATGTAAGCAATGAAGCTCTCTGTCACCACTCTGCCTTTTGTTGCTGCATCTGGATGGACAAAGATTGAAGAGAAACAGCAAACACAGCTGGTGGGTGTAGATGACAAATCCTCCTTGGACACAGTGGGAGTGCCCGGTCTTTGTCCCAGCAGCGATAAAAGAGCCCCTCCAGAGAGCCTGCAGGAGATCGCCCAGTTCCAGAAATATCAAATGGAGGAGAAAAGGGTAAAACAAGAACAAATGACCATTTAAAAAGTAGTCCACGTAAAAACTATTTGGTGATCAGTTCTCTTTTGTGCCATGTGTAGAGAATGGACTCAGAGAAAAAGAAAGAAGAGGAGCAATATGACCGTATCCGCGTGGACTCGGCTCGTACAGCTCTGTTAATAGAGAGGCAACAGGCGAGACTGAACAAGCAGTTAAGACGAAACCTGGACAACACCAACGCCACACTCGCCCATACGCACAAGCAGCAGTAAGTAACGTTAAGATAACAGAATTTTTCAGCTCTACACACACACATGCACACAGTATATTTTCTCATTGTTTCTTATCTGACGTCATTTTAAGGAAACCGGACATTGAACGAGGATGCATTGACGACAACTTCTTCTCCAAATTCAACACCTGTAGCAGATGATGGATGATACGCTGCACTGACAACCGGCTTGTTACAGTGGTTTAGAGTACTGATGTCACATGAGAAGAACACAATAAACAAAACCCCAGAACAAATCAACAGTTGTTTTTAATTATGTCAAATAAGTTCAGCAGTTCACAACATTTAAATGCCTGGATGATGCCAACAGTTGTTCATTATGAATCTTAGCTAATGCTCTTAATACCCTTTTTTCATAGATTGCAGTGATTGATTTCAAGTGTGCAAGTTCAATTATGCCCCTTTATACATTAATCACAGCTAAAAATCTAAAAACACAAGGCACAACAAACCACAAAGATGCTGCAAAAGCAAATATCATCTAGCACCTCAACCAGTACTGACTGCTACTGTTGCAAACCTGAATCTTTCAGTGCGAATACAATAAAATGTCACATAACAAGGTGCCTTTGATCGAAGCTTTCAAAGTAGTAAAGTAATCACATATGTTTTTATGGGACATGGCTCAGGCCTGTTGTATGGTGGCACAACTTCACCTTCTGTCAAACAATAGGCTCTTTTTATAGCAGACAACTTCTCAAAAGAAAATACATTTTTAAGATACAATAAGATTTTATTGATTTCATTGGAAGTTTGCTTGTTTCACATCCCGTTTTTAAATAACCTATACTAAAAGGCATTCCTTTCTCAACGGAGGCATGAGCGCATTTGAAGACTTTACATTCAAATGTACGCAACAAGATGTAATCAAAAGCGCCACTGCAACCTCAACTGTTGAAAACCAAACAGAGAACGCGATGAAACATAACATTTCTGTTTGTTTCATGTATTAATGTGACATCAGAGCTGCATGGAGTGATCATAGGGCCACGCGAGAGATGAGGAAACTAGCAGAGCAGAAAGAGCTCAACGTTTAAAAAAAAAAAAGTTTTTTCATTGGCTATTAAGCTCATTTTGCTGTTTCCCTTTTGTGATGCATTGTTAAAATGTGCATTCAAATGCTTAAAAAAAAACTGGTTTCTTTTAAACTGCATTTTCAGAGACAAACTTATCCCATCTTCTCTGCCAAAGAGCCAGGGCTGTCTGCTGTTGTTTCAGAGTCAAAGAACTATATCTGAAAGACAGACAGGAAAATACAGTGAGCGATCTGTTGAAGCATGTTAGCGCACAATTTCATTGTAACTTTTTTTTGTCTCACCTAATAGAGTTTATAGCCAGCTCTTTGAGGGAACCAAGAGTGGATCTAATCCCTCCAAAGCCAACAAAAGCTTCATAGAAGTCATAAGAGAGCCCAGAGGAACCAAACATGGCAGGGTCATCAGAACTGATGACCAGTGGGTGGTTCTCCAACATCAGTGCAGCTGCCGGATGGTTTCGTAGATCCTTTACTAACATCATCACCTGAATGAGGACGGGAAAGGAGATATTTGTTAACAAGATATAAGATCAACTAAATTACAGGCTTGTTGTTTCATAAGATTTTAAGTATTAGACTTTTCTTTGTGCAGTATGGTTTAAAGCACAAGTGTACCTGGTTGGAGATGGGACACACTTCCAGAGCTACACCTTTCTTCCTCGATAGACCTTTGGCCACTGGGTGGCGAAGCAGAGCAAATCCATGACCAATACGAGACGTGTTCAACAAAAGAGCGTCCAGCATGTTCTGGTCCACCTCTGTGCCCTCAAGATCTTCATGAATGCAGAGTAATCAAAGCATGTTATTTTAGGATGTTTTTAACACTGTGTGAAACAACTCTCCTTTCCCTGGATTCCTCTCTTGGTAAAGATTTTATTTCTTTAAATTTGCAACAATTTGAAACAGGTCAATGCAGACTTATATTACAAGATTTGCATAATATCTTATACTTCCTTTAGGGCTTTAACAGTCAAATAGGTGAAAACAGATCTCTTACTTTGTTAATTGAACTACAAAGATGCCCATCGTAATCTCAAAAACTAACATTCAAACACTAAAACTTATTTTAACCATCCCCAAGAACTCCACTACGAATCTTCTAGTATTTTACATGCATGATTATCCCTTAACCACATCTGTTTTACAGCATGTACAGCTTTACGTCACATGTTGCATTATATAATTTGTAATAATGTACAAACCAAAGTTTTATACTTCAGGTACTGATGAGCTCACCGGTCTCTCCAGCGTGGAAAAAGAAAGGAAGTGTCACTCCTCTCTCTACTGGCAGTGACAAGACATCTTTGAAGTACCATAGGGGTTTGCCACTGTCCTCGCGGCCCACCTGTGGATGTTGAGACAAAGTCAACAATTATAAATCAGTCAGTTCAAGTTGTTCCCACTGTCTATTGATGCTCCATACTATTCACAATAACTGCTGCTGCCTCTCACCAGGTCAAAACCAGCCATGATATCTGGGAAGTCTCTCTGTAGCTTCATGGCCTCCTCTACAGTTCTGGTCAACACCGATGTATTTACTGCCCTGAAACACACAGTGTGTGATCAGTGTATATCACCACCCTCCCAGGTCCTCTAGAGCAGTGTTTTTTTTCATTGAAAAAAATCACGAGGCACACCACCAACCAAAAATGTAAAAAAAGATTACACTCTGTAGCTGCCGATATTCACAATATAGTCATTCTTATCCAAGTGTCTTGAACACAAAATAGTATTTTATATTCCTCTTTCAAATAAAAAGCGCAAATAACATGTCTACTTTAAAAATACAGCTGGAACATGAAATGCCGCAACAATGTGGTCTTAAAACTTAAGAGGTAGTAGAAAACTTCAAAGTTTTTTGCAAATTCTAATTCTGTCCAAAAGCATTCTGTTAGCAGGAATACAGAAAATAATGCTTGTTCTGACAGAAGCAATATTTCACTGAGAAATATGAAGAGTTGCATGTACAAAATGTCAATCTCAGTGTGTAACCTGTGCCAGTTTGGATGAACACAGAGCTGATATCCTGGCGGAATTGAAAAAGTACACACACAAAGCTCTTCCTCAACAGCTCTCAGTCTCTCTCTGTTTACATCACTAATTCTCTTGTCCCAGCGCACAATGCAATTTGCTACCTGCTCCCACCTAGTGATAAGGAAGAGTATTACATGATTATGATGCCAGTCACATCTACAGCACAGACATATTTTTTGCAGATAATTAATTTGTTTTCAAAAAATGTTTTTAGACCAATTAGATAAAATTGGATAATTTTCCACGGCACACCTGACGATCTCTCGTGGCACGCTACAGTGGTTGAAAAACACTGCTCTAGAGAGCCAAAAAGCAGTGTGCCATTCAGACTGACAAGTGAAATCCATTATGAGCGTAGTCACCTATGGACTGTGAAAATGATTCTGGTTCCAAAGAAGTCTGGGTGCTCTGTTATGAACTGTCTGGTGACATGCTGGTAGGTCTTCAGAGTCCAGGCTGTGTCATGAGTGCTGCCATCCAACTCGTATATCTGAGTATCAAAGAAACAAAAAACAATTAACAATGATTTTACAGACAAGTGAATACACTGAACACAAGCACTGTGAAAGTGTACCTCTGGGAGTAAAGCCCGTAGTTCCAGATACATGACGTTGTCTGTGTGAAACTCAGTGAGGCCTTGGTAATAGTAGTCTCTGAACACAGGAGCGTATGTGACCAGACCCAACAATGCTAAGAAGGCCTGTTCAAACGTAGTCCATATCTTATCCTGACTGGGGTACACCGTTTCTGGATCCTGATCGGTGAAGATTGTCAGATTGCTCATGATACTGAAATGAAGATATGGTTGTGATCAGATGATTTGCATAACTTTGGATCCACTTACCACTATCTTTAATTGAACAAACTGTAGGAGCTTACAGAGATATATTTCACTATGGTTGAACTACCTTCTTGTAAAACTGTGGATCTGCTGTGATGACTTTACACTTACCAAAAGGTACAACCAATAAAGCAATCAAAATGTTTTAATGATAAATGTGATGATTTAAAATAGAGATATACAGTGCTGTGTGTACGTTTCTTTTCTATGATATTCTTTAATCTCTCTAAGCTGCATCCATGAGAACTGTCACCTGTTGTCCAGCTCTGTGACGTTGACCACCTTGGCCCTGAGGTTTTCCAGCAGGGTCCAGGGAGAGCACTGGGGCAGAGCTTTGGGCTGCTGGGACGAGAAGATGAATCTCACGGACTGGCTGTCTGTGAGGCACATGTAGCAGTGGGGCCGATAGGTTGCATTCTTCACTAGCCACTCCACGCTAGTCATGGCAAAGTCATGGACATGGAGAGCTCCCCCTGAATTACAAAATTATAAAGAAATATAGAACAGGGACACTTCATCTAAATCTGATTCTGTGTTAATTCCTAAGAGGAATAGAAATAAAAATAGAAATCTAAATTTGTATTTTTTGACATCACCATCACTTTATCAGCATGACTGTCCTCTCTGCAACTTCCTCCACTAACTGTTTGTCTATAAAACATTGACCAATTCATTGATTGATTGAAAAAATATTTTGAAAATGTACATTTAAAAAAAACAACATTGGAAACACTGAGTAAAAGTAAAAATTGTTTCTCCAAGAGGCCAAGGTAACAACTTTCAATGTCCGACAGCCCAAAACAAAAACGATATTAAGTTTACAATGAAGAAAAATTGCTAATATTCCCGACTGTGAAGCTATAATTAGGGTTTTAGGGAATGATCAATTATCATAATAAACATATCAATCAACTGTCTAACTGTGTCAGCTCTAAATGTAATACAACATATTAGAGGAGGAAAATCATATATGAATATAAAAAAAAAGGATATTTGATTTAGTTCAGCCCTACGGTTTTCAGAGTGACCAGATTATTACGTTAAAATCATGTCTAAGAACAGACACAAGTGTGACACTCAACGCACCTTTAGGCATCTTCTGGAGCAGCCTGAAGATGGGACTGGCCCTGATGAGGGCCCTGGCTTTGAAGAAGTGCATGGCAGGGGGGAAGTCTGCTCTCATCATCTCCTCCTGCTTCATTTTAAACAGAAGAGCGTCCAGCCGCTGCTCAGCATCAGTCAATACAATCTGCCCGCCCAGCTGCATGGAGGCCTCCAGCTTTATAAGCGCCTCTCTCTGCCTCGGGTCTGGGCTGGACAGGCCATAGGTCAAACAGTACAGGAGCAGACAGACCACAGCCGCTGGAGGGCGCTGCAGCGACACTGGCATGGCAGACAGCTGGCTTTGAGAGAAAACATCAACAAAGGTTAACCTCACGTTGGGCTCCGGTAAGCGTGTTTGGAGAACCGAAAACAGCTATTCTGCACTAGGTAACAAATAAAGCTCCAACACCTGCTGGAATAGAGATTAAAAATATATTTATATTCCCACCATGTTTACACAAAAAGAGAAGCACCGTCAACAACTTCCGAGTCTATAAGTGCATACATGGGAAGATAAAAAATGAACTAGTAAACAATGCATTTTATCTAAAACGCAACCACATATTTTAAACCGTTATCAATAAAAGCGGTGTTTCGGTTTAACGAGCGACCCTGTTAACTGGTGTCTTTGGTTGTCGTAGTTACGACAGGTGTTAAAACAAGAAGATACGGATCTGTCCTCGTATATGCCTCTTTCTTTAAGTTTTTTTATTGACTCTACAATTGAAAAAAAAAAACATACCTGCTTTGTATTTGGTGTTTTGTTTTTGACAGCTACGTATTCTCTTCCTGTTTCAGTCGAAACTACCCATAGATACATTCGGCTAAAAGTCGTCAGTTAACATGGTCGCCCGTTAAATCGTAACACCGGTTAACGTGACGTTACTTTGTTTTACTCTCCGCCGTGCACAGTCTGATGAATGTATGATACGGTTAGCTCACCTGACGTTATGTATTAACGGCAGCTTCGTGCACAATGGGTAGCTTAGCCGGTGCCTCGACAACTGACGATGACTCAGTAAACAGACCACTTGTTTGTAAAATCACTGAAAAACCTGATTTGCGTGCTCAACTAAAACTGCGTGTCTGCTTTTGTCAGAAAACTTACTGTGTTACGCAAGTGTCACGAAAATAAACAAGCTGACAAACAAACAGCACTGACGGTACAGCCGTTCACAAACTATGTTTACGGTTTTGGGGGTATTCAATCCTTGTGCTGTGCATGTCAGACAGACCGTTCATTCAGGGTGACTCTAGGCTCCTCCCACGCTCCGCTCTGATTGGCTGAGATTTAACCCTGATAAACATTTGATTGGTGGCCTGTGGTGGTATAAAAGCTCATCGGCAAACCAGATTAGAGGATACTGCTATACTAAAGCCTCATCCTGTGCATGTTTGACCATAGTGATTTATGGTTTGTTTTGTTCTTTGGTACACTTTGTAACACGTTTATTAAATCATACTCAGGAAAATATTTTTGTTTTTTTTTGTAACATGGCATACTACATTTATCAACCAACTAATGACAATTAAGTTTGTTCTTAGGCGAGACATGCACACATATTTAACAAAAAGGTAAGATATAGCATGATCCATAAGATGCAAAACAAGACAAATACATCTCCCCATCCACTCACAGTGACACAAAGGTTAGACTCACTTGTCGCCTGTCAAACTGACTAACTGATGGGGCACTACAAGGTATTCCACTGATGGAGGAGCAGCTATTAATGTTAAATGGAGTAAGAGTGATTCATAAAGACATTAATAGAATATATAGAATCCAGTGTTAGTTTTAGTGTCCTAAGAAGTCGGATACATAATACTTATAGACGTTCATTAACAAATCATTTAAAAGTGGTTCAAGGTCCTGATAAACGTTTCCCTTACATTTTGATTTTGTTTTACTGAAATCGTTCTAATATCTTTGTAAAATGCAAACATATGTTTTTTGTCATGGACAGAATGAGTCCTCTGTTAGACTGTTATGAGATGAAAGCTTTATAATTTTTTACTATTAAGCTGTTTGTTTACTGTTACATGTGCTCTTGTTTTCCCACTTTCAGATTTTAGTCATAGAACCTGCTTACTTAAGCTAAAATTAAGTGCCTTAATTTACATGCCTCATCTGCATGTTTCCCCCTGCCAAGGTTGCCCTCATTAGGCCTGAACAAAAGAATATATTACTTGTTAGCTTAGGAGCTCCTTGAAAAGAAGCTTGAAGAGCCGTGCTCCTTCTTTTCTCACTCTGACGTCACATCACATCTTCTGCAGACATGAGAAGGGTCAGGCGAAGCAGCATACAATCTGTGGAGGGCGTTTCGTCAAGAGGATAAGCACTAATTGGAGGCGATGATGTGAGGCACTCCAATAGATTAATGCATTGTCTCGCATTCGCTCTCTTGTTTTGTCAGTTTGCGTTTCATTACTTTTGGCTTTTCGGGTTTCTTTAATGGATCATAGATACATGCCATATTACGATGGAACGTACCGCCTTGTTTCATATCTTTAATCTACAGCAGTGTTAAAGACCATTGCAAGAGAGAAATACTCACTGATCTGGTGTTTGAGTGATGTGACTTTTTCCTTATTCAAAACAATAAAATTCTTGCTCAAGAAAAGTTATTTATTTCTAAGAAATGTACAGTATAGAAAATACTCCAGTCCATTTCCAAAATAATCTATGTCAGTCAGATAAGAACTTGTAAACGTCACTTAAAAATGAAACGTCTTTTTTTTTTTCCAATGCCACCATGCTACTGAGGTAAAGACAACTGCTTAAAAACAACATCAAGAAGAAAAAGAAAAAAAAGAACATACACCACATTTATATTAAAACAAGTCCAAAAATGTACAAAAATTCTTAGGAGGAAAAATAAATATGATTCACATTTAAATCACGTCTAAATGGTTTTTACTAGTGCAGAGAGATGACAGCAGAGAAAAAAAAGTGAGGGTTGAATGCACACTTACGGTCATCTGGTGCCGATTCTACACACCAGAAACATACACACACGCACGCTCACACACCACACACAACATATGTACACCAAAAGACAGTATCACAACCTCACAGACCGTTAAAATAAACACTGTCCTTCATACATTAGACAGCACGAGTGAACACACTACATCCAAAGTGGCCCTATTAGGCCAACTAAATATTGAGACAATTCCCTATTTTAACAAAATAGCAAGTCATCCATGACAAGTCTTGTGTGACACCTTGTCTCAGTTTCTAGCACTTTCCTATTCCATCATCCTTCCTTAAATATGTCCTTACAATGCCTTAGGTACCCATTACTAAGGGACTCCACCATAATGCCGCCAAACTCTATGCTGTCTATTACAGACACTAGACTGCCTATTTTGTCTAGTTTCAACAACCTGTAGGCAGGAAGGCATGCAATCTGTACAACTATGTACGGAGTCCTGTTACAGACATATGATGTAATATTGTCAATCATACTCCAATGATGAATTTCATGGATTGCTTCTTTTACAGAACATCTGTCAAGCTGACGGCTGAGTAATCGCACGGCAGCATCTTGTTGAGACGGCCAGTCAGCGCCATCATTTGACACAGCAACCTGACACCAAGATGGTAAGGGATTGTAAGGCCTTTTTATTATCAGTTCTGAGAGCCTAAAAAATCAAAAAGCAGTGCTGAAATCATCAGCTGGTCATAAAATCTTGACTCATGTGAGTCTGGCAGAGCAGGAGAGGAAGAGGAGGGACTGTAAATGCCACCGATTGGCTAGATGAGGTAGATTGTGATCTTAATTGTGAAGACAAACCGTGTCACCAGATCAACAGGAATGTAGAATAACTCAAATTTGATCCATCTAACTTCTAACCAACTTTGATGAAAATCAAAAAAGAACTTTTGGAGGGGGGGTAAAGTCCTATAAACTGGCAGTGTGCTTAGCTAAATATTATTAAGGACGATGAATACAGACCCTTGAAAACGAAGTTCTTCACATGAGGTGGATTGATTAGCCACAGTTGCAGTCCCATCTTCCTTATGCTGCCCCTCCTTCGAATAATGCAGAAAAATACCCGTATATAGAAACTGTACACCCTGAGGATTCGTTTAGTATTGACGTGGGGAAGAGGAAGCACTCAAAGAAGCAAGCATGCAAAGGGCAGAGCTGTGAATGAACAAAAGAACTAATGCTACAAACTTGAGAGGTGGAATGCAACAAATGGTACACACTTCGAAACAAAAACGACAGCAGGATTTGATGTGTATGCGTTTGTTCTGTGTATGTGCATATACCAGCTAGAAAGACATGTCACCGTCTGACAATTTTACAACATCCTTGTCTGGGACGAGAGGTAAGGATACAATTTCATACATATATGTGACTAAAGATAAGACTATCCAAGGCCACTCAATTCCAGGATGTCTAGACTACCAAAATCCATAGTGCATAACAGAGAGATACTATCATATACAAACTGCCATCTCTGCCAGTCCACTCTCTGCTAGTCAAAGACATTCTTAACAATGAAGGCCGCTTTGAGAGATGCATATACCGTGTGTTTACTCCAGAACTAGAGAAACACTGTTAGAGTTGGGGTGAAAATAGACAGTAACAGGACTTCTTTTCAGGACGGTTTATGATTAGACAAATTAGCAGTGTTCGTGTCTTTTCAGCAGCAGCTAATCTGCCGCTCACACCTTTTTATCTACACATTCACTCATACATTCACAAAAGGAAACCAAGGCAATTGCAAGGGGCCTGTGAGTTGACTGGGTTAGGGTGACAGTCTCATAGTACCTCCTTTTCTACACCTGAGATTAAAGATATGGTTGGAACAGGAAATAGCAATTAAATCAAACAAAACAAAAACAGTCCCTCTCATCTTCATCACAGCCCTCCTCTGTTCTGTTGGTAGATTAACAGAGAATGGACTTTGCCTTTAATCCATTTATATTTCAATGGCTTAGAGTGGAGAGGGCTGTCCAGTGTTCTTGAAGGCAGCGTCCCCTGTGTTTGGCAGGTTGGCTGAGTGGTTAAACAAGCTGCCCTTCAGCTGGAGGATCCTCATTCGGTTGCTCATGTTGGATATGTGCACCCAGAGTGGTACGTGAAGAAGGGCAGGCTTGGAGAGAATTGTACTCGAGGGCTCAATAACATTTCACATTATTATCATCATTGTTGGATCGTCAAGTCCAGTGGTGGGCAAAACAGAGCCAAAAGTTTTAGTCCAGTGTAAGAAAATCAGTAAGGGGTGTATGTGGAGCAAAGTGTCCCATATCCAATCTCTGTCAACCCAGTCTGCATGCCCACATATTCTTCCTTTCAGCTCGTTGTTTTTTCCAGATGTTCTTCAATAATAACGTGCCTGAAAAGACAAGAAAAATTAGTTAAATATCTACAATTTAAACACATTTAGGATTGACACACAACAGGAATGTGACTTTAACATCATTTGTATTTTGGTCCCTTTTGAGATGAATGAATGCATTTTTGCAGTGTGTTCATATTCTTAGGAATAGATACATAAGATACTGTACTCATGTTTCTATTTAGATTTAAGGAAGGTTGGTGAAATAAGAAATCACTAGAAGCTGTGAGACAAAGTTTTTACATGTAGTTAGTTTCACTCACTTTGATATGGTATTGTCACACTCCTTGTTTAGTGCTCGGGCCGCCTGGAGCAGCCATCATCTGTTGCCTGTGACCACAACAATAAATAAATAAATAAAAATTAACAATGTTTACACTTGGAAAAGGTCAGCCTGCCTCTGTTGGGCTAGCACAAAATGACGCTTGATAAAGGTTGTGTTACAGTTGTCAAAATTAATTAGAAATGCCTGTTAACTTACTTTGACTAAGCAAACAACAATTTTTTATCATCAGTATTATTATTATTATTATTATTATTATTATAATAATAGTAGTTTAATTTATTCAATAAAACATCAAAATCTGTGATATATCAAAATTCCAACTCGTTTATCGCAGGCGATACGTTCTAAAAATAACCCGCAATAAACGAAATCCGCAAAGTAATCAGCTTGATTTTTTACAATTATTATACATGTTTTAAGGCCGTAAAACCCCTAACCACACACTTTTATACACTTTTCTCAGACAGGCATTAACCTTTTTCTCACATTTCTCTCTTATTTAAACACTTCTCCCTCAGCCAATCATCATACCGTACAGTACGCTGTAAAAAAAAAGCATGCAAAATTACACAAAAAAAATCTACGAAACAGTGAGGCCACGAAAAGTGAACCGCGATATAGCGAGGGACAACTGTATACCAATTTCTAAAGGGTTTTAAGAAAGTGTATAAAAATATAAGACTATAGATACAAAGAGAATAGTCATAAATAACTTAAAACTATACATTACAGATCACAGGATGAATCATTTTACCCTGGGTGTAGGAAGTGTTCTGGTGCCAGGCCTCTCTGCTGAATCATCATTCCCTGGAAGTGCCCTGCAGGCCGGGGGTGTCTGTACATGGCCATGCGTGTCTGTCCCGGAGAGTAGGGCAGCTGCTGGGGCCGCTGCAGAGCCTCCATCAGGTGTGGGTGAGGTCTTTGGGCAGCATAGCGTCCTGGGTCGGGGTATGGCTGGCCACGGTAAGGGTTGCCATCTCCACGGACCTGAGACATCATGTGGGGTGGAGGAACGCCGCCCTGCTGCATCCCAGGGTGCACGGCACGAGGATCGTACATGAAGCCTGACATCATGTGTGCAGCAGAGGCAGGGGGGCGTTGTTGGTGAAGTTGCTGGGTGCTACGGCGGCGGGCAGCAGCATTGTGACTGTCAAGGTCCAGGATTTCTTTAGGACTTTCAGGTCGCTCTGAGCTCTCTGTATGAGCTTGCTTTGCTGGGCTGCCTCCACCGGCCTGCTCCCTGCCCTCTTCTGGGCCTCCAGGATGTGGCCCTATTTCAGACACAGGGCCAGGGGACACTAAGCTAGCACCACTGGAGCCCTCAGAACCCAATGGTGACACACTGCTCTCCTTCAACTGACCATTGCCTCTAGCACTAGCTACAGGTAGGTAGGCACTGGGTGGCATCGGCTGGCGAGGCTGATAATGAGGCCGATGCCACTCTTCTAGAGAGTAACTCCCTCTACTGTTAGCCTGATTATGGGCCTGTGCTTGGGGATGAAGTTGAGGGTAGTAGTGTTGCTGCTGGTACTGGTGAGGTGGGTACATGTTGGGGTGGGCCTGAGGGTGTTGTTGGCCTGGCATGTGGTAGGAGTAGGCAGTACCTCCCTGCTGGTGGTAAGCGGGGTGGTGAGCAGGGTTGTGCAGGGGGTTTATGGCCTGGTTGTGATAAGGGTGGTGAGTAGATGGAGGCCTGGTCATGTTTGTCTGGCTGTAGTGTGGATGTGGATGGTTCCCCATGCCATACGAACCCATGGCTCCGTTTGCCTGGCCTTGGGACTGTGGAGGCATGGCTGGATTGTGAGTAGGTGCTGGCCCTCTCTGAGCCTGCATACCTGGGTTACTACCCACAAGCATGGTTTGATGCTGATTGGGACTGAAAGCCTGCTGTTTGTAAATACCATTTGGAGGGCCAGATTTCATTGTAGACTGCTGCGGAGGAACGACAGGTCCATCTGTGTCTGGGCTACATGTAGGCTCACTAGGTCTTTGATCTCCATGGTCTGCTGGGCTAGGGTGGGAGGGTAATAGTGGGGTAGGGTGACTTGGTGGCAGAGAGGTGAGAGGGGTTGGCTGAGGGGGTCCAGGCTGGGCTCCTTGTGTGGCACTCTGTGGCATCCCATGCATGGGGCTGTTCTGTGTAGGACGTTGAGGAGAACCGTTTTGAGGGACTTGATGAGTAGTTAGCAGAGAATTGTGTTGCTGTGTGTTCTGGGCCGTCTGCTGGGGAGAGCTCTGAGGGTGGCATTGAGGATGGGTACTCTGATTTGACTGAGGTTGCTGCTGCTTTTGGACATTATGCTGGTGTTCACTTTGCCGATGGGCACTCTGCATTTGTGGCAAGTTGTTCTCTGACATTTGCTGAGGTGAATTCTGAGATGCTGCAGCATGCTGTGGCGGTACACTCTGACGAAGAAGTGCCGGGCTCTGAGCTTTGTGCCGTGGACTGTTCTGATCAGCGGAGCTGCTGTTACTTGTGCTGAGATGGGATGAAACAGGAGTGGCACCAATGTGTTGAGGGGGACAGTGGTTGGCAGATAGTTTCTGGCCCTCGTCCTGCTTGTGGCCCTCTGTTGAACTCTGTGGAAGCCCTGGTCCAGAAGGATTCTCCTGTGATCGGCCTGAGTTAGGAGCTGGGGGGCTCTGCATTCTCTCTGCTGGCCCAGTGCGGTGTCCTGTGGTGGGGCTAGGGATGGATCGGTACTCTTGGTGAATTGAAACAGTGTTTTTGTTTGATGAAGCTTCATCAGAAATATTGTTGGCAGACATTTTGCCCTCTGATGTCGTGTCTGTTAACAAAAAAAATAATGAAAGGAAAGTTAGCATTAAAAGAACAATGACAGGGAGGTTAGCATTGGAGGTTAACTATCATTCCAAGAAAAATTATGTTAAGACAGGACCATTTCATTATCCTGTGTCAGAGTCTAAAAACAATATTGTTTGTGTCATATTCATACAAATCAAATAAACAACACACAACAATTAGAAATGTAACCATGTCCTATTCCATTCATTTAAATTGAGAAAGCAAACACATTTGTAAGCATGCTAGTGAGGCTTAACTGATGACATGCCATCTCCTTTGTGTCCTCAAAGCAACCAGCAAGAAATTTCTCTGAACTAATGAATATTCAATTTACCACGTACTGTGAAAAATAATTAAAATCAAATTGCAAAAAGCACTTGACACGGGAGAAGAGCATGGATGGGGGCTGTGCTGATTAACAAAGTAAGACACTGTAGTCTGGAGAGAACGTTTCTGTGGAAAAAGGTTAGGCTGTGCTCGGGTTCCTTCATGCAGAATACAGACGGCTGGTGAAATACTGAGAGAGAAGGTCAGGTCTACCTTTGGGCTGCATGTCTGTCTTTTGGGAAGGCTGGCTGTCTGGCCCATTGTCTCTAAGAGGACGCAGCAGCTGAACCTCAGGGGCAGGGGGAGGCTGTTGCGATGGGTGAGCTGGGATGATGCCAGTTCCTGATGGGGGCCCAGGCTGCTGAAAGTTGCCCATGTGCTGATGAGGGGGACCAGCAGGGGGTCCAGAAGAGGCTGACAGCTGCTGCAGGGCCAGCATCTCTGGGCTTTCCAGCATGGAAGCCAAGCGTGTCCTGCCAGAGGGGTCTGGGTGGGGTACAGGGGGACGTGAGGACATTGGCCCTGGGGAGCTGACCGCTGCAGACATTTGATACTGGGCATTGGGAGGAGGGTGGGGGTATCCAGCAGCTTCTGGCCATGGTTTATGCCCCACTGGAGGGGGAACTCCACCATAGCTAAAGTTGCGCTGATTCACCATGTTGGGATCTTGCATGCGCATCCCATTGGGTCTCTCCTGGTGATTCATACCAGTCCACATGTTGGATAGGCCCATACGAGGAGGCCTTAGCCCTGGGTAGTTGTGCTGAGGTGGTCCTTCTGGCCCTGAGAATCGGTTGCCCAAGGGGTGCATGTTGTGGCCTTCTGGACGGTGGTGGGAAGGGTACATGCTGGCTTCAGGAGGAGGTCCAGGCTGGAGGGCCACGGGACGTGGGCCTAGAGATGGGCCATGAGTTGGACCCATGTAGGGATGCTGCTGCTGATGTGGAGGCTGCTGCTGGTTAGGATCTGGGCCCACTGGATATCTAGGACCCATGTGATGTCCTTCAACCATGCGATGCTGGGAGAAAAAAAAAAGGAATTTTAATCAGTTTACCTGTACATCAGTCACATTTGACAGGCCATGGTGGAATATAATCTGTATACCTGCATGTTAAAGTTGTGGGGTAAGTGGTTCAAACTGGGGTCTCCATGCCTGGGAATGTGAGCTGGGTAAGCGAAGCGGGGATCCATGGCCATTCTTTGGGCATACATGTGCGGACCATGAGGACCATGAGGATGACGGAGCTGGTAAAGTGAGTGATAGAGAAAATTAATAATAGAATAAGAATGCACTTTTTTTCTACAGTTCAGACAGAACAGCTTGCTAACAAAGTTATCCTGTGGATACCTGTTGCCCTGGGTGGTACATGCCCCTGATGTTTCCTTCATGGATGTGATGCTGGCTTGGAGGCTGGCCATGTAGGTGAGAGGGGCCATTAGCCCAGTGAGGGGGATGAAGTGGTCTTGTTAGTTTGCCGTCTTCTTCTTCTGAAGGTGTGCTGCCCTTGCCCCCCTGGAAGTTTCGCTTACGTTGGACTTGCTCAGTCGCCTTGATCAGACTTTCAGGTCCCAGATGTTTACTGCCACGATTGCGCTTTTTGTCCTTGCGCTCCTTGTCTTCACTGCTGATGTGGAATTCTTCATCCGTGTCACCATCCTCTGATGGGCAGTGTTTTAATAAGGCCCGGCTAAAACACCGTTCCAGGGACTCTGCCATGATAGTGTACTCTGGGGAAAGGCAGACATAAATATCAGATATGTTTATATGATAAAACACAAAAATACTTTCACATACCTTTAGCACATGCACTTATTTACACTGAAGTAAAAAAAAAAAAACCTCATTCCCATCTCTCAATCCTTCCCTTACTCTCGGACTAATGCCATGTTACAGTAGACATACACTTGCTCCTCTGTTCTCAGCCCAGTGCTGGCCGACTGACCAGGTCAGAAGGCGTCGGTTGACCCCTGCTCCTCAAAACCCCTTGCTCCTCCTCCTCCTCCTCCTCTTACTCCACCCTGGGCCCCCTTACCACTCTCTCCTCCCCCCTGTCCCTGGGGAGAGTATTCAGCTGGATGGATGGCTCCAGACAGGGGGCTTAGGGGCTGGAATGTTTCTCTGGCACTGCAGGGCTCAGATCCCCCTGAGCACTGGAGCACAGCTCAATCACTCCTCATTAATCACTGTCAAGGCTGCCCTGGCCCCGGCCCCAACACAGCACTAAGTCCAGCCCCTTTTCTTTTGCTCTCTCTCCCCCCACCAGCCCAAAAAAAAAAAAACATACACGCTCTTTTTTCTCACAACGTACTCCAACTGAAATGGATTTTGATGCATGTGCTCTATACTGGGGCCAAATTCTTAATGGAGGAAGCTGTTTTTTGTTTGTGCAATTGTGTTCATTTACCACTGTCTTCTCCGTTGTACTCCACACAGTTTTCAAACATGAGTTTAACGTCGGCAACAAACTCCTCCTTAGCAACATACTCTCCATCATTGAGCTTCTTTTCAATGGTAGACAGGTCCATGGGAGTCTGAGGGGAAGAATAACTACATTAAAAACAATTAAAATCCTTGGGTAATACAATATTTGTGACTAAATGCATTAGTTAGGATGTGAACCACACACACACAAAGACAAATTTACATCCCAGCTATTATTGTCCTGCCTTTAGTACCTTGATGATTTCATGGTAATTAGGGGCATAGGAGTCATCCACAGGCTCCAAGAAAGGCCAAGCATCTTTATGGGCTTTCAAGGCCTCAAGCACTGTAAGAGAGATCAGATCAGATATTAAAATATATATCAATGCAGACTGAGACAGACTTGAGCCTTGAGTAACCACTCAGTACGCATACCTTTGTATAGAGCAGTGTAGTCATCATCAATTTCATAGCTGAAATGTCGAACATAAAGCAGGTTACAAATATTCAACCTTGAGTCATTCAAGTAGAAAGTGAAATCTGAAGTCAAGTGTGCAAAGCTTCTTACAATTCTTTATTCTTGCGTGTTCTGTGGATGGGAGAAGAAGGCTCCAGATTCAGGAGTTCTGGTGGAAGGTCTTTCCCTTGAGACAACAACCAGGCCTTTTCCTCTCGCATCTTCCGTCTCTTGGCTCGCTCTGAGAGAGAAGGATGAACGCAGGGGGGCAATTAGAAGCACAAACAATAAAAAAACACTAGTCACAGGGGGCTGCAGGCAAATAATGTTTTAATTGCTTTTTCAGGCTGGAGTTACAGTTTAAAATTGCACTTTGAGGCTGTCGTTAGAGTCACTAAAAACCAGGCCTTGGCCACCTGAGACAGTGGCGGCTCTGATAAGTAAAAAGAGAACGATTCGTCAGCTATCTTTTCTCAGGCCTGGTTGATCAAAAGAGCAGAACAGAGCAGAGAGGGTGCATATGTACTGCTGCTTTATCTTTTAACATGAGAGGCCTGCCAGCCCCCCTGCAGTGTGGATTAAAGCGGGTTGAGGGAGGATTCCACATATGCAATCCACACAGAGAGCAGGCCAGGTCCTGCTGTTCATCTATAATACATTAATGAGGCTCCTCCACTGAAGCACAATCAGCAGTTCATTAACCCTTGACAGATGACATCAGAGGGGGTGGGGGGTGGGGTGATCCTGTGATTAAAGGCCATGAACATTCCCTCTCAGTCTCTGCGTACTATACATAAATCACAAGGGTTTCGAGTGCTGCTATGCTATGCTATGCAGAACTTTGAGCCGTTAGTAGCCAAACTACAGCGATGGTGATGTGAAAGTCTGTGTGTGGGGTGCCCTTCACAATCCGTTCTGCCCCTGATCTCTGAGTTGAAGGAAGTGTCCAGAAACCTGCTAGCTGCTCTTGACAGGTCGCTGATGAAAGAATGTGAAATTATTGCTGCCCCTTGATATTTGACTTTTGGCACTAGGCTTAGTTTCTTTTTTTTAAATTTGTAATCTTCATATAATGACAGATTGATACGTTTTCTGATCTTGCTCCAGTACTGCAGGGATATTATTTAGATCTAAAAATATGGGCTCTTGTACATTTTTCCACACGTGTTCCATCCACCTACTTAGCCATTCATCTTACCCTCCACAGCTTTGATCTTCTCCATCTTTTCTCTCTGTTGTTCTTCCTGCAGAAGCCTTTCCTCTTCTCGTCGCTGCTCGGCCAGCAGGACCTGCCTGTCCAGATCTTCATCTTTCTTCCTGTCCTCGTCTCCTAAAGCCCTCAGATTGTCCTAAATACATACACACAAGCCTGTTAGTGTACTCTGGACCCATGAAAGGACAATTTGCCATGTGGAAGCATGGAAACCCAACACCTCATTTTGTGGAAACAGGCATTGTTAAATATACAAATTAATTGGACATTTTATAATGTCTGAGTATCTTTTAGAAATGTAGCTACTGCTGCAGTATATCAGCACAATATACAAAAATCATGTACACAGATTAACAGACGTACCTCCTCCTCTTGGTTTATGTGTTTTTCAGAGAACCGCTGTGATGTGCTAACTGGGATTGGGTCCAGTAACTTCTGTTTCTGCTCCCGTTCCTAAAGACAAAAGGGTTTTAAAAAGAAGTTCAGCTCTGCTCTTTTTGGCTGTCCAAAATCCATGACACAGATGTAAACAACAATCCAACCTCAGATTGGATGGTTGAGTCTGTATAAAGTAAATTTGCGTTATGAGTTGGTCAGGCCAAAAAGAATTGTTATTAACCACCCAGCCAAAATTAAATGATTACAAATATGGACAAGTTTATGAAGTTAGGTGTCAAAATCAGGTAAAAATTAGCAGTATTCTTGGGGTGACTGTGGGGGCGTGTCCCCTGAATGCACTGAACCACTCGTGGGAGCAGTCAAGCAGCAATTTTGAACCAACTGAAACGTGTCAGATGAGTTCAGAAAATGACATGACTAACTTTGAAACACTGAGCGAGATAAATTAATCTTTATCTCTCTGCTAACGGAGCAAGGTGGCCTCAATGTGTCATTGAGTCGCCCTTTAGGTTTTAACCTCTAACTCCACATTTCAGTAATATAGTAATATAAGTGTTTTTACATGTTTTCAGCAACTATTATAAATCTCAGAATTGCCTTTACGCAGACTTGAATGATTAGCACTAGATGATAACCAAATATTTAAAATATATATACTTAAGTTGCTCTTGTGACTATAATCATATTTGCACCTTTTCCCATTTTCATCAACATTTTTTTTCCTGAATAACATACGTGGATAAGCTTGTTATTTAAATTGGCCAATAAATTACTGATTGAGTCTTCAAGACAGAAACACAGACATCCACACACAAGCCAACACACTGACAGGCCCTGGGGAGTTGTAGAGGTGCAGTGAGTATTGAGAGGTCACTGGCTCTGCTCCCCCCTCCCCAAGTGACCCTCACCCTCCTCTGCTGCCTGCATTCCCCCACCTTCCCCTGGGGGTGACAGCCAAGCATAGTGGTGGTGGAGGGGGTAATCAAATCCCCATGACTTTACTCATCATATGTAATGATTGGCTCCAGAAAAAAAACGGGGGAGGTGGTGTAAAGGCATGCTGACCAGCTTGACAGATGCATTAGCAATATGACCCCAGATAGTCAATCCTGCAACCTCTGAGTGCAATATTTTCAATCGTTCAGCATTCATCTTGAAAATACAGTCTACATTACATATTTGAATCTAGATGAATGACGTATCAACGATCCATATATAGCACATAGTAAAGACATACCAGCCAGCAGAGAGCTCTAAGCAGATCCCTTGAAAGCCTGTCTATATCAGGGACCGTCTGTGCAGCTCATGTCAGAGTTCATCAGGGAAGCCGGACTGTGAATAACGGTGCTGTCTATAGTGCTGAGAGGTGTCACACTCGGGCCATCCATAAAAACAACCATGGGGGGCCGAGAAATGCATTAGCAGCTGTTTTATGCCTGGGTACGTGTGCAGGTGAGGAGGCAAAAGAGGAAGGAAGATGTGGGTGGCAAGTGAGAAAAGAGAAGAAAGAGAGAGACCAGAAGAAAAAAAAAAGATGGATGTTCATGATCTGATCTATAGTTCCCATCACAACTATTCTTTCCACACTCCATCTCTGCCTCGTCTTAGTTTGAAGCACTGGCATATTCTGGGGCTCCACAGTTCCTCCCTACATTACCACCAGCACTAAACCCCCCACCCCACCCCACCCCCTCTCCATCCAGCACGCACAAGATAGAGTGCCTCTGGTGTCACCACTTAGAGAGGTCGAGAGAATCCTGCAGCACAGCAGAGCTGTCATTCCAAGAGGCTCCATCCTGCCTCAAGGTGAGCTCCCGCCTGCTGTCAGTGTCCCATGAAATGGCTGGTGACAGCAGCTGGAGACACACTGAAGGAAGGATTCAAGAGGATACACACACTGTGCATTTCACACGCTTGTGTGCACATACCCACATAGAGACCAATATATTTATGTAAAGTATATACACACACGCTATGCTGCACAACCACAATTTTGATAATTGTTAAAATAGTTGAAATGGAAGTGGATCCAGCTTCTTTAATGTGAGGAGATTCTTTATATGTATTTACTGCAAATTGAATCATTTTTCAATAATCGTTTATTGGTAAAACAAAACTAGCAATTCCTTTGGAATCTCTGAAATTTGTCCCTGCAGGACTTCATATAATTTAGCGGATTATAGGATGTTTAAATTAGTCATAAATATTACCACAGTTTGTTTAACTTGACAGTAACAATACTGAAAAAAATATATTTTGTATAGTCCAGGTGTCAATTCCTTCCATAAATTTTTATTTGCTCAGCAAATTAAGGACAGACTGCACAGTACCATGGCATGGTGATGTAACGTACATATAATTAACACATAGAATATTTGGATCTCCTGCTGTGATATTAGTGGAATTAATTTGCATATAAGAAGGACATTAGGGGGTGCACTTCCATTTGATTGTGCAAGGTAATTAATCAGAGTTCTTTCCCCACCAGTAATCATAGAGACCATGTAAAGTGGAGCGTTGTCTCGTTCTGTATCGGGATTTCATGCTCAAAAATGGATTTCAATGCTCTCAAAGAGCAAACAAGTCCAGATGCTCCTCTACTGACGTGACATCACAAAGCCACCAGAATGTGTCACTAATGTGTTGCATGGTGAGAAGCACTGGATAGAGAGTCCCTTTGAAAGCCATACATTATTTGAGTGTGAGTAGTATAGCCGTGTGTACAGACGGTGAAGGACAAGACCACATTCATCCACTGAAGGCTTGTGAACTGAGTGACTGACCGTTTTGCCAATATCAAAGTGCTAGCAGGATTCTTTACTTCACTGCTGCTGCTGATGATGATGATGGAGAAAGGCTGAGCGGGTTTCTATAGCAACAGTCAAGGCCGGTTACATATCACAAGAACCCAACCATCTTTGTACAAACAGGTAGGATACGACTTTACTTTAGCTTTAACTAGCTGTAGCATTCTGTGACTGAAATAAACTTCATTGCAAACTCTAAGTTGTAGTTGTAGTCTAGTGCAGTGTTGGCTCTGACTCATGCTTGCTATGAACAAGGTAAAAAGTATATCTATAATCTCCCCTAAGGCACACATTCCACAGAAAATATGATAGACGAATGACTAGGACCCGACGACTGGCCAAACCAAATGAAGCTGACGACAGAACCTCATTCTACGAACCTAGGACGAGAGCATAATTCTCCATAGTCAGGCTCAAGTTAAAAGCCTGGGGCAAACTACATTAGCTGGTGTGCAGAGTTCAGAGCAAGCACGGACCGGCTTTCCTTCACCTCACCTGTCCTGCAGCTGGCCCAGCTACAGTGTGAAGAGAAAAGGCTTGCTTGTGGTGACAACCCCACAGAGAATTATCACCCAGAACCTTAACATACGAACAAGTTAGCCCTTACGCATCAGTAACCCTAAGGTCTGCCAATGTCAAAACATTTCAAGCTGTGCAATTAGGGACATTTTTAAAATGCAGGCAGCAATGTACAAGGTTATTACACACCACGACCGGGGGACTTCCATGTTTAGAGTAGAGAAGGTAGTACAAGGCAAACATTAATTTAGCATTTAGATGTTAACACTGGCACATCTGTTAATGGTTGGATTTGCTGTTGTGGAGCTGGTATTCAGTCATGTTCTGTGTAGTAGCTGAAAAACTTCATCTAGACTATAAAAAGAAGGTACAATGAACTGCTGTAAAGGGGACTAATAGTAGTCGTGTCTCTTTGGTGTCCGACCTTGTGCTCAATCATGCTGCTGATCTCAGGCAGGAAGTTCTGGCTGATGACACGGTAGAGGTGGCGGTCCTGTGGGGAGGTTTTGTCCTTGATGCTTTCTGCCAGAAGGACCCATTGTTCCTCTGTATCACAGACAAGAGACCAAGCTCCTCGTTTACGGCCTGGTAGAAGAAGTGGAGAAACGTTAGCTTATTGATTCTAGAGAAACAGTGTGATATAATTAATATCCGTGCTAATCAAAACATAAGCAACAATACCAATTCCTTCACAAGGTCAACCTGAAAATGGAATTGCTTATATTCATGATCTCCTATTTTACCTGTGCTTGGACGGAAATCTTCCAGCCCATTTCCTGTCTTCACTTCTGTCATTTCAGTTTCCACCTCACTGAAAAAGGTAAAAGCACATTGGGGAAATAAGTTTACTAGGTCATACACAATAATAAATCAAAAGAACAGGGGGGTTAAAACTAGTCCCTTCTTTAGCCTTCTGCTAACCCTTTAACTTCTGTCACCAAATCTTATACAGTATTAAAGTAAAGAGGGTAGTGCAATATGTTTTCCCATAGATTCATTTAAAATACAAGGGGTGGTCAGAACGTCATTGAGTATATGTGGCCAAGAAATCATTTATTACATTTCAGATATGAGGAGTGAAATGATAACACAAGGCTACAAAAAGCTGATTGTATAGCTTTTTGTATTTCTACACAATTGTACATACCCTCACTAATATCTATGCACACAAAGTCCACATGACAAACAACATCTGTGACAGTTAAATACATTTTTTTTTTTTTGACATAACCGGTACATCTGTGCAACACATGAATAACCACACATGTAAGCATTTCCCTGCCATGGGCTGTTGGGACTGACAAAAAACAAAAACATTTCCCCCTCACCTTAACTGAGGTTCTTCCAGTTTTTTCTTCTTTGGTGGTCTTCCCCTTTTCTTTTTCTCTGGTAATGTTAGTTCAGAGGTTTCACTGTTGGAAAGACAACACAGTAGAAAAGGACGCTTTAAAATGATGGCTTTTTAAACAAGGGCAAGCATTAGGAGACCTCTAATTAACCCTTAACAGTCACAGCTGCCATGTGTCAACTACAATTACAATAATAGACTCTTGCAGACCACTTGCACTTGTCAACCACTAAAAAACATGACCAGAGTCGCGTTATTCTTTCTTGTTGTACTTGAGAGATAGGATGGGTGTTTACCTGATCTTCTCTGCTTTCCTCTTGACTGGTTCTTCTTTGTACATACGGGTGCCGTAAAAGTACCAGTAGAGGGCCCCATTTCCATCCTGCCCTAGTGGTTCAACCCTCAGGCTGTCTGCATCCAGTCCCTGATGGGGGTTGGGGGTTGGGGGTGGAGAGGTTACATTTATCAAATCGTGTGTAGGACTGTGTTTTTAAATCATCAGTCATTAGTGGGTGATGTCACTCAGTCCTTTGAGCCCACGTGGCTGTGAATCATACGCCTAGATGAAGCGCTTTCTTTCCTTGAGTGCATTCATAAATTGAATCTTATGAAATATTTTTAACAGCTTATCTTGTGAACAATTAAAAACTGACAGATAGCATGGAGGTTGAGCTACTGTCAAAAAGGTTATCTTCATCAGGTGTAATAAAGAGCTACATTACTTGTAAATTCGGTTCAAAATAGCACTCTGTTGTAAGTGTTGTAAATTTAAATGTAAAACAACCAAGTATTATTATTAAATGATAAAAAGAATAAAAATTCTTATGTGTTGAAATGAAATGAGGTGTCTTAACCTTGGACAAAAACCATCATGTTTTAAAATCACGAAACTCCCGATACACATACCATTAAAACTCGCTCAAACTTGAAGTAGCAGGGCAATAGGATACAATGTTTATTAGTTACCATCATATATTTTAATGTGTAGTTGGAAAACCTTAAAATCTAGTAGAATTTCCCACAAATGCATGGCTTCGATTTCAGTTCAACACTGACTATAATGCATGCACTATAATTCAATGTCAGGATTGTTTTAACTGATCCTCGTGGTTGTGTACCTTGAGCAGGTCAAAGACATCGGCAGCATCCAGGCGGTAGTCGCATAACCGGTGCAGAAGTTCCACCTGAGTGCGAGGAGGGAGATTCTCAAAGGGGCCCTCTCGCAGTGGGTTGGGCTTCCCTTCTTCCAGTTCCCACCGGTAGCTGATGATGTCGTCCAGGTAACTGCTAAATGCCTGGGGGCTAAAGGGCAGAGCAAAAGAACCGAGGAGAGAACAAAAGTGAGAGAGGCGGGTCCTGTATGTTTCTCAGAACCACATAAATGCATAACCTTCAGCTGCATGAAAACACGAGATAGGAGCTCTTTAAGTACAAATATTGTCAGGTTATTTGGGTATACACAACAGCAGATCGTGTATCACTCCACCTTTATAGGCACTAGAAACTGACATTCTTATGCCTAATGTACCATATTATCATCATCATTATCTTTGTTGTTGTTCTAGTCATCTCATTGTCTGTTCATTGTGCCGTTCTGGTACAGTATCACTCTTGTATTCGCTCCACCTAAGATATTACACTCTTTTCTCTAGTGTGAAAAGGTTTTAAAGGAGCAGTGCTTTGCTTTTTGTAAAAACACATAGGTTAGGTACAGCTCTTTTGTCTTTCCAACATGTGACATGTGGTTTATGATATGGTTTCTGCTGAAGCCCCTGTTATTTCCTTAGTTTGTTTTGCAACTGATTAGATGTAAAGGCATATGCACATGCTTCTCAGGCTTGATAAATAAAACAGACTTTATTTTGAAAAACATTCAAGATTCGTTAATCTGACTGTGACTAGTTTTTACAAGACATTTTTTACAAGATCACAAGGCCATAACAAACATAATTAAGTCTTAACTACACATTAAGATGTTTAAAATGGTCATATTATGACAAATAATTAAAAAAACCAAATCAAATAGAAGGATTTTTTGGTCCATTGACATCTGTCAGTATGGATAAATGCAACCAATTCACTTGCAAATGCTGTGTGCTCAATGTAAAGCCGACACACCATGTTTTATTATGAGCCAGGGGCCTTTTGTAATGCATAGCTTTGGAATCAAACAAAGTTTAAACTACCATAGTGGCTGTTGGGACACAGGAGGTGGGGCTGAAGAAAGAAGAAGAAAAAAAAACTAGTTCCTTTGAATGAGATTGGGGTTGTATCTCTGCTATGAGTTGGAGCTGGTAAATAAATGTTGGTTCCGGTTCAGGTCTAGCTGATTAATCTGTACCATTCAGTTCCAACTCAGATGAACAGAACAAGGGCTTGGGGCAGGGGTGAGCATCTATGCAATGGCACAGAGAAAGAGGGACAGAAAAAAAAATCTTATCTTGAAAGAGCAGAGTGCACTTTTCACACAGCTGCAGGCTACCCCCTCCTTGCTACCCCATCTCTCTCCTACTTTCTGTCCCTCGTTCTCTCCAACATCCTCCCTCCTTTCCCCCCTCGCTCCGGCAGAGCGTTTAACACGTGCGGATGAAAAGGGCAGCTCTGTGAAAGGCCAGTGCTGAGCAGCCACCCCCAGGATGCCAGCGCCTGTCCAGTCCAATAAAGCAGGTTGTCCTCCTGTTACCGGTTGCCTGGGTGGAAAAAAAAAAAAAAAACGGAATCGCTGCTGCCTCTATGCTTATCTGTTCACTCGTACAGATAGGCTACTTTCCAGCGATGGGCTGGAGTAGGTTTTTGAAAGGGGAAAGCCCCGTGGGATACATCTGTGAATTTGAAAAACAACCTCTGCTTCATACTCACTTTCTCCAATCATTTGATCATGGGGGAGAGAAAAGTTTCAGTGGTTATGTTGTTTTCACATATTGTGGTAGTAGTACAGAATGATTTCAGCACAAATGTAGTCACCAAGTGGTGAGTTAATTCTGACTCCTCAGCGAGTCACTGTGTCAGTGACTCACACTTCCTATGGAGGCTGTTGGGTGCTATGACTAATCTAAGGAGATGGAAATACTTTGCATTTTGGCAGATATAAATCAAACAATGTTAACTTTAATATTTTCCATTTGCCTTTGATGATATTTATAAAACATTACAAGAGATGCTACGACTGTTCTGGTGAGGTTAAAACCTAGACCCCTGCCTGTAAAGCCCCTGTAAATTTCGACAATACAGGTCTGGTTTACGAATGATTGGCAAATTAAGTAGTTTAGAAAGCAATTAATTCTTCAGATTCATAACCGTCATATTGTTGTTGTTGTTTTTTATTTTAAACTTCAGCTTCATTTGTTCACTTTTAAAGATTTTCTCTAAAGATAACACTGAAGTGCTTTAATGGTATTCAAAAATGTATCAGATCTGTATATTATGGATTTTAAATGATCCATTCTAAAGCGTACTGGACAGAACAGAAGACGTTTCGACTAAGGTGTGTATATAATAAGGTGTGTTATATACATATTAAATTGTGATGTCTAGTGGTGCCTCTATTCCACTAGGTATTTGCAACTGGTCATCTGTCATCCAACCCTTTGACTCAAAAGCTCATCCATCTGTTGTAGATACAATGAAACAAAATATGTTTAATTGTAGACATTAGTTCCAACAGTCTGTGTCTATAGATCAGATTTCCTTTGCTCTATACTTACGTGATGTCATTGCGCTGGTAGCATCCCTGCAACAGACAGGCAATGAGGTCCCCGAGAAAGTCCAAGTCCTGCTCTGACAGGGCTTTCTCCAGCTCCTGGACACGTACAACAAGCAAAAACAAAAGGAGACGGTAGGGTCAATGCACCGGTGAAGACAGACATGGATATGTGAAAAATTACATGTTACTAAATGTTGTCACAGCTGCTCTAACTTTTTCGATAGGACAACGCAGCCATTTTTTTTTAGACGTGACTGCTGTTAGTGTGACGAAGCGTCTCAGCTGTGAGATGATGCCTTATAAGGCATATAACTCAAGTTCTCAGCATACGTGTGTCAGCGTATGGTAAGCTGGCAGAGGTAGACAGCAGGAGGGTTTGTTGGAATTTGCAAGTTGTCTGATTAGGGCTTCTTGGTTTGCCAGTGGATGTTTGGCTGGGGTTGAGGTTCAAGTTCAGCCATGACCCCTCTCCTGCCTGCTATTGTGTTTCAGCCATTGAGGTTTTATGAAGCGGCAGTAACCGGCAGAGCAAACTCTAAAAGACCTGAAAGCACCAAGGAGAGATGGCAGGCAGCAGGGGCCTAGAGCTGCAACACAGCCATGCCCCCCCCCCTCCACTCCTCTGCTGACCAACCAAGACACAGCACCCCACACAGCCTCCCAGCATGCACTGCTCTCCCAAATGATACCCACAGGCTCTGGAGTGGAACAGGAGGGGAGAGAGAGGGAACAGGAGGCTGAGAGGGCAGAAATGCAAATGCAAAGTGCTCTGTCAGCCAAGTGTTCATTTCACTTAGAGCCCCCTTTCGCAGGATGCAAAGCAGCCCCTTCAGGCTGATGTCGCTCTTCAGATAAAGAACGTGACTGAGTGCAGCTGACCACTCCTCACCCATCCTCGTCCTTGCTCTCAAACGAACAACAGGTCCACACTCGGTCTATGTCGCTCTCTCTCATAAACATTCCCAAAAGTGCTACTGCATGTTCAAGAGGGGGAAAATGGTCCAAAATTATCTCAAGGACGAGAAGGCGCTTTTAATTACTGTGCGCTTATTCAACTCCTCTCAGTCTGCCTCTCTAGAGGACCCTGGTTGAGCTCAGGGGTCACCAAAGGTCAGCGTACACACCTCCTGGCTATGAAGAACGACGGAAGCTAGGAGTCAACAAGTCAGCACGATGAAAAACAGAGGAGGAGGTGGGGAGAGAGAGACAGGAGGTTGAGAAAGAAGTTGAAAAACAGGATAGGTCTCTGCTTGAGAACAGAAAAGAAAAAGTATGAGGGAAAGCTCCAGGCAGCCCGCACTGGCTTCTGACTCAAGCTACTAGCGAAACATACCATAAGAGTGAGTCTGAGGGGATAAAAATCAGCTACGTGTCATGACAAAGGAGGAGTACTTCATTAGGCTTTAAAAGCAGATTTAATGACCAATTCACCTACTGGTCAAGGTGCCCACAGTGACAAATGAGGCAGATGGATTCTAATAGATTTGAAGAGTAAGACATTAACAGGACAAACTGAGATTATGGAACTGGTGTGTGCCCGTGAGAGTAAATCCGGGAGCACACCAGATGACAGTTTATGTCTTAAGTTAGTGGGACCTCTCACATTATCCAAGCAATTTCCATTATGTCCTGTAAAACACTGTCTGAGACATCTGTGCTGTCAAACAGTCAAATAAAACAACCAAAACATTAAGAAACGTAGAATTAGGACATGACACACACACACACACACACACACACACACACACACACACACACACACACACACACACACACACACACACACACACACACACACACACACACACACACACACACACACACACACACACACACACACACACACACACACACGCGACAGTGTTTCTAAGAACTAGCGTACATCTAGCCTTAAACGAGGGAGGCAGAGTGTTGACAACAAAAAGAAGGTTCCCTAAAGTTGTCATGGCTTGCTTCACTACCTTGCGTGTTTGCTACCGAGGTGCAGAAGGTTGTCATGGCCGTGAGCTCGATCATTAGAGGAGGAGATAGGGTTTACGTCTCTGTGCGCACAACTACATGCGCATTGGATGCCAAGAGATCCTGTGTCACACTCCCTTCCACTTCCTGGTCTCCTGTTAAGCAGCCTCTGGGCCAGAGTGAGCCCATCTATCAGGGGGAGACTGCACTTTGATCACACTCGAAAAAAATCTGGGGGCCGGGGCCAGGGGGGGAGAAGAGTGGAGAGTTGAGCACAGCGCAGCAGAGTGGATGGCTTGCTACAGCCCTCTGGATTAACACCGCCCCTGCTCCACCTTTGAAGTGCCACACAGCATCTCAGATGGCAGAGGGAAGGGGAATTAATGCGGTGTGTGTGCCCTTTCTTCAGCCATCCATCCAGCCACCCAATCCTTCTGTGGCAAACATCTTGATGAAGGGCTGCGAGGGACACTCTGCTACTGCTTTACATGTCCTGTGGGAACCCTTTGCTTCTATAAAGCACATAAAGCAGTGACCAAACTAATAACACTACAAGGACACAACCCGCAACCTTTGGCATAATCCTCAACAACAAGACAAACACGCATAAATTTGCTGACATTCATTCGGGCACGTGTCTCAACAGAATAAACAGTGCAGTACTTTGGCTGCTTCACATTAATGATCAATGGGACTTCAAGATAAGAGAGCTGGATAAGTGATAAGCTATAAAGAGTATAAATCATAAAGCTGGACTGTCAGATTTATCTCTTAAGAAACAGCAGCGAACAGAACAGGTTATTCCCTTTCACAGGCCGGGACAAAGATTGGAGGGTGAGTCAAGACTTAGTCAAAAGGTATGTCATCATCACCACGGCCCCTCTGTAGGCCTGGCAATTCACCCTGAAGGCATTTGCCACTTCTCTCACCCGACTCCCCTGCTGTTTCTCGCTCTGCTTCACTCACTGCCTTTACCTCTCCTTCCTCTCCTTCCACACTATTTTCTTCCCCGTCCTGCTGCCCAGTGTCTATGAGGGCCTCTGAGGCATTCTATTATTCCCCTGACAACACCCTCAGACCACTCTCCACCCCACTCTTTTCCTCTTTCTGTCTTTCCTTATCTCTCACCTTCCTCCACACATTGTCCCCACTCTAGCCAGTTGCTGGCTCCACTGTAGCCGATGACAGTGTGGACTCTTTATAGTGACTGGGAGTGATTCTCCTAAAATTATTCATTACTGTGGTGGGTAAGGCAAAGCAGGATCTAGAATTAAAATCAGTCAAAACAATAGTTTGAGAGACCGTCTCGTCGATTCATCTACGAAAACAGGACAGCAAACTAACAGCTGTGGTGTCAACACAGCTTTACACTTTTTTTCCTTTCTCATGCCATCATGTCGCACCAAATGTAGCACCGCTAACATCAACACAGTATTATGTAGAGTTGTCACGATACTAAAATGAGTAACCACGATACTATACCAGACAAAGTATCGCGGTTCCGGGTATTACCGCGATACTGCAGCCTTTTTTTAATTATTATTATCTTTATAAACTGCAATGTATTTGTACAAGTTAGTTTGAAACAACAACGTTTGTTTTTAAGCAAAATTAGTGTTGCCACTGACAAAGATGCCACGGCAGACTCGCTGCTCGGGCCCGGTGCTTCTGCCACGGTGAGTGTGTTGTCTCGTGTCTCGGCGAGACAGAACTTTAGCTTGTTGTTTGTTTTGAAGCGAGTTTCTATCGAAGCGGAGCTGTCTTCATGGAGTTCATGCTTGCCGGCAGAAACACGCGAACAGCCAATCAGCTAACAGACGGGCGGACCCAGCGTGCAACAGCCTATCACATCCCTGGACGTCACCAGTAACAGCCAAACAGCCAATCATTCAGCAGCTGTGTAGTTCGGTTGCAGCACATGCCATGTTTGTTTACGAGTGAGTAGCATGCAGTGAGAAGCCGGGAGGAGAGCAGAGGCGGCCGCTATGTAGCGAACACTGGCACTGGTAATATAGTAATCCACGGTAGTACCGTCGTGTAAAATTTCTAGTATAGTAGCGACGGTTATGATTTGGCACCGCGGGGTACCGTGTATACCGTGGGTATCGTGCAACTCTAGTATTATGTTTGAATTTTCCGAGCAAAAAAAAAAAAAAGTTTTTTGTTTATCATAAAAAAAGTGCTTTGTTCAAAGATATTGTCTACATGATCGCCTCTTTTGACTGAAACTGCTACTGATAATGAAACAACAGTTACAGTATTTCTAGTTCTCCTTCAGTAAAGCAACAGCACTCCTGCTTGAATACAGATTTTCAGCACTCTTTCAACCACCGCAGCATTCTAGCAAAGCCTGCAGATATAAAAAGCACCCGTTCACTCCTTTTACATTACATTACATTTAGCAGACGCTTTTATCCTTTTATTGTTATGGGTGCAAGGCCAAACAAATGCAGATAAACAAGAAGAGACTTTTTATCTCTTTTGGCACTCCAGCTACACCAAGCTGCCAACCTAAAACAGGTTTTTTTTTAAAAAGTTGGCAGTCTGGCACTGTAGTGAGAATAGGAAGAGCTTTCCTAAAGAAGCATGACAGTGAAAAGCGTTAACGCATTGTAAATTTAGGTCTCTCAAGGTCAAACGACTAGCAATTTATTTTTATCCATGACACTGGGAACAAACTAAAACCACAGCCATTTAGTAACACGGTGAGCTATGCAAAGGACAAGACAACCTTAATTGCGAAACTAAATGATTTTCAAAGACACAAAAATTAAATTTAACTTAAAAAAAAAGGTCCAGTGTTAGTGAGTTAGGGATCTTTTTTATAGAACATGGCAGAAATAGATTATGAATAATATGTTTTCATTAGTGTATCACCTGAAAATATGAATAGTTATGTCGTTAACTTAGGAGCCTTTTATATCACCAGACACTTCAATAGAGTCCACCATGTTTCTACAGTAGCCCCGGAGGTACAAACTAAACACATGGGTTGTTTTGCTTTTTTCGAACGGCCACTGTTGTTTCTCTCCTTACTAGGAAAGAGAGGGTGAGGCAAGTGTGTTGCAATCAGTAACTATCCTAGTTCACACACTGGGCCTTAATGTGTCCATTCCCTTCTATCCATCAATATAAAGCACAGATAACGATTAATCGCTGTGAGGTAATGTTTCAGTCACAGACAGGACTGGGCCACATGCCATCACTGAAGAAAGTGGTCATTTTGAAAACAATTAGTGCATCAGTTTTACACCACGTGAGAGTACACTGGCCTAAAGCCCACGCAGACAAAGTACACACAAGCAGTTTGTTAGTTAATCTAATCTAATTAGGGCTGGCAATAATTTAATGACACTGATGTCTAGACACAATTTAGAAAGGCCAATAAAAGAGAGAGACAGAAAGAAAACAAAAAAAACAGGCAGGGAGGGGAGAGAGAAAGAAAGCACCCACTGCACACAAGAAAAGGACGAAAAAAGAGGCATGAAACTGAAACAACATTTAGTACTGATGCGATACAAATCTGTGATTCTGTGTTTTACTAGCGAAATATATGATGCTGTTTTGCAGTTTGGGCTAAAGGTGATAACCGGAGATTAACCCTGTGACAGCTGCCTCCTAAGAATCACTCCAACATGTTTTTTCAGTAAACCTGCATCATGTGCGCATCTGCTGTATGAAGGGAGTTTAAAGATGGTCGAGGTAAAAAGGAGACCGTCTCTCAGGGGAGAAAACTAGGAAAAATTACGAGACATGTGAAGACATGAATCAACTGAGAGGTGGAGAGGACCAGACTTTTTTTTTTTTTTTTTAAAGAAAGGAGACGTCAAGGCTAAACTGTCTTCAAGGCAGAACAGACCATCTGCATAATAAAAGTGAAATGTGATTTTGTCTGTGGACACTAATGGCTACATTATGTGTCTTAATTCATATCTGTAGAGAGAGAAAAACTGAGATAAAGTGCGTGTGTGTGTGTGTGTGGGGGGGGGGACTGGCCAACGCAAGCTGCAAGTGGGAGAGACGGGTGTTGTGATAAGCAGAGCAGCAGCATTTGTATCAGCAGCTTCAAGGTTGTGGCAGATCCACAGAGCCCGTAGTATCAGGGGGTTGGCCTCTCTGGCTACGCTCACAGCAGACACTTTCCATGCCACTGCCGTTAACAGCTCCTCTGGGGTCTATATCACCAACAGTTGGAGGACGTGTGTGCGGATAGCTGGAGGGGGGAAGGGAAGGGAGGCCTGTTTGTTGTGTAAAGGCTCCTCTCGCTTCCTCTCCTTTGCTTCTTTCTTTATTTCTTCCTCCCCCACTCCCCTCCCACTTTCATCTCACACATGGTTCCTCCAGGAGCCATCATCTGACAACACCCTCCTCCCCCACACGTAACCACCTCCTGCCACATGACAAACATACACACACACATAGCCATAACACCACAGGAAAACGCCCTCGCATCCTCAGGATGTGCCGTTCATCTGATCAGAGGAAAGCATCAACATCTTTGAGCTGCCGCCACACATCTGACTGACACACCAAACAAGAACTTGTTGGATGATTCTTCGGCATAATCAGTCTTGATTTACAACATGCCTGAGTGAAAAGCGCTCCCACACCTGCCGTAACGAGCATTTTGACACATTCAAACAATTACAGCCCTCAGGCAAGGATACCATTTGTTCATGAAAATATGTGAACAGGAAGAACAACTTCAGGTTAGTCTAAATAAGCTGCTCTTCCAATGAGGGAGGAGTGACAAACAGTAAATCTAGCTCAGCACTATAAGACAACTCTAAGGTCAGTTTCAACTTTCAGCTGAGTTTTATTATAGCGTCAATGTCAGGGCCAGGTGGGACAGGTGGCTGGGCTGTATGAAGGGCCAGTTGAGGCTGTGTGCATGTGGGTGGGAGCAGGGTGTTGACAGTGGACAGATCTCTCCAGGCAGACAGAGACCCTTGCCTTGGCCTAGCTCGCTGGCTATGTGGAAGAAGATCATTAAGCACAGGAGATGTGGGGGCCACCCACTGCAGCTCAGCTCCTCTCTTAACTTCCACTGCCAGCTCTGAGGAAGCCACATCATCAACTTCCCTATATTAAAATGGAGCTTCCTGCTTCGGCTGACATCCCAGTAGTCCCATTTGCAGACTACATAAACATGCACCTGCATGTGTGCAGGCACTCACACAAACAGATTTTTAAAAATTCAGCCTGCGGGCTTCACGGGGAGAAAAAAAAAAGGTAGCGCCTGACCAATGCGGTTGTGGATGACAGAGGGAGGAGTCTTGAAATGGAGAAAACAACATGAGGCAGATGGCTTGCAGGCTTAGAATTAAAAACACAGACACGAGGAGGGACTGCTACTTGACAGCAGAGGGGAAACATTTAAGAAAAGCCTTGAGGGAAAATAATTCTGACATGTGAAGTGTATCACTTTCCAAAGTCTAACTGACATGCGTCTTGGCAAACTGCGCAGGGGGCAACACTTCTGCTCCTGAAGGCGGGAAACCTGCACAGAGATATTTGTCTTTTTTCAGTATGCATCAGAGGAAGTTGGAGTGTACACTGTTTTACTACCTGTCCAGCCTGCTGAATCAGTATTCATATTATGAGAACTGCTTATAGTATTTGCATTGTGTTTAAGCAATGTTTAACAGAAGACGTGGGGTGACACTCGTTGGGTCTTGTTGGCTGTAGTTCTTTGAAGCCTGCCTGGTGTGTCCTGACATTTCCAAACAATTCCACACACCAGACCAGAGATTAACCCTGTGTGAAACAAAAACACAGCCCTCTAATTCACAGCACAGAGGGCTCCAGCTAAGAAAAGAAAAGATCCACCAGCAAACGCAAACTGTGTGAGAAAACGTTCATTTGTTACTATAACTGGACTTCCTGGATCGCATGTCATTGTTTCACCAACACAGTTCAGAGCGTTGATATGACACGGGACTGTTTCTGGTCTTAAGTTACACTAATTCATTAAGGAGTCCCCTTCATTGAAGCAACAGGAAATCCATGCAGAGGGCTATATAAGGCAGCATCATTGTGTAAGGGTAATATATTGTAGTATACTATATAAAATATTCACATCACAACTGGCAGACTACATTACAGTGCCAAATCTGACAGTGACAGCAACAGGTGAAGTATAGCCTGTGAGATATATTGTATAATGTTAAAAGATCTCTAATGTTTCATATTAAGCTTATATGCTTATTATTCATCATTTGTGCGGTGCAAGCATGGATGCAGGCTGCAAAGTGCCATGATGGCTACTTGTGTCACAGGGACGTAATTTGGGTGTCAACAGGGTGAGAGCCACAAAAGTACAGACAAGTGCTCAAAACAAACCCTAGACTCAAACATTGCAAGACTTTTTGCCTGCAGCACACCATACAGCATATCATATCACAAACATGGAAGGAGACAGCGGCTTCTGTTGCAATATTCATCTGCAAAGACTGTTGTAATGAGAAAAAAACTTTATTTCTGTGTAGTCATTTCTTAAAAGCTACTGAAGACAGACATTGTCCATGAGGAGAAATTTAGCTTAGCCTATAGTGCTATGCAATCAGCTTAAATACAATAAGTAGCCAACAAAACAGAGGTACACCTAGGACACAATAATAAACATGTACATATAAAATTAAGAGAGGGTATGTAAAATATTGCACGTGCCTTGTGAAATAAGACACAGATGCTCTTTGTGCTCTCTCGTCTCGCAGGTTCTCATGGATCGTGGCTGCCACTGTCGTCCTGCACACGTCCACTACATATACTATTATCATTATTGCTACTATATCTCCAACAGTTTATAGTTAGTTATTGTTTTGCTGCTGCGCGTCTGTCTCTCTCCCTGCCTCTATTCAGCTTGGTTCTGCTCGAGGTTTCTGCCTGTTAAAAGTTTTACCATCGCCACCGTCACCAAGTGCTTGCTGACGGTGGAATCGCTGGGCCTCTGTAGATTATATGATGAATAGTACGGTCTAGACCTGTTCTCTAGGGAAAATGTCATGAAATAGCTTTTGTTATGGCACTATATAAAAAAAACATTTGTAGCGTTAACGTTTATCCATTAGTTAATACACTGAAAACAAACTTTAAAGAGAGTGTGCCAGCCAGAAAGCTTTATTTCAGCCTGTGGCATCCTGCAATCAATGTAGTCAGCCAAGTGTGTGCCAGTCTGCACCCCACTGATGCCTCATAGATCCACACCCCTCCTATGCAGCCACTTGTCCCAGCTCTAGTCAGCACTGCTATAAAAATGTCCCAGTGCTCCAGCACTCTTTACATCATGTTTCTTTGCTCTTCTCTATAAGGAACAAACAGTGTCCCAGAGTAAATATCTCTTTATTGCCATCCTTCACTGTGATGTTGCATCACACACACACACACACACACACACCACTGTTTCCAGGCAGGCTAAACACATACAGTTCATCAACCAGTGACTCCAGTAAGGGCTCCCACTGGATGAGAGCAGGTTTGGTGGAGTTCTCGTCACTTGTGTTTCTCATCTCTGCTTCACAACCAGCCACACAGAGTGATAAAGCAACACTGGAGAGATGCCGCCCCAGACTGGAGACAGAGAGAGGGAACCATGGGGAGCTGCAACAATGGAGCTGGCTGAAACAAACCCCGGTGTATGTGCCCCTCTACCTCCCCCTCTGTGCACACACTCCCCATGTGAAACCATCTGATGCATGTACTGCTGCTCTCACTTGTCAATCACAACTGGGGGAGGGGCAGTAGCCTCTTACAAAGCCCCCCTCGCAGTGCATGTAAGGGAGGGTATTAAAGAAGACATGCAAAAAGGTTCTTGATCTTCGAGGGGTACTCAGAGTGTGAAAAAGTTTTGAAGGCTCATCTGGATAGAGGAGTGTCAGAGGTTGGTGTTTGTGAGGCTGTAAGAAGGGCTGAGCTGGGGATGTGTCAGTGGGTGGGACAGAGGGAAAGAAAGGGAAATGGATGCGAGGGATGAGTGAACAGTGCAGATCTGGGATGAGAATGGATCATTGTTGTTGTGTGGGGGGCTCGAATCTCCTCCCTGGAATTGACAAAACGGGGTAAAGCAGCCCAAGCTTGAAGATAAACACATCAGTGATATGAGTCACCAGACACTGATCCATGATGATGTTGATGATGATGCAGATATCACAGCAAACACGCTGGAGTGTGTTGAAGATATATAGAACCTCTGCTTGGTGACAGTGTTAGTGATATGCTGGCATATATTTTCACTTCAACCATCCTTGTCCCTCACATCTAAGAACCCTAAGTGTGGCCAGACTGGAGACACACATTAAGTGACTATCTACGGTCACAATCCCCAAAAACTTGGAGCGTGCAAGTGTGTGACTGTCTGAAGCTGGACCATGATGGAACAACGCTTAAGCCTTGATCCTATTCCCCGTTAATCCATTTGCTTTCTAGACAACAGAAACAAGGACATGCTCACAGGCAGCCTGCTCTCGCTTATTTGCCAGATCTAATAGGACTAAATCTTCTTTTACAATCACACGGGGGGGCTTTATGAAAATAGGAGCCCCCCCCCTGCCCAAAAGGGCTGCAGCAGCGGCAGCTAGCACCCAGTCAGACTGGAGTGCCTCCACCCTCCAGGGGGATGGGAAAGAAAGAACCACCATCTGGGGTTTAGTCATGGTGCTGCCAGGGGCTGGGGCTCAGCAACAGGGAGACTGCTGGGGCGCGAGAAGGGGACAGGGTACAGAATGATAATGGGTACGAGGTAGCGGGACAAGTGATGGCAATGAGGATGGAGCATGGTGAGAGGTAGACGGAGAGGATAGTATATGGAGAGCAGGGCTGATTTAAATAAAGCTAACTCTCAGTAAGCTTTGAGTTTCCTGAGAACTTCTGGCTCTGTGTGCCCAAACAGGTGTTTTCACTTATGGTAGCTGATTTGAAATGTCGTCAGGTTGAAGTTGGGTGTAGCTTTGTTGGGAATAACGAGATGTCACCAACTCTATAAACCGACAGTGTAAATTGTCAGGTGTAACAAACAGGAGTGCCAGGGAACTGTCAATCAGTCTGTACACAAAAACAGGCTTGAGAAGAGGTCTTATCAGGCAACATGAGTGAAAACACCTGCACCAGTGTGAGGACTTTAAAAGTTCAGGAGGTACTGAGTTCACAAATTTAACAGGCTGTACAATAAAACCAAGGCATGCTTGTGATGAAAACAACATTCAAATAAGAAAAATAAAAACAAATAAAGACACATACAAATTCAAACTGACTATTACAACCTGGTGTCATAGAGTCAGAGGAAAATGATCCTGCAACCAATGTGAAACATCAGAAATAGAAATGGAAACCAGTTTTCTTCTTTTGTGATTGTATTACAGTTGTGAAAAAAAATGACGAGCCAAAAAAAAACTGTTTAGCAGACTTATATTTATCTAAAAGTTTTTTTTTAAGTGAGCTGACACGGCGCTTCAGTTTTTTCTGTACTACTATAATACTAATATTTCTGTTTCTAAGTTATACTTTTTAATATATGAAAAAAAAGATACTACAGAGCAAGAGAGATTAAAAAAAATCTAACACACTTTCTTGCATTACAAAGTAATTAAACCATTACTTTATTTGGTTACTTTCAGGGACGCCCAGATCATGTTTTTTTTGCCATCAACTGCCAATCATCTAGGAGCCATATCATATTGCCATATTGACAGGAAGCTAATATGTTTTCTCGTTTTGTTACAGCAGCCGTAGCAGTAGTAAAAGAAAAAATAAAAAAAACACTAGCCTTTCTTTTAAGTGCTTAAAAAGTCTGAACCAGATAAAATTTATTCAATATGTCATAATTACATTTAAAAAATAAATACAAATCTGACTCATCGACTCTTCCTCTCCTTTCTTCCTCACTTTGATGAGCCTGTTACCGAAAACCCAATATGTAAATTTAATCAAGCCTGGCTGGAAACTGATTTTTATGACAAATGACCGTTGGCTGCTGACTCCTGAACAACTAGTAGCAAGTGATCAACAACTGCTAGGCTGAAAACAAATCTTACCAAGTCTGCTCCAAACCATATTATGATATTTGCCGTGACTCAAAAACATGCATAGACAGGTTTGGTCTCAACTTGACATGATCCAAGTTAGACAAAATACAAGATGAATAAATCCCTGTTCAGTAGATTCACCGCTGTTTTGGAAAGGAGGGATCCGATAAGTGTCCGCACAGACACACCCTGTGTACAGCCACCGTATTACAGAGATCAAGATCCACTAGTAAACAAATATAATGTGCATCATGGATCGTTTTTTGCCATAAGCGTCTGACATGCAATGCTAAAGTTTCATTAACCAGAGTGAATCAATCAGCAAGGTATCATAAAGATGTCATAAATATTAGGCACATTTGATACGACAGACAGGTCTAATTCTCACACCGGGGTGCCGACAATCCTTTGCCTAATGCCTTTGACTTAAGACCTTTTGGGACATGACTCAAACAGGAATTGCACTAAAAGAATGACTGCTGTAATCCAAATGGTCCATGGCCTTAAAAAGGTAGATGTCTGGAAAAAGGACCTCTTGCCAATCCATGTTGTAAATATCCAGATGTTTTACAGGATAACTTTGGCCACCTGCAACCCTCAGATCCCACACACAACAAGTCCCAATATAACCTCTACAGTCATCACGTCACCATTCACGGCACAAGTATGGCTAGAAAACAACCTTTTCATATCTTGTCCTGCCCAATCAAAATGAGTCCTTTCCATTACTTTGCAATTTCTGTTTTCCCTCGTTATGCCACAGACAGAAGATTCTACTAAAAAGGTCTTGTACACCAATAACAGCACTATAGTAATTTGCAGAGAGCTAATATAGATATTTTGTGCAGGGAAAAAATTAAATAAACTACAAGTTGAATTAAAAGCTCATAAGTTTCTCATACAAAGCTCCTCGCTAGTTTAATATCGCCAAGGAGAGGCTACTTTAAGCCAGAGTTCACAACACAGATGATGACAGGGAGCTGATGAAGATGCGTTAAATAAATACATGTCGATGTGCCAAATAGGCTGCCCACAGAGCATGGAGGGGGAAGATGACAGGAACAGAGGTCCTTGGCATGAAGGGCCATGACTGGCTATGAAGTGCACATCGAGGATCCAGCATTAGAGGCCTGCAGCATCTGCTGGCTGTGGGATTTCAGACATCGCTTCGCAGATACACAGCCAAGAAATCGAGCGTACGTCGGAGACAAAAAGGCATTTTGACCCTGGGCCCTTCTTTCTGTAAATCACTCTCTGACTCCTTCATACTAAAGTGCTTTCACTTCCTTGCTTACTCGCTCACATCTTTAGGACAGCCCCCCCCCCCCCTCCCCCCGACTTCCCCTCTTTCTCCTTACTTCCCACTCACTCTTTCCTCCTCATCCCACCCACTCAGCTCTCATGCGTGCACGCACACGCACACACACCTTTCCCAGCTCACTGCCTGCAGCCTGAGGAAAGTGGAAACCAGCGATAGTGTATCAGCCAGGAAACAATGTGCGTGGGGCTGTTTTTGTGAGGCTAGCCAAGGAGATTGGTGGGAGACTCCATTATCACTGACCAGCACCGAAGAGAAAAAGGACTGCCCCAACAGTATCACAACAGTACTGTCTGGCTGAATCGCTGAGTTTGCCAAAATCGACCCTGTTTCTCAAATGTGGGATTTAGGACCGTTATAAAAGTCTCTGTTATGAGAAAAAGAAATGGGAGTTTCAATGACACTATTACAGTAGAAAGTCAGTTGCCTCAGCCATTTTGAGTTCTCAATACACATTATACCTCAGTTTACAACATGCCTCAAAACTTCAAATATATGCTCTACTCGACTAGTTCTTATGTTTTTATTATGACGAAATAAGCCACAAAGATGTCACTCCTTCTAATGCTGTGAAAGTATACATTCCCACACCTGTCTTGCGCATCTCCCAACGATGACACCAGATAGCACTAGATGTATGAAAAGGAAATAATATAGGCCCTGAGCAGCCACAAAAACTGACCCCTGTTGTCTATAATATGAGGACAGGTTGGCAAAGACCGACACAAACGAAGATGACACCAGCCAATAAAAGACACTGCATCCACAAGGAAGGACTGATGGTTTGTCAGAGAATGTTGACAGTAAAGCCCAGGACAGAGTTAAATCACTCGACACCCCCCACTCCGTCATGACCAATGACAGCCATTTCCTGCCCCCTTCCCCACATGATCCTTGGGTAACTCAACCTATACACCCAGAGACAGGATTGCAGCTGGAGATGACTGACATTTCCCAACTATTCTTTCAGAGGATGGCAAAAGAAAATTAACGGAAAAGTTGGAAGGCTTTGTCGGCTTTCAAATTTATTGAATGATAGATTGACTATAATGGCCTATCAATCTTAATCAACCGAAAGTCAAGTCAAGCCAAAGGCAAAAGGTAAATGGGAGTCAGCCAAGAGTGCTACACTCGTGACAGTGCCCAGGCCAGCTTGTCTTGTTGAAGCAGGTATGTGGCATTAAGCAAAACAAACATATCTGTCTGACAGTTTCCTCCTACTTCTGCAACGAAAGCCCTTAGAAAGTACTGGTTCCATACTGGTTCCAAATGTCCAGCGGCCCAACAAACTTTGCAGGGTGCTGTTTGGCATTACTGGAGTGCCGTGAGTTGGTGTGAATATTTGAAAGTAGCACAAACTGGACAGGATAAGACTATGTCAGCTGATATCTTAATGTCATCATAATTACAGTGCAGGCAGGCGGTATCTGCAGTGTAGAAGACAGAAGGTCAGACTAAGGTGGTCTGCATCGCTCAATTTTATTACTTCCTGACACTGAAATCTCTCCAAAAGCCTGCTGTAAGCACCAAATGGCACCATGCACACTGTAAAAGCAGGGCTGCTAACACTCCGCACACTTGTTGCCAGAATGAGGTGACATGCTTTCCAAGATAAGAGAAAGGAGAGAGGGAGAGAGAGAATGAGAGAGGGTCTGAAAAACAGCCTGGGACAGACAAGGTGCATGCTATGTTTCTGAATTATGTTCAGCTAGTTTTATATACACCCTGTACAACTGTAAATATATGTCCTCCCAGCTTTTTGTGCCACTCTACAGTTATTTTCAGCATATTGTACAATTTTGCCTCAAAGACCTTTCTACATCTAGGTACATGACAGCCCTATGGCCGTACAATAAATGAGACTCACTTAATGCAGAATGGGTAATTTTATTCTGATTAAGGTGGCACTTAAACTATGATTGGGCTCTTATTGGAACATAGGAATACAGGTCTAAGTATAAACACAGCCCAGCAGACTTTGTTGTCCAGTCACCTAGAAATTAAGTCAAGTCAAGTGGGCATTATTGTCATTTCAAGCATTTACACTGTAAACAGTAAAGCGAGACAGCGTTTCGCCAAGGACCATGGTGCTACATGAAACAAAAAACATGGCGCAGACAGAACTACATTCAGTGAACACACATTACAACACAAAACATAACATTGATACAGACACTGCATTTGTGCACTTTAAACTTAGAAAGCCACCTGCTTTGTTCAAAACTGAAAAACTCCAATGGAAATATAAACAGAGGAAACAGCGTGTGTGTCACATTCATCACACATACCAAGACACAATTTGTTAAAGCTGACAATATATGCTTTAAGCAATGTCACACAGACATTTTAATGTCATTCCTAATCATCCAGCGTCCCAGTAGACCAGTGGCCAAAATTAATTCAGTGATCTGATATCACACATATGGAACGAGATGAGATGACCTCGGTGCCATGTACCCCCAGTTCAATGGAAAATTGATGCTCACAGAAATGTGCTTTCAATTAAAGACCTATATCTGTAAGTTTCTATTATCATTTACAATAAAGCTATTATTACAGCTGCCGATGTAGATAATTATACTGGGAGCCAAATGAGTTCCGACCGTGAACATTTGTGTGTCTGATTGAGACGTCAAAGTATAACACTACTGCATCAATCTCAATATTTCCTTGAAATCCAGCTGAGGGGGTGTACCCGCACATGTGGTCTGCTTAGTGATGCGGTTAAAGACGAATACATCATTTGCACTGAGTAGCAGCAGAACGACCCTCGTTTGTTAAAGTGGATCGGCGCAAGCATTTTGTAAAGTTAAAAATCAGCTCTTTGCAACTGGATGGGAAATGATCACATTGAGCAAGCGCGTGTTTTTCGGCCCTGTATCAAAGAGAAATGCAACAGCACGAGACCCTTAACTGTAAACTAGGCGCAATGCGATCCCCCATCTGGCTTGCACCTCGCTTAATAACAAAGCGATGCCTGCGTGTGTTTCTCTGCCGAAGGGGGTGGGGATGAATGAGTGATGGGGACTGTTGATGCGTGATGTTGACCCCACCAATTTCTTTAAAGTGCAATCATTCCTCGATGGATGAAACAATCTACATTACCCCCGATACAATAACTGAGGATACATGTTTGAATGAGCTGTTTCGTGAACTCCGAATACATTTCAAAGAACAAGGAGGGGTGGGAGCGAGTGATAAAGTTAATTGTGTAATCGGGGTGTAAGTCATTTTCGTTTATACTGTGATATAACAGACTTGTCGTGTGATATCGCCTCTATGACTTATTGGAGACTATTAATATCGAGAACAAACGCCTAAACCATCGATTCCTGCAACAAAACGGGACTTGGGCTACTAAACAATGCCTGAAGAGCATCTGCGTCCCTATGGCTACCCAAGCCAGATGGCTGCAAGACAATAAACTCGAACCTCACGCAATGAACTTAACTCTATATGACAGAAAAAGAAACTAAACACGGTAACACGGTGCACCGGCGAGGAGGACAACAGTTTGAGTTATTCCGCGACTTTTTCGCTCTGTAAAAAACACATTTCCACAGTCGCGTAGATATAATTTAAAAGTGATCAACGCTTCGATCGTCACAAGTTTCACATCATTTTGTTTTGTTTAAAACTCATCTCCTTTCTTCTCTACTTTCTTTTACAGTTGAAATGAGCTGAACTAAACGGCGCTCTACAAACATAAACACGAAGCGGTGCTCAGATGAAAACAAACGGGCGGCACATGGCTGTGAGCACGTATATCTCAAGTTACCCCCCGAGCATCCTTACAGCACGTTAATGTTAGAGCAACACGTTAACTTAACTACGAACACGGGAGCACGAAGCTGCGTCGTGAATGCTACATCCAGCTGACACTGTTCAACTTTAAAGGGGGGCAGCAATTAGCCATTAAAGCTAGCTTTTAGCTGTGCTAACGAGCAGGCTAGCTCGTTACCTAACAGGATTGCCTAGTAACGTTAACGGACGTTAAGTTCGGAGAGCGCCGCTAAGCTGGTTTACCACACAGCTAGTTACACAAAACGCGCTCGTCACACCGCGTAGAGAAAAAAGCTGACACAAACAACTTTTCATTTCCGCACTAAAACACATTGAGCGTTACCACAAGCAAGCAGAAGTCTTATTTACCTCTATTTCAAAGTCTGGAAGGTTGAACGCTGTCCTGAACAGCGAGCAGAAGTGGGCTATGGCGGGGACTTCCCACCAAGACTGGATCTCTTCCACAGAAACTGTACATCCCTGGGACATTTTCAGACTTGAGAAATAGTGCAACGCCTTTAAGTCACATTAGAAAGTAGTTTCCTCGGCGAGTTATAATGTCTTCGTAACATTACAAACACGGAAAAAGTTGCTGCTCCCGTCCTGTTCGGACAGTTGCCATTGCGACCCGCGGAACGCCACAATCTGTTTCAATCAGAGTCTCACCGGAGCTGAACAGATGGGAAGGGCGAAACCACCGCACGACTAGGAAGGGGGGAACGATTAGTCAACTATGTACGTTAAACTATGTATGCCAATAATTAATTATTATAGTGTCAAGTATGTTCATATCATTCTGCAATAACTTGGAATTATTACAGGACTTGCTATTTGATGTGCACTTCGTTATAGTAGCAAAAGCTCACAGTCAACAGTACCCCTACGGCTTAATAGTGAGGTCGCCATTTAAAGGGAATGCTTGTGAATGGTGAATAAATAAAATAAATAAAAAGTTTATAGTAGGTGTGAGAGAGGTAACTTCCTTTAAGTTACATCGGTGTATTTTTCGTGTGTGTAGAGATAAGACGTCATTATTTGGCATATATTTTTTTACATATATTTTCATTCATTTCTTATTCCCTATAATCATTTTTTTCCACATACAAGCCTTTGAATTTGCTTAAAACGAAAGTTTTAAAGCAAAACATAAATCCCAAGTCTCATTAATATGACCATTGTCTTGTACAGTAAATTGCAGGTTATACTTAGATTTTGTAAACAACATCGCGGTAGAAGTTTCGCGCAATATACAAGGCAGGGGCTCCCCCCATCGCAATATGTGAAAGGTGCAGTACTCAGTGTTGTCAGTGTTAGATGCCTATGCGCATATCTCTTATTGCATTATTATTTTTCTTTAAAAAACAAAAAACAAAATCGAGCATATCAAATATTCCCAAAAAATATCCCTCCTATAGCTTGTATCAATTCAAATGTCTAATATAATGCATGCATTTAAATGAACATTAATAATAATACTCACCTAAATTAATAAATACATCTAAAGATCAACATAATTTCTTATTAAACTACAAAGACTTAGTAAAAAAAAAAGTAAGGCCCATTTAAGAAGTTGCAGCTTTATTATAACCAATCATATTTGTTTTAGCCAGTATTAAATAGTTGGCAAAAAAAGTCTTACCTGAAGCTGGCAGTACTGTTGACAGGTCATGGACTGAAATATTTTATCTTCTTGAAAGCACACTTGTGATTAGCAAATGTATTAGCATTTAGTTAATTATTTAGATTTGTGAGATGTTTTGTGTGTAAGTTGACATTTTGGCCTAAAGGTGGTGCAAGAGGAAAGCTCTTGAATTCTCTATCGTGGACAAAGCTCATTGTCTTGGAAGCCTAATAACACCAGTGTTTTAGATTCTTTCATTACACTTTTGTACAATTTTAATTTTTTTTCAATCAGCTTCATAAGGTAGTCACCTGGAAAGGTCTTCCATCAGTCTTAAAAGAGTTCCCATATATGGTGCTGAGCACTTGTTGGCTGCTTTTCTGTCAATCTAACCGTCCCAACCCATCCCAAGTCCTACAATAAAGACCTAATTCACACAGTCTCCTTCGAACAGCTGATGTTGTTATGTGTCTATTTCTTGAACTCTGTGAAGTATTTATATGTTCTCTAATTGGAGGTGCTGCAAATTGGCGATTTCTGAGGTTTGTAACTTTAATCCTCAGTAGTATAGCTACGTGATTCATTATATTTGATGATTTTTGCAACTGCACATAAAGCCACATTCACTCTACATGCTGACTAACTCTTGACAAGGCTAAAGTTGCTGACAAGGCCAAAGTTGCTAACTATGGCGCTCTAAGGTGACAGCAGTTGTCAGTGGGGCAGGGCTGTGGTGGTCAGCTATTACAGTATTGTCAGTGGAGTGACAGCAGACTCTTGAGTTCCCATGGGAACATCAGTCCCATGTAAGGTTGTGATGTCGCTAGGCAACAGAGCAATCCAGTTACTCTTGGTGTAAATCTGAGCCACATGGGTAAGCCAAACATTCAAACTTAAAACTCAGAGAGTTAAGTTGATAATTAGAGATAAATGTGGGGATTATGTCAAAGCTATTATGAGTGTGCCATATCTTAAAATACAAGCTCACTACACTTCATCTTTCTTGTCCTAGAATACAAATTATTTTTATCTATTTATTTTGCCTCTATATTTTCCCTACCATTTATATTATACTGCTTTTATAAACCAGTAACAAATATTTCTTTTTATCCTCAGCCCAAATGTTATTGTAAGAATAGTCTTCAGTTGCAAAAGAGGCATGGACATTCCTGTGCTGCCTGCTGATCCTCTTGGCTGGAAACAGAGACAGACACACTTTCACTGAACTAAATGCTACATATTGTTAGTTTTCTGTTTTTACCACAAATAACCGTCTTTAAAACAGTGTATGGTGTAACCAAGGGTTTCAACTGTGGAAGCCAAACTGGGAAATTTCATCCTCAATGAAATCTTTTCCCTTCTGGTGAGTGAAATGATCACTGTTTTTTTTTCCACTGAGAGAAATCAATACATCAATCAATGCTCATGAAAAAATAGTTTAGGGGCAATGAGTGGTTGCTGTGGTAGTCACATGCCTTTTTTGTTGATGTCCTTACATAACCTCTTTTAATCATCTCCTTTTATATATTTCCCTGTGATAAAATGTCCCAAACAGTGTTAATCATGTTGGCATAGTACTGTTAGATAGGTAGTAATTGTAAGTCTGTGAACATTTGTGAAATCCAATGTGCCTAGGGGTATTATGTAATAGAGGGATGGTTGAATAGAGAGCTCATTACTGAGTTGCAGCCTTTTTGTTGTTGCTATTCATGTTGTATATTCTTAGAAACAACACACGCTGAGTTATAATTGTGGATGTTCATCCCTGCCGTGTCTGTTGTATGAGTTTATGTCGAGTTGTGTTAGTTCAGAGCTGGGTTGCTCTGGCTGTGTCACACAGGGAGTCACCACGAGAGGGAGGGACTTAGGCAGCCGGACAATGCTGGTGTTTGTGCAACGGCCCCTGAGTGGCGGCTGGCTCTCTCAGAGCGCTCTCGCTTGACTACCATTGCTGCACGCATTGTTGAAGTGAAAGGAAAGTGGACAGCTTTATCCTGTCTGTGGGATGCACCGACAGAGGTAAGACCCCTATTCCCCACTGCTATGTCTCTGTGATGGAAGAAAAGTAACTTTTTTTGAAAGCTCTCTTATGGAGGCTTGTGCTGTATAAGGCTGGGGTGTTCTAGTGCAGTGTTTAGGGGAAACAGAGGTCTGAGAGCTGGAGGTTGGCTTGGGGTGAGGCACCCTTGTCTGTGTTTTGGCAGGGTCACTACTGTGTGAATGGAGCTCAGCTGAAAGAAAGTTTCACAGAAAGAGGCTCAGTGAAAGGCATGTGTAGAATGTGACTAGAGTCTAGCAATAGAAAAGACAAAGTATAAGGGGACATAGGAAAAAAAATTGAGATGAAAAAGTTTATGATGGTGATGGAAAATGACATAAAGATGAGAAGATGAACCAAGCAAAAACTGCTAGTTTGTGTTGAGATGGGCAGGGATATAGTGAAGGTTCACAGTGGTAGAAATAGAGGCGGAATGGAGGTGGAGAGATTAAGAGAGAGATTAATCAGAAAGCTGAGGGAAGGGGGAAGTCAGGAAGGGAAAAGGCAGAAAAAGAATGGATGAAAGCAAGAGCTGTGAACCTTAGATAAGGTTTCAACAGCATTTTTTTAAATCTGTGATACACACTAGAAACTATTTTATGTCCAGAGCCAAAAAAAGTAAAAAAAAATACCTGTCAAACAAATTATCCACCATCCATTTAAATCTCCTTTCCAGTCCTTTGTAAATGCTGGATTCCGATTGCGGTGAAAGAATACCGGTAAGCCCCTCATTTTCAGTTCTGCCTTCCTTGCTAGATCAAATACTCTTATCCCTTTTAGCTGGCAGATTAGAGAGACTCAAGATGTTCTGTCACACTGTGGTAGTCCTGGGATATGCCGCTATTTACATTTATGAATAAGCCTATCTGGACTTTATAGACCCTAATAGTTAATGTTAGGTGTGTCACAAAAAAAAACCCTCCTACCATCTTCTGAAGCCCATCACAAATGTCTATTCAACAGGGCTTTTAGAAAGACAAAACCTTCAGTATGAGTCACAAAGAAGAGAGAAATTTTGATCTCATTTGTACTCTTTACAATGACTTAATCCATTTTAACCACGGGTGTTTTGTTTCCAGGCAGCGGGAGAGAGGTTGGATTTTGGTCTGAGTTACAGCAAAGCAGAAAGGCTGGCCAGAAGACACAGATCAAACATTGGTGGTTTGGACCACAACAGAAAAAAGGGCGTCCACATCTGCTCCTTCCATATCAGGGAGGAAAAACCTCCATTGTTTGGCACATTAAAAGGAGCAGTGAGCTGCATTTGTGGCCTGGGTGGGCAGGTGAGAGTTGAGTTGTCGTGACTACTACTTGCGGGTTGCGTGCCCAAGTGTGAGAGGGAAGAGGAAGAGAAAAAGAAGGACGAGGAGGAGGAGTAGGTGGAGGAGTAGAGGAGTAGTGGGCCTGGAGCCCAAACACAAACAGGATGGCGGAAAAGAAAGTTAGGTAAGAATCTTTACCTCTTTTGTTTAGCTTAATGAAGATGGGTCAAAATGTATTCACTAAGTTGAAGCAGCAGCTGTGTTGATGTTGGTCTCTTTGTGTGTGTGTGTGTGTGTGTGTGTGTGTGTGTGTGTGTGTGTGTGTGTGTGTGTGTGTGTGTGTGTGTGTGTGTGTGTGTGTGTGTGTGTGTGTGTGTGTGTGTGGTATCCTTTTTCATATCATTTGCATGGCTCGTGTTGGTGACTACGTTTACGTGGGTCTGTGCATACATGTGTGCGTGTTTGTCTGTGTTGATCCCTTTGCAGCCTCCCTGCTAAGCTGATTAATGGGGGCGTGGCAGGCCTGGTTGGTGTGACATGTGTATTTCCTATTGACCTGGCCAAGACCCGCCTACAGAACCAGCAGGGCGTCCAAGTCTACAAAGGAATGTGAGTAGGGTTCCCCTGGCCCGAGTTAGCCTGCTACTGTCATAAACCCTGAATGCAAATGTATCAAAACTAAAGTCAAAGTCTTAATATGATACTAAATCTGCTGATGATGAATGGTTTTAAATGTGCACTCTGTAATTTACAAACAAACCAGAGTTATTTTGATTATATCAACTCGCATACTTTTCTACTGGATAGGGTGGAGTAGCAAAGCTAAACAGACTCTTACCATATTTGGTGCAGTGTTTCAGTCAGTCTGTACAAAACTCACTCACGAGATCATATTAGGGAAACGGCTGTATACAGTGTGTGTGTTTTGATGGATTGCCATGGTAACTTTGAATTATGTATTGTATTCATTGATTTATTCAAAACCTGATATATGTTCCAACGAATGCACTAAAACTATTTAATTATTACATTTTATTATTTTAGTTTGTGGTTCAAACAGAATCATAAAGCCAGGGAACGAGACCGTGTCCTTAAAAGATCCCCTGATTTTTTTAACAGCGCACATCTGGTGGGCATCAGTATTGCTGACTGATGATTGGGTGTGGTATCCTGTGTTCAGACATTTCAGACTGCGGTTTTCCACTGTGAGTCAGAGATGGAAAAAATAGCTTGGTTAACTTATTCCCTTCAAGGCCAAATTACATTGGCTGGATTTTCTATGTTCTTTAAAAAGGGAAAAGGGAACATTCCAATAGAACAGCTCATACAGTGCACTGACACCACTGGTACTGGTCCAGTTTGTTGTTGTGACAGGACAGAGGGTCATGGTGTATCTGGGTAAAGGCCAGGTTAAAGAAGATGCTTATAAATGAAGCATAGTACTGTTTGTCTCTCAAACAGACAAACTGTGAATTGTTTTCTCTTTTGTTTTTAAAGGCTGGACTGCCTGGCAAAGACGGTTCGCTCGGAGGGCTATTTTGGATGCTACAGAGGTATCTTTGCATTTGTAATCCCTGTGACAAACAGTATAAGTGTGCTTTACTATAAGCTTAAGCCAACCACCTACGCTTTTGTTTCCCCCGTGAGCCCTCAATCTTTTTTATCACAACAACCGGTGTCTACTGCTATTAGCAGATCACGGTGGTGAGCCATAAGTTGCTGTGTAGGTTTATTCTATTTGTGTTCCTCAATGGAAACTGTTGGTCATCCCTTTTCATCGGCCTGTTTGTGTTTCCAGGTGCAGCAGTGAACCTCACTCTTGTCACACCAGAAAAAGCCATCAAGCTGGCTGCCAATGACGTCTTCAGACAGAAGCTCTCTAAGGACGGGTACATTGATTTTTGTCTTTCATACACGTTAAACACATAAATCATATTAAAAATTACATTCATTGGTTAAAATAAGTAAGTAATTAGTTTTTAATCACTTTTTGCTGAATACCATCACTGGGACAGGGTGCTATCATGTATGAATGTTACAGAAGTGGGACAAAGATTCTTTTAGTTAATTGCTATTAAATAAAATCACAGGCGTTGTTCTTTTGTGCAATACAGCCAAGCTTACCAATCTTCAACATAGTTTTCAAAAACTTTAAATTATTGTCGTGCATTGCTTGTAATGTATCAGAATACTAAATATAAAACACCAATTCAGATTTTTTGTTCATATTACTTAAACAAGAAACTAAGCAAATGCTACACTAAAAAAAAAAAGTAAATCAAATGCTCAGTGGCACATGAAGGAAAAAAAGTATAAAGACATAAAATAACCCAGATCTTCCATGTTTCTGCATCAGGGACCATGCAGCTTCCAGTTCCAGTATGCTAACTTGAATCTGGATAAAATGATCTAATCGTGTTGCTCTTCTAGCTTTTCTTAAAGCTCTCTTTTTAATCAGAAAGTAAAAAGAGTTCAGTGAAAAGAGTCATTTTGTGGTGCTGGGGTGACAATATAAACTTATAGTGAAACGTCTTTTTGGGGCTGCTGACTGAATATCACATGTGGTTAAACAGTTATGTCACTATGTAATCAGTTTTCAAAAAAACTTGGTTTGTCATAAACAAGTCATAATATTACTACTGTCATTAATACTACTATATCTGCTACTGTGGTCACTTTATCATTCATTGTCATTCTGTAAGTCATTGTAACTGTACAAAATGTTTATGTTGATTGTCCTGTACACGTGACATCCATTGCACGTCTGTCCGTCCTGGGAGAGGGATCCCTCCTCTGTGGCTCTTCCTGAGGTTTCTTCCACATTTTTTCCCTGTTAAAAGGTTTTTTGTGGGCAAGTTTTTCCTCACTCGAACCGAGGGTCTAAGGACAGAGGGTGTCATTCTCTGTACAGATTGTAAAGCCCTCCGAGGCAAATGTACTTTGTGACTTTGGGCTATACAAATAAAATTGAATTGAATTGAATTGAATAAACATTAGAAATTCATCACGATGCTGATCACTTGTTGGAATTTAGTTTAGTTACTAGAATCAGCTCTGTGCCAAAACATGAACCTTTCTGAACAGCCACAACTTGCACTGGAGACGTGCAGTCTTGGATATATGAATTGGCAACATAAAGCATAAATGATGAGTTTCTCCGACAATGTTGTTTTCCTCCATATCAAGTTACAGTTACAAACACAAACGCCTATTAGGAATTGTAAAAATCTCATGCTTGTGTATTTGCTCTTAATAAACCAATATATGAACACACATATACTGTTTGTTGTGGAGAAACCGCTGGAATCACTGGTCAATGGTGAAGTCAGGAGGAAAGAAAGTGTTCAGGAGCCTCTGATGTCTTATGATGTATTATTTATTGTCACTTGATCAAGGATAATTAGAGACACTCTCATAGTACATAGAAGTGCCTGAGTTGGTTTCACATTCTGCCCCAACTCCTGCTGGTGGATCCCTGTGAAATCTCAAGATAACACTACAAATGCTATACAAGAATGTTTTTATCAAGAAAGGTGTCATTGGCAACATATTGTAGTGTGGAGACACAGATGTCTGTTTACATCAACTGGAATGCCAACAGCAAGCTATCTATTATGTCTATAAAGGCAGCAATAGGTTTCTTTGACTCTGGCCACCACAGTGTTGAGATAACTGGCACCTACTGTTCCCAGTCAAAGCCAAACAACTAATACTACTGAGGACCTCAAGGCCCACACGTGACCTTGCGTAACCTAAGGATAGAAAATTCCATAACACTGTTAACTGAATTTTATTGCTGTATGTCAGTTCCTGACACTCTACTGACTGTGTTTCTAGGCATTTGCCCCTGTGGGGAGAGGTACTGGCAGGATGTGGGGCTGGGACCTGTCAGGTGGTGGTCACCACACCTATGGAAATGCTTAAGATCCAGCTGCAGGATGCAGGAAGGCTCGGTGAGTTTGTCACTGGATTTATTATTACTCTTCATTATTATAGTGTCAAAATCCACGACAGTGCAAAAGGATGAAATTAAGTCTAAATATAGTCTGACAATGGCCCATTTTTTCATATTTATACTAAGATTGATTTAGTGTAAGTCATTAACTTTGCTTCTTAATAGGTACGTGCTGTGAAAGATTGCACAGTACCCATTTACTTTTTTGTCAAAATGTGGTGATAGTCATGGTGATGGCTGCACGATTACATGTGTTTTCTAACCTGGGACAGTCTGTGTTTGACTATCAGCTGCCCAGAGGCCCGTTAAAGCTCCAGCTCAGGCTGCTGCTGCTCCTGGTCCAGCTCCATCGTTGGTGGCCCCCCCACCAGCACAACCGAATCCTCCACCTCGGCCCTCAGCCACAGGCATCACTGTGAAGCTGTTAAAGACTCGTGGACTGGCAGGTCTCTACAGGGGGGCAGGAGCCACCTTAATGAGGTCATACACACAAAGACAAACAAACACACTCACAATAGCTTACATTTGTTTTTACTTGCCTAAAATAATTAAATATCTTCTTCTTCAGTTCATGTCATAATGCTTTTCAGACTTACTTTGCTTTCATCTTAGAAACCTTTTAAAATATCATGCAATGCACAGCTGCTCGTGTTCTCCAGCTGAGTTTGTTCTTTCAATTGACTCATCACCACTTTAATGAGTTGATTTTACATTGCATAACTCATACTGTGTTTATTGTATTTCCCATCACCCCTGCCAATCAGCACTGATCAATATATTCCTGGAGCTATGTCTGGCTGCTCTCTGTCCCTGCTTATCTCCTGTGATGTCACCCTCTCGCTCTTTGTTTTCAGTCCATCCGATTTCTTTCTCAATGTCCCAACTGTTCACACAGCCTGTCTCTCATTTTCCTTTTAATACAATTTAATCTAACCACATCTTTTACTCGTGTTTTACAGGGACGTCCCCTTCTCAATGATCTACTTCCCGCTGTTTGCCAACCTTAATGCACTGGGCCAGGAAAGAGTGGGTAATGTGGAGGTCCAGGCACCATTCTGGCAGTCTTTTGTGGCCGGCTGTGCCGCAGGCTCAGTGGCTGCTGTGGCTGTAACACCACTGGATGGTGAGTGGGAGAAAGACACAAAGTCACATAAATGACAGGAGGTGGGTGAATGGTGACTACGCTCAAAAACAGCTGGTGTTGCAAGTCTAATTCGGTCCTTTAGTAAAACAATTTAAAATGAATTGATGTCATTTTGGAAATGTAAAATAAAACACACTAATTCAATACACAGGAAGGTTCTGTCACTACAGCCTCTCTTGTTCTGGTATGACCAGTAGCTTATAGTGACTGAGGTGATCTAACTTAAAAAAAGATACTGGCTGCATCACTCGCTTGTTCACTCATTCACTACTCCCTATATAAAAGACACTTAATATACTCTTACCCTTTATTATAATTCGTATATTAATTTACATTGCATCATGGGGTTTCTGGCAGAAAGTAATGTACATACCATGAGGCCTCTAAATAGTGAATAGGGACATCTCTACTTACTATTACACTACAACTTAGCATTTATCATTATTCTGTGATTGTCACTCGTGGTCACTGTGGCTGCTGTTTGCTTTAACTGACAGCAAGTCTCCTTTGAGCTGATGTGCTGAAAGTACATTGTGTGTTTTAAATGCCTGTACAGTTATAAAGACTCGTCTGCAGACCCTGCAAAAAGGTGAGGGGGAGGACACATACAGAGGAATTATTGACTGCACACGGTAAGATTTTTTGTCTATAATAAACATTTATTGCCTTAATATATTTAGAAGTGTAAAGCGTCTTCTAACATCTTTCTTCCTGTCTGTGTGCAGGCGCATCATGAGGCGGGAGGGCCCAGCAGCATTTCTGAAGGGTGCAACGTGTCGTGCTCTGGTCATAGCTCCTCTTTTTGGCATTGCACAGGGTGTCTACTTTCTTGGGGTAGGGGAGACGCTGCTAGGTTTGCTGGAATAGCAGTGCTTGGCATTGGTGGCGGTGGTTGTGATTTCTGTACAAATAATTTACTGCTTAATCTGCAGTGAATGATAAATGAGCGAACAGCGGATACAGAGGGAGGGAAATACGGCCACTAACCAAAAGAGGAGGAACGGTTTGAGATATGGAGAGGCTCTATTTACTAATACGTGGACCAATGGGTGCACACTAATCAAGTTTTTCTAGGTTTTTACATGCTGTCACCAGGGTTCCGTAGGTTAAACAGGGTCCTGTGTATGTGTGTGACTAATTTGAGGATATGTGTCCCAAGCTGTCTGAGTTATACCTGTGTGCTTGCTGCAATATGCCTGCTCCTTTCACCTGGGCGAGATTATTCTGTCTGGTTGCTGAGGGAGAGCTGCTGCATGTTGTTTGAGGCTGCTAACTGAAATGCCTACCGACGAAGAACTGTGCGTCATCCTATGTAAGTGACAAATTCCCTTTTTAATCTTTGTCAAAAGCTTAATATTACAGAACATTTGAGGTCAGAGGTTGGTTTTAAATCCAAATCAGTTGGATTTCAGTGTTTGATGTGTTGGAAAAGGAGCTTGGTCTCCTTCTGCCTATCCCTGTTATGCATTCCTCCCACTCCATCCGTGAGGTCGTAATCTTGGATTCCCTCACTGGATCGGAAGGTGCTGCCTGCCAGTGTCTCTAAGGTCATTTGTTAATCTGATGGTAATGCTTTAATCCCTGTATTACCGTACAATATACCCTAACACACAGCTCACTTCCTGCCTAAAGGCCACAGGTTAGACTGCTGGGCCACTGTCTCGTAGCCTTGACTTCCTCTTCTCCACAGCTTGGAAGGGTTTAAACAAAAACCTGTGAGAAGCCTAGTGCTGTTTTTACTGCTTAGTTACACATAAAAATAAGCTTCAACTCATGCACACAATAACAAAAAAAAAGACAAAAGAAAAAATGCAATTAAAGCCTTATCAATGCTGATAGTTTCTAAAGCATCACAACTGTAAGTCTTAAATGAATTCAGTGGAATTGATGGTGTTGAAACATTGATTTGGTACTTGAGTCCAACTTAGCGAGGACAATTATACTTGTTAGACCCATGGAGGGAGTATGGCACCTTGTTCTGCCAACTGTTTGCCATTACTTAAGTCCACTGGGTGGCACTAAAAGCTTTTTTTCCCTTTTTTTTTTTTTTTTACACATTTTTATTGCAAGACACATTTTGATGTGGCTAGTGTACCTAGGCTACTACATTTTCCTCATTGTAGAGTGAACATAGCCTGAGTAAACTGTTTGTTTACAAGCTGTAAATAAAGATGTCTCATACATGCTGATGATTTCTCCGTGTCACACACATTTATTTCTTTGGTTGTTGTACATTGAGTGCTTCAGAACAATTCTAAGGGTTGGCTGTTCGCACACACGCACACTTAGACAGACATCATTATAATATTATTGTCATTCAGCTGTACATTCACAATGTACATTTGAGCGACATCATTTCGTTGCATAGGCTCAGAATAAAAAGCACACACACACACACACACACACACACACACACACACACACACACACACACACAGTAAAAAAACAACAACACTGATTTAGTAAACATACCAGACAATCTACCTCATTATAGACAATAGTCTACAAAAATGTAGACAAGGTATGTCAATGTGTATCTTTGCTGACCTATATATGATATTTGATTACTGTAATCAAGTAGTAGAGCAACAGGTTTCCAAAAACAAGTGAAAGAATACATATTTGCAATGACATTGCAATTTAAAAGCAGTCCTTTAGACATCCCCTGATGGCAAAATGGCACACAAATAAAAATACACACGTTGAATTATTATTCTGTTCATTAGTACAAAAAAAAAGACATATAAAAGACATCTGCAGCATTGCATTGAGTAAATCTTTTTTTTTTTTCATTTACCCTTTATGATTGATAGGTGATCATACAGCCTCTTTCTAATCATGATGATGGTCTGCGGTCACCTTATTCCACCCATGTCCACACTGCTCTCTTCCAATCTAATCTGTGAACTTGCGGTTGGGGTTGGCACCAAACAAGTTCGCTCTGATCTCAGGCATCATCTGTCAAATGTGAAGTCAGAATACAAGTAAGTACACGCAAGGAAACTGAAAGGACAAACTTGGACGAAACATTAGAGGAAAGACGCGATGGCTGCTTCAGTATTTATTTTCCTTTTCCTTTGTGAAGGGAGGTAAACTCATAATGGATCTAATAATTGCCTCTCATTTCCTAAAAGTGAAATGTTTTGCAGATTCAAACATGCTGCCTCTCTGTGGGAGCTGTGTAAATAGAAGCAAACAATACATTCACTATACATTTTCATGTGACTGTTCACCAGCCCCGCCGACAGGGGGGGACTAAAGGGCTTTTTGTCCCGGGCCCTGGGAATTCTGGAATAGAGGGGGGCCCATAACTGGCCCCCCATGACGTCGGGCTCAATTATGATACGTTCACTTCAAAATGTGTTGGTTTTTAGGGTAGAAAAGTGCTTTAATTGCATTCAAACAATGACTTATAGATGTTTGCCTTCATTACCCTTGAAAAAACGGCCAATAACCCCCTATCACCCCTATTCCAAAATGGTTTGGTCTTTCTAAAAAAAAGGAGGCAGCATTCGATAAGTGGTCAGTGTGCGCGAGCCTGTTAGTAAACATGCACACGTCGGGCGCGGCTGCCGGTGGACGCCCGCGTCTCCGCGCTGACCGCGCCCCAGCTGTCCTGACCCACGGGTGAAAAGTGAGCCTCTCCTCCCCGTCCTCCTCCTCCTCTGGTCGAGGCGGGGAGGGAGAGCCACGCTCTTCTCTGGGCCCGCCCAGAGAACCCCTTTCGACTACGACCTCAGATCAGACGAGACAACCCGCTGAATTTAAGCATATTACTAAGCGGAGGAAAAGAAACTAACCAGGATTCCCTCAGTAGCGGCGCGGGGGGGGGATTTTTTTGTCCCGGGCCCAGCCAAACCTGTCAGCGGCCCTGCTGTTCACACACATAGCTGTTGAGGGGCGTGTGTTCTGTTTATATATTACATTTGCATATTTGATAAGATGAGGACCTTTGCCACAAAACGTCTCTGTGCATGAAGATCCGTGCTGAAGCTTTGTGAAAGAGGAGAGAATGACTTGGACCCTGCAGGTCTCTCCTTCTTTGACCTGAATCTAATCCTACGATCTCCATGGCTGACGCTGGCAACAGTCAACTATTTACTTTATGCTGGGCATACATGTGGACAAATGCTTATCTTTGCCTTGTACACACATCAAAAGGTTTATTAAATGCAGGATGACTATGTAGATACAATGCTCTTGTCTGAATCTGTAGCTGCGTGTAGGAAGCAGAAACCATTTGGGAATGTGTGCTCAAAACAGATTCCTCTGACCTCTCACAGTTTATCTGTCAGCAACAGTAGGTATTGTAAACACAGAAAAAGAATGAATTAAGTTTAATAACTTACAACAATACATTTTTCCTCCCTTGTCTGAATCCAAAATCAAAGTAAACTCTCCAACCTTTAAGTCAGGTGTGTCAAACTGTTCCACGAAGGGCCGTGTGGCTGCAGGTTTTCCTTCCAACCAAACAGAAGCACACCAGACTTGACTCATTTAATTAACTGATCTCAGTCTTCAGAGAGTTGATTGGTCAAACTGTGAGCTCTTGGTTGGTTGGAACAAAAACCTGCAGCCACACCGGCCCTTTGTGGACCAGTTTGACACCCCTGCTTTAAGTATTTAAACTCACTGTAGAACCCAGTGGCCTGTGCTGCCCTCCACTGGCAAACAGCAGAAATTACATTGAATGTGTTTAAAAAGGTCACAGGTATTTGGATTATTTAGATACATTATGAATTTACCATACCTGTTGTGCCATGAGTTCTAGCCTGCTCTCCAAAGTGTTGGAAACTTTGATCTTCCCATTGTCGTTATATATTTCAACTCCTCCGCAGCTGTTAAAACAAAGAGTGGGCACTTACTACACGTCTTTTCTTCATCTTTAATCATAGTCGCAATAAAAAAACAACGATAGAGTAAAGTTATCTTACATTAAATTTGAAATTCAAAGAGTAAGTGTTGATGTATGTGTCTTACATTTCTGATGGAAGAAAACGTTCCTGGTCGATTTTGACGACTATGTTGCTCTTCACTGCCTCTTTGTAGACGGGGATGTTCTTATTAGCTGCAGCCTGTCAAGCAATACAATACTTTAATTAATAACTTACAACAATAATCACAACATACAGCTCTATATTCAGCTCAACCTCACCTGAACCAGCTCTACGTCCTGCTGTCGGCAGCGAATGGTGACTTTTGGCTCCAGCAGTTGATAGAATCCCTGAAAGGTGAAAAGCACAAACTCAAACTGATGAATTAGATGTATCGTCCCATGAGAGAAGTTGGAGGCTGGTTATTGGAGGTACCTGCAGCACCAAGCCCTCCAACAGGGTGGAGTACATAGCAGGGTCCTTAGCAATTGCTGCAAGTCTTTGCCGAGCCTCGTTCAACAAATCCTGACAAAAACAAAAGATAGATAAATATAGTTTTTAATGATCAGATGACCATTAAAGAAAATCCATTCACCTTCATTGGAAATCTGGAAACCGTCTAGTTGTACCCTCGCCTCTTGCAAAGCGAGGTCACTCTAAACTCTTCTCTGTGGTCGTCCCCAAATGGTGGAATGACCTACCAACAGCTACAAGAACTGCAACATCCCTTTCTACCTTTAAAAAACTTCTAAAAACCTTTCTGTTTCGAGAATGCTTCCCTGCCTAACAAAACTAACAAAACTAACTAACAAACTACTCTGTGCTCCTTTACACCTTTTCAGCTTATGTCCTCCTCTGTAAGTCGCTTTGGATAAAAGCGTCTGCTAAATGCAATGTAATGTAATGTAATGTAATGTAATGTAATTGTATTGGGATGGTTGAACCAAACTGAAATGTAGGAATTTACAAACTACTACTACCACCACTACAGACTAACGGCATGTACAATTATGCACACAAATGTCATGAATTATCATAGCTGTTAATAAGATGCGTACGCATTAATCAGCATATTAAACGTAAATGTGAGAAACATCTGCATCAGTTGTGTACAAACAAACAAAACGTATGAATATATGTCAGATATGAGCATTGATCTCTAACCATGATCATGTCATCACGGGCCCTCAGCACCTTCAGCCTCGATTGGTTCATCAGGTTGGACATCTGGCTGAGAGAGTGGAAAGAAAAGTAAATGCAGTGTAACATGGCATGCCTGGTAAAAACCGACTTGTTAGGCTTACAGTGTTTACATACCTACTTTTACTAATCTACTGTATAATACTGTATGTTGTCGTCATATTCTATTATTACTAGTGTTTTGATTTTTTTTATTTATATTGCTCTTGCGAAACACTGTGACTTTGATCTGTGAAAAGTGCTATACTAAATAAACACATTATAATGATGATTATTATTAAAATGGCTATTCTGCCTAATAACCCAGTTCTCACAGCTAATTAGTCACCACAATCTGCCACCACAACTGGATTCGAAGAGGCCAAAATGGTGACATTGAATGCAGAGAATCTTCATGTAAAGAATTCAGGACACAGGGAGGCAATAGAGTAACAAAAAATGTATTTAGCCTCGTCTAGTCTGTGTTCTTAAGTGTGCTGTTTGCATGTTTTCACCATGTAAGGTGTCTTTGAGTATCTAGAAAAGTGCTTGTGGGTAAAACGTATTATCATTATTATTATTATTAGGACATATCGAGTTTGACAAGGCAGCCATAACTGAAAGACAAGGTCATAATGGCGAGGTAGCAGAGCAACAGAGTGACTGAAAGGCTTACTGGGATGGAAAACGAACAAACAAATGTATCCAGTGAGAACTGATTACATTTGTTGACTCTCACTCCATCCAAAGTCTGCCGATGTCTCGCTGAGATAGTTCAGACCCAATGCCTGGCAGCAACTTACATTTTCTTATGTTGTTCAATGTGCTTCTCCTTCTTCTCATAGTACTCCATGATTTTCACCCGCTGAGTCTGCACCAGGCGACCTTTCTCGATGTTAAACTCTTCCTCTGCCTGTAAAACGGAGGAGTATGACAAGGCACATTACTGGTGACGGCAGCAGAAATCACAAGACACACAAACAGACACAAACAGACACACACACACACACACACACACACACACACACACACACAGATAAACAGAATTCAATTACCTTAGCATCAATTTCCTCAACTTTCTCTTTGGCCTCTTGTTCAATGAAGGCCATCATATGCTTGATCTGCCACAGGAGAAACACACAAATTCAGATGTCTCACAAAGTTTTTAAAATGTAAGTACAAACCAATTCACAAGTCTTTACAAACAAACACTTTAGATATGAATCTGACTAGTTTGTTTCAGCTTTCTACGTGTGCTAACATAAAACTATTCTTGTCAAATTAGCGAAACTCAAATGAAATCAAACGCAACTTTAGTTTAGTTTAGTTTAGTAACACGAGAACAAAGATTAAACCGCTGTAAGTCAGCTACATGTAACGCTGTTTCAGGTTTGAGCCCGTTAGCTGTCGTTAATGTTTGTCATGTTTAGCTCCCTGAACTTTCAGTCACTTGTATAAACTTGACAGCTGGTTTTTTACTTTACCTGCTTCTGCACGTCAGCGTCGGTAAGCGCCATGTCTGTTCTTCAATATGTTTTTGTTAATTTAAAGTAGAAAAAAGAAATATAAAGTCTTAACGACCACTTGTGCAGCTGGTCGGAAACTGTTTTGGAGAATCTACTTTTCACGTTCACGTCGAGCTGGCGACAAAACACGGGACGCAACATCCGGTTATTACTTTTCAAAATAAGACGCGCGTTCAGTATGTCAAGTCCTTATAATAGTGTTTATACAATAACATTTCTGATATTAAACTGCAAGTACAACGCTATTAACATGATTATTCAGATAATAGCTTTTAATATAGAATTTAATAGTTGGATTGCTAGTGCTCAGACAAGAGTAAAAAAGTTTAAAAGCTCCAGGGGACGTCTGTTTTTTAGTCATTTTTAAAGTTCCAAACGTCTTATTTTATAAGTATTTTTGAGGTCTATTAAGATATGAATATTAGTATCAAATTTCAGTTTCTGGATAGGTAATTTTTACTCTTATGTAAGTGTATGGTTTTCATTTAACACAATAAAATGCTAAAAAAAAAAAAATAGTTTACGCATCCACTGCATATGGTCAACGCTGCGTCAGTAACGTAAGTATTGAATGGCCCGGCGCCGTACTAAGCACAAGTTGTAGCACTTGTCGGCTAAACTAGTGAGAGTGTTATTTTGAAGGTTATGACGGGAAGATAGGGGTTATATTCCCGCCAGCTTCTTCCATTGCTCACTCAGTGTGCTAGTGCTACTGCTGCTGACTACCAGTGGTGGTCTGCCCTCTTCAGCTATTGCTGCTGGGGACTGTGTCGCATATTTCCTTTCAACTTGTCGTCTGTCAGCACCCGGTTGCCTTTGTACAAGGACGGTAAGAGAACACGACCCCCGCTGTGTCTTAACTCAAGTTCAAATGAAGTTTTGCGTCTGCGAAATGGCACCTAAAAGGTGTAAATATTAAGCTAGCTATAGCTTGGCATGTGTGGTGAGATGTTCCTGCAAACGACTCCTGTGCCCCAAAAGAAGGACTTTCCAGTGTAACCTTCAGGAGACATTTATGTAATATGTCAAGTTATTATCCAGCGCGCCATGTATCTGGTTATTAAATGCGTACGAGCTTATAATGTTATGTCATAATCTTTTGAAGCAAGGTTGTCATTTTTGAAAAAATAAATAAATAGTGTCACACTTCAATTTCGATGATCATACTCGTGTTAATAATTCTGTGTGAAGTTTGATATTTATCGGGTTGGGACCTCCCATAATTCAGCAAGTGGTTTTATTTTGACAAGTTCAAGCCGGAAGTTTTTAATAAAAGAAATGTGGCGAACTTGACATGAATTTCACTTTTTTGGTCCGCGTGGTGTCAAAATCATTTAGGATGAACTCAGACCTAACATTTGGCAGTCAAGTGAGTTTGCACAGAACAGCATATCACAGCAAATATTTGTCCAGTAACGTCTCTCAGGTGAAGAACTTTTCACTCCTCTTTTGTCCACCACGTGTGTTATGTAAGTTGCATCCCATCATGATGAAGGTACACAATGTACTCATGCATGTCTTCACCTTATCTTCCTCTGTGTTTTCAGTTAGCAGCCATGCAATCCGTTAATTATACTGCGTGATAACTTTTTTAGCTTTATCACCCCGATTCCAGATAGGCAAGTGGACATGTCCCACCTGGCACAATGGGTGTAGGACAGTGTGCTATCATGCCTCTGATGACAGACATGTGATGATTATATACAGCAGATGTCATCATGACACTTCTCTGGAGTTTGTGTATGTGATTTTTTTTTTCTCCTCTGCTTTTTCTTTTTTCTCAGGTGTGACGTCCAGATTCGACTGTAAGAACTTATGTGCCTGAGAGTCTGACATCCGTCTGATCAATGGCTACCTCAGGCTCCACCTCTTCTGCCTCCATCACCGCCGCCGCCACCGTGCCTGAGGATTTCCATTATGAAACCAAGTACATCGTGCTTAACTACCTGGGACTGCTGCCTGCTAGCAGATCACAGACTCTAACCACAGGTCAGGGTAAGAAGAAAGCGTTTGCTTTCTCCTGTCCGATTGAAGGTGTTGCTTCAGTCTGAAGGAGAAGTGCGCAAATGCGATGTCAATATGTCCTGAGGGGGCACGCAGCTCATTACTGAGGTGCAACTACTGTCAAGGACACGCTGTTTTAATGGTTTCTACAGTCTCTTCATGCAGTGTGTGAGGCATATTGTATGTCAGGGCAAACCCTAACACAGCACACAAATAGAGCTGTGTGCACATGCATGCATGGTGGTGAAATATGCAGGGTGTGTAGGCAAGTTTCCACCTGTTTGCCAGCTCAGTTTAGCCTTCTCTGACATTGGCATAGAAATACATCCATAGACTGGTGTTCCTGTTTTTAAACATGACAGTTATAAAAGGCCTGTAAACAAATGGATGTCATGTGAGACTTCTTATAAGCCCAGCTACAACACTGAAGACTGGACAGTTATAGCAGCGTCGTGCCAAGACCTCAGGCTTGTAGTGTGCCTCTGTTTTCGTCTTGTTCTCTATGCTTCTGAAATACAAAAAAAAGGCCCCATGAATACACACCTTACTTTTGTTATCTCAAGGCTTTTTGTCCAATGAAACTGTAGTGTGAGCTTAAATAAAAACTTTATTGATTACAGGCAGAGAAACATCCCACTTGCAAGGTAAGACTGTAGACGGGGGAATATTTTAGGCCATGTGTGTCATTCCCTCTACCACAGGATATGAGCAGATCTATCTGAGGGGGAAAAAAAACAGAAGAAGAGAGGGTTTAAAAAGAGAGAGGGGAAGTTCTCTGCATTTCCTGTCCCGCTTTTATTGTTGTGTGCATGCTTGGAAGGGGTGGAGAAAGGCAGAGGAGTGGTTGATCCCTGTTTTCCGCTTGACCCGGTCCAATTTCTGACAGCCTGTCATGTGTAATCACCGTAGGATCACTCACACACCAGTGGACCAAAGCGAAATAGTTGTCCGGCTAGCTGTCTGGCTCAGCGCTGAAACAGCACCAGGCCCAGGGTAAAACAAACAGTGGTCCTCAGGGCATCCACATATGAGCTCCCGGGACACAGACAGAATAGGGCCCTCTTTTTCCTGTCACGAAAACAATAATTGAAAAAAACAGTCAACAATGAAGAACATACTTAAAGGTCTTTTGTCTTTTTTCTTTTGGCTGCAAATCCCCAGTTTGTCCACATTCCACCATAATGGAAATAACCGATTGGTAGTGTTTGTGAACAGGAGTGTTACCTTTTTGCTTTCACATGTTTTTAATGTGAAAGTTCATGATTACACACGTAACCAGCCTTTGTGTCAGTTCTGCCCCGTGCCTGCTTCAGTGCAGACTGAATCTTGTCAATAATTTACTGTAAGCATGAGATGTGCTTCTGTGCCTCATATGCACGCGATGACACAGTTGCCTGTTCTTCTTATTGTTTGAGTCTAGTAACATCATACCAGGGTGAGTAAATGACTGACCCGAAGCTTAACTGCACCTGCATCTTTCCTCCCCTGCAAGAAAAATTAGTGTTTATACACGCACAACTTCTTTGTTGGCAAATGGTGTGCACGTACTGTCATGCAGGCTTGTCATTGTGTTGGAGAGAGGCGGCAGCATCAAAACCTTGCTACAGCAATAACTACGGACAGGCATTATCCGGTTATGATTCATACAGAGAAAATGTACTGTAAATTGCTTTTGAGTGAGTGAATGTGTGTGTGTGACAGATATTTCCCTGTCTGTGTTTATACCTTTCAGGAGATGGCCAGAATGAGAGAGAGAGGATGACGATAATAAAGGGGCAGATAGAGGAAGAGCTGAGACAACTGGAAGATGAAATCGCTGCCTGTAAGTAGACACACACACACACACACATACACACACACACACACACCAATTCAGGTCTTAAGTGACTGCTTCATAAAGCAAATACAGATGCATCTGAACCACAATCACAACACTTTACGCTTATTTTTTCACATTCATTCATAAACACTGCCGGAGAGTTTATGAATGGTGTCACTCCACCATCTTTGCTCATTTGTAGTAAGAGAGGAGGTGAGCTGTGTGAATGATGAATGGTTTTGTTGTGCGGCCAGTTTAAGAGAGAGTGTCCAATCCCTCTCTTACAACTCACATCCTTGGTTTTTCACAGGAGGTGTGTGAGACACCCTTTCATGCTACTTAGAGAAGTGCATGTACATAAATAACCTAAACTTTTGTGATGGACTCTTTCACACTCTTATTGTGCATTCTGAAAGATCTATTTGTCAGGATTTTCTGACTTATCACCAGTGTGTGTGTAAGATATACTTTGGGTTTTATACTGCCTTCATAAAATGTGACCTGATTTTCCCTCCAGCATTTTTCTTTCTTGAACTGTTCTCCCTGTCTGAGGTATCACTTTGTCCTGTGTTCTGTGTGTCTGCAGCCTTTTCAACTACGGGCTTTGACCGGCACACATCGCTGGTGTTTAACCCCGCCAACCCAGAGACCTCTGTTGAAGACTGCCTTGCTGCAGTGGGAGACCACGTGGTCAGAGAGCTTGACACACACCTGGCCGAAGCCCTACACAGACTCCTTGAAGGGTCAGCGTTGGTTATTTTACACTGCTTTGAGATTCCTCTGCTTTGTTTGTTGCACATGTGTGGGTCGGTGCAGCAACTACACTATTCAGGATGGATTTCTAGTTTCACTCTATCTTTATACAGCATGAGGAACATTTCTGTGCCCACAGGGTGTGAGGAATAGCAAAGTCAATGTTGATACACTGCTGCTTTCAGTTCATTTCTTCTTGGTGAACTTTTGAACTTGAACAGTGATGCAGTAAAATGAAGGAAAAAGGCTGGGTTGTGTAAAATTGATTAAAAGCTTTGTATTTAACTCTGGGTGGAAGTAATGCAAATAAAATTATTTGATAAAGTGACAAAAAAATATAGAAACTGTTACATGAGTCAAGACAGAATGGTGTGTAAAATCCTGCACTGTATACAGATACGGTAATATTATATCATAGTCTATCCACACATCCTGTAAATCCACGGCCCTTTCTCATCAAGACATGTGCACAGTTTGCTGTTTAATTTACTGAGCTGACGCACACTCTGTGGTACTTCTAAACTCTTAAAAATCCAGGAGTCACTGAGAAAAAGGGAAGGCAACACGTACTACATAGATGCAAATAAAACCAAACTGTTGTAGATGTAAACGATCTGAGTGGGGTTCACATAAGCAAAATCTTTAATCCACAGGTACTACAGTACAGTTGCTCTGTAGCCAGTAGATAACACAACTGGACAACTTCCAACAGTGACTGTGTGTAACTGAGTAAAACATTGCTGCAGAAGACCATTAACCCTCAGGGAACTACACCAAAGGGACTTTACATTTGATGCCAAAAAAAGGAAGAAACCGAAAGCGAACAGATTTAGTTAGACTAGCAAAAACCTTTTTTGAAGCATATCTAACATCCACGTGTAACAAGATAAACACGTTTATAATATATGGCCCGTAATATAACAAGAAGGTTAAATCTAGTTTTGTAGCAGTTGTTGACAGGTGAACAGAAAATGTTAATGTGGGATACTGAGTGTGATGTGTCGTCTTGTAATCTTGGATTCTCCTGAACAGCTATATGTAGACCATGCGTTTAACACCAGTATTGTCTGTGTGTGTTTCAGGCCTTTGGATTACCAGAAATTCAGAGACGCAACAATGGAACTCTCAACACACACACAGGGAGGATGGAGCAAAGTGAGTTTTAGTTGTTCTTCATATGCGAAGACCTGATTTAAAAAAAAATAATAATAATAATAATTAAAACCCTTTTTAACTCTTCTCTTGTCCTCCCTCTCCCAGGTGCTAGTGCCTTTGGTGCTGCTCCAGGCTTTACAATACGAAGGCCAGTCACTGGAAACTCTGTTGCACCTTGGGGTGCGCTTCCTAGAGGAGGATGAAGCTGGCTACATCATCCAGCAAGGAGGATGGGTGAGCTTTAAAGCATGTGATGAAGGAAAACTATTACACAAGTACAGACATACCCGAGAGTCATATTTAGATGAGCAGTAATTTAGAGTGAAGCTGCTACCACTACACTACTTGTGCAGTGAACAGAAATGATATACTAAAAAAAAAAAGCCAGATGGGGGCAGCAGTGAGCTTCCTCACATGTGTTTCATACCTCAGAATGCTCGTCCCTGTTTCTTGCCAGATTAAAACGTGCATCATACTGTAACAAGTGTGTATGACGATAAATCTTACATAGAAATCCTGACAGCATTTAAGTGCCATGTTGTACTTTTATTGTGTAATACTTGCATTTAAAACCAAACTAGCAGTCCCTGTCTGCTGTCAGTCAGGAGTCAAATACTTCATGCACTCTGCTTTGTGGTAATTTATAACTTTAACATCTGTCTGTTGACAACATTCATAGTTTAGACTGCTCATGTGAACTCTGTCAGAGGTGAACAGTAATCTTTGCAGTTCAGCTGTGCAAGTTGTGACCGATCCTCAGGTGAGAACACCCTGATAGAACGCAAGTCCAGTGTTGTGTTTACTCACGCAAATGAGGAGCAGGAATATGTCTTGCTATCTCTGCCAAATGATTTCGTAATGTTTACTTTGCTCACACATTCCCTGTTTTGGAATTATAATAGGAATGCTACTTTTGCAACTACGACTTGTTTTGTGTTTTTAGATCGCTTTCTTTTTCTGATGTCGTAATAAGTGGAACACTGCGTCACAGATGGCTCCCTGTGAACGAGGTCATGCTGTTGAAAGGTCACGTGACTTTGTTAGCCACTGCTCCAGTCGCCATTACCTCATCGTTGGTGCTTTTGCCCAGTTTTGGTCAAACGAAACGTGAATATAGTGTGCTAACTCCAAACAAAGATGTATATTATTGCCCTGCATTATGTCACAGGGGATGAACAGATGAACGGCTGGGGCAGGATCAGCGAGGGAGGAGAGAGTGATTGCATGAAGAGACTGGTGATAGGAAGGGGGGGGCGGGGGGTACGAAGGAGGGAGGGGTGAGAGAAGGGAGGGGGTTAGGGCATTGAGCATGGTGAGCCAGTGAGAGCAAAGTGAAATGTTCATTAGTCTGACAGCTGCTCCTGCATGCACACTTCTTTTGAACTGGGATCTACTCCATCTCTACAACTTAAGACTTCACACGGAGGTATGATGTTTTACTTGTGATGTTAAAGCAACTACTGTACAGTGAGCTCATTGGCCTAGTGTGTGACTGAGCAGAAGTGACAAACTCTGGGTGGCAGAATAGGTCAGTATTTCCAGTTCTTGTCGTTGTTGAGCGGTTGCATGTAAACATACTGTACGGGTTGATTTTATTTATTTTTTTAATTGTTTCATTATGGCAGAATAATGTGAGAGAGCATGTTTTCTTGATCGTATTCATGTTTCTTATGTATTCATTCATCTATTCTTGGTCTTGCATTTTTCTTTGTTGAAACGACAAAAGAAATCTTAAATGCTCAGATAAGTAGCGGTGTCTTGTTTGGGTGGCTCTCATAATGCCATTGTTCATCGCATATGAATACAATAAGGATTATTATGACCCTGTTGGGGTGTACACTTCATTTGGCAGGAACAAAACCAGAAGCCCTCCAACTGCACACAGTGAGGGGAGGGTAGGAGGAGGATGACATGATTGGGGAGTGACGAGGGGGGATGAGCAAAAAAAAAAAACGAACTGTGAAAGAGGTTCTAAAATAAAGGAGATGTACTATTATAAAACAAGATAGTAGATGCTGACTAGCAATGCCTTTACACCAACCAGCCTCTCTCGGTTGTCTCCAATACTTTGTTCACAGCGTGTCTCCTGTCTTACAAACTGTCCTTCAGAGGCTCACAGTAAAAGCTGCTGCCTGAGAACTGAATGTGCACAACAGCCATTTCATATTACAGTCCTCGTGAGTGTGATGTAATGTGACCCTTGAGGCTTAAAAGTGGCACACTGACAATTACACCTAACCTCTTAGCGGAGATAATGAAGACATGCATTATTTTCCTGCAGTGTATTTTATCATAAAGCAGTGATAGTCAAAGCCACATATCTTAAAAGGCAATAAAACAGTTCTTACAGGCCTCTGGTTTTACATTGACAATAGCTGCTGCTGCTCAAAAACAGTGATGCTAATGTGATGATATTTTAAGAACCAGGTGGTGCAAGGGTTCCAGGTCTGTGCCGTGTCAGCCAGGGCATGTCACGGTGCACCCTGCGCAGTGTCACAGTGCTTCCCCCATCTTATGTAAGCACCCTTTTGCCAGCGCCAGTGTGAAATATGTGCATCCCTGTGCTAACTGCATCGACATGAGGCCAAGGAAGCCCCAAAAATAACTCATCATCCTCCAACATCATCATCACCAGAGGCTTGACTGGCCCACTTGTAGCTTTCTAAAAAACTTGCTGCAGCAGCAGCAACGGGCTGACTGCCAGAGTTTAAACAAGGCACCCATCCATCTCTTTGTCCTTCAGTTTATCCATCACTGCTGCCACAACAGTGTTGATGTTGATGATGACTGGCTAAAAAAACAGTATTTATTTACTGATGCATATCGTGTAGCATGCACATCAGTTTGCTCAAGGCTCACCCAAAGTCAGATTCCATAAACACACACTTGCATGAGCTGCCGTATGAAACTTAAAGTCTGTGTAAAGGAAATTCTGAGATTTCTTTCAAAATACATGAAATATTTTTTAATATTTTGGAAAATATTTAAACGTAGAGGTTAAAAGTTTTTAACCAGTTTTCGGTCCAGGATTTTTTTGGGCAGTCCTAAAGGGTGGCTCGATGACATGCTGAGGCCACCCTGAACATACTGAGAGATAGAGATTAATTCTTCTCGTTTAGAGTGTTTCAAATGTAGTCATGTCATTTTCTGAACTCATCTGACACGTTTCAGTCACAAAATTGCTCCTTGACTGCTCCCACGAGTGGACGTGACTTTACCTGATTTTGACACCTAATTTCATAAACTTGTCAATATTTTTAATAATTCAAATTTGGTTGGTAACACTTTCTACTTTGGTCTGACAAACTCAGAACACGTATTCTTACTTTACACAGACTTGTGTTGTAATGTGTCTAAATATCATGAATGAACATGAATACATACTAAGAATATATCTGCTTTTTTTATTATTGAGTGAAAAGTATCACTTTGTCACTTTCAATTTGTGGTTGAAACGGTGTGGGTAGATGCATACAGTAGATGGCCACATATTTAAAACACGAGAATAAAATAATTTGTGTTAGCGTTAAATGGAAATTCAGCCTTGGATGAGGTCATTCATTTCGCATATACCTCAGTGTGACAGCACTGGTTTCAGCCTGCATAGCCATTCTGGAAGATAGTAATTTTTAATTGAGATCCTAATCTATTTTTTATGTATCCCAACATACCATTAGATGCTGTAAGAGCAGTCCAATGCTCCCTCTCAGTCCTGAGCGTCACTTAATTTGGTCAGCTGCTGCGTGACCTCTTGCAGTGCAGTGTCCATTAGGAACAGTGATGACATAATGCTCCATAAATGTCAAGCGTTTCATTGCATTGCATTGAGCAAAATAATGTCAGTGCATTATGATTTAGAAATCACTGGGTGTTTTTGTATTATGGATTTGACATTTTGTCAATTTGGAAACTGTTGTGATATCTGGATTTGCACGTGGATGCAGCATGTTGACAGTATGTGGCAGTCATGTGGTAATGTAGCAAGTACTTGTAACTGTTTCAAAAATGCGGCTGCCATATTTTTTTTACCTCCAAAATCATTGGGTTGTCTGAGAGGGGAACGGCAGTGCACTGACAGATAGGCTGTGCAGCAGGAATGCGTCCTTGTTTTCATACAGTTTGTCTTGGGGCGAGGGTGGAGAACTGTAAAACACGCCTAACAACCGAATGCTTAAAGTTTAGCGTGTTTCCCAAGTTCAGCAGTGCTGGAGTAGGACATAAGTATTGACGTACTGAAGAAAGTTATTTTTTTTTTTTTTCTTCACCTCAGGTGTGTGTGTTTTTCTTCCCCATTGTTTAATCTTTATTCTTTGTGATACTGATGCATATTGATGTCTGAGGTTTATTTTTGAGAATTGTTGTGTTACTATCATTTTTTATTTATCTAGCTTTAGAGAGGCACACCAGGTTAGGATAGTGAGTTTATCCTGACACAGTTTGCCTACGATAAGCTGCTTTGTGCCCACCAAACTACATAAAAAGTTATGTAATATTTTATAGTCGTTGCTCGTGTTTTACAGTGCAACTGCACAACCAGTTCTTCTGCACATGGTTGTCGCTCAGTCTAACTCAGTTTAATATCAGCTTAGATATGGTAGATGTATTAAGATCAGTAAGGATGTAGCAGTAATAACTTCAAACTACAAATGTAGGACAAAGATGGATTGTTTCGTGTGGTTCCTGGCATTAATGTCCAGCTGATATGGAGCCTGTATCCTGAGGGAGAGGGTTCTTCCTCTCACAAATGCAAATCAGCTTATGGAGAAGGCAAATGTTGTATAACGATGGGACGCTGTTAGGTTTTAATCTCTTTCCTGCCTCCCTGGAAGCAGCTGCCATGTGTGTGTGTCCTTGTAAGGAAAATAACCTTCACAGCTGGACCATGTCGTACTGTATGCTTGTGGATCAAATGCAAATTGTAATGATAATGATGTATTATCATGTGTGTTTTTTGTTTTTTTTTTGACTGAGACGGCGTTGTCTCTGGAGTTAGTCCCTGCTGTCAGAACCTGTATGTCTGCTGCACGCACACTCCCTCACACACAAACATACACACTGTGAATATGTGATCTGTTCAGGTCACGCCTGTGTGACATAGAAACACAGCAGAGATGCCTGCTCGTGACAGATTGATATTTAACAGCCCAGTCCTGCTTGTTATCCCACACCCTACACCTACACCCACTGGATCATCAGCTATTCTCACACACACACAGATGTGACTAATGACAGGTAATATGACTCAATGTGTGGCAATGTTGGTCTGCCAGTCGGTCGTTCCAACATTATGTTTCAGACTAAAATATCTCTTCTAGTATAAGATAGATGATGAAATCTTATACAGTCAGCATGCATGCCCTCAAGACATGTCAGTATGTATCCTGTCCTTTTGTGCTCATTGTAAACACTCACTGGCCTATTTGTGTGTGTTGATAGTGCATCACATCAGTGCACACTCAGCAGGACGGAAAGATATGGCCGGTGTTGTCGCTCTCTAATGCTACAGCGTTTTTTAAATTTTTTTTTGTTATTTCTTGTAGTTGACATAAAAAAAAGCTTTAGGAGAGAAAAAAAAAGTATTTGAGGTCAAATTTTGTTTCATCACATTATTTTGCTTCAGCAAGCCGACCTCTGTGTTAGTCACTCATACCCACATGATCATATGATAAATGATCTGTTATGTAATAGAAGAGCTTTGCAGATGGCTCCTGTTATGTTGCCGGTGAGGAGCTGTATTCTCCACTAGGTGGCGAACAAGGCTGGTATAAAGCAATGCAGCTTTGTTTTCCACTCGGCAGCAATGTCCTGATCTAAACTTAGACCCTACTTTTAAACTCTAAGCTGCGTCATACAAAAAAATGGACCTGTGTGCCCGAATTGACTGATTGTGTGTTTTAGATTTCTGTTGATTTTCTTTTCTCTGTGTCTGTCTGTCTACCTCAGAGTGAAATATTCAAACTTGAGTCAGAGGAGGAGCGAGGTGTGACCATCGCTGAAGACAGCAACGACATTTACATCCTCTCAGGAGAGCAGCATCCTGACCAGCTCAGCCCGCCCTCCTCGTTGCTCTGCACCGGAGACAACAGCAGTGAGCAGAGCTCCTGGCAGACGGAAAGCTTACCTGTGTCTCTGGCCGGCCACGAGTCTTGGGCACAGGTCGGTGTGATGGACCCCGAAGATGTCAAGAGCCTGGACAGCAATGAGGGCATGGCTCTGGCCGAGGAGCGCAGCGAGAACAACTCCTCAAACTCTGACATTGTCCACGTTGAGCGCGAGGAGGCCGAGATGCTGGAGGAAGGCGGTGAGGTTGGAGCGATAGAAGAAAGCATGATGAGTGTTTTAGGCACAGAGAGCGAGCTGGCCGAGCTCAGGGAAGAATTTAGGGACCTGACTCCACCTGTTCCAGTGTCAGCCGAGCCAGACTCCACAGCCCCAGCCTCCCTGCTGTCGTTAGAGGACGCTGTTGTAATAGAGACGCCTCCAGTCTTGTCAGCAGAGCCCTCCCTCATCTCCTCTGAACCAGAGCTACTTCCCCCGAACCCAGAAGCTTCTGTACCCCCTCCCTCTGAGCCAGAAATGTTTGCCTGTCCAGTAGTTTTATCTGTTCCTGCAGTAGAACCAGAGCCTGAGCCAGAAATTTTTGCCTGTCCAGTAGATTTATCTGTTCCTGCAGTAGAACCAGAGCCTGAGCCAGAACCTGCCCCAGTGCCTGCTGAGGTGGCAGCCCCATCAATAGCCAAGGAAATCCCGGCAGCACCAGCAGAACCTGAAGCCACCTCAGAACTAGCCCCTGAACCGGAACAGGCCGAGCCCGACGCAGTGCCTCCCCAGCCACAACCAGAGACTGCGGCAGAGCTGGAGGCCCCACAAGCTGCACCCATTGTCCCGGAGTCCCCTGCAGCTGAAAAGCCCCCAGTGCCGGAGCCAGAATTAGAGCTCCCAGTGCTGCTGTGTGGAGGGGCTGCTCTGGTTGTCCTCGCTGCTGTAATGGCATACGGTGTGCTAAGCTTCAGGAGGAAGTAGAAAAGTATCTTTGTCAGGGAAGGAAAATGAAAGTTTCCAGCTGTTAGAAATAAACTGATAGTGTTGGATTTATCAACTGAGGCTGCATTTTTTTTCTCAAACCCCCCACGCATTTGAAGGTTTCACATCTGTGAAAACACCCCCACAATCTTACTGCTGAGAGTCAGAGGCAGAAAGGGGAAAAAACCATGCACTCCACTGCTCTCCTGATTTTCAATGTTTTTCTTCTCTTAATCCTTTTTTTGGGCAATTTTGTGTTAGTGTGGTGGACTTCTATCCCTCTTCTGCTAGTTTCAGATTCTTTTGTGTCTGTGGCTCACTGTTAGGATTGTTTTGTGCCATTTGAGTCAGTGTACTTGCATGGAAAATTCACTGACACTCCCTTAGCTGAAACAAATCTCAAAGCCCATATTTACTGTTGCGGTATGACTAGGCTGTCTAGCTGTCTGGCATTTTATTTTATAACTCCCCCTCTTACTGTGATGAGTTAGTTTGACACTTTCTGATATTCAAATTTAAACCAGTAATTTGATTTTATGTGTCAGTTTGAAATTGCTGACACAGAGCGGGCATATTGGTTAGATTTATGTTCCATCTTTCCATATTGCACAAGGGATCTGTAACACTTCAGATGGAGTGTGTTTTTAGTTTTTTGTGTATTGAAACATTAAAGATTTTGCCCAAGTATCTATGAAAGTATTTCAGTGTGTACTAAGGTGCAGTAAGCGTGCTGATACACTCGCCATCATCAGTATGTAAGTCTGAATACTGTGGAAGTATTCTGAAAAAAAAAACTGTTTAATACAGCAAGGTGTTCTTTCTTGTTCTAATGGATTCCCCTATTTTATTCTCTCAGTACAAAATAGCACTCAGTACTTATGGTACTATAGTCAGCCACTGTTTCACTCTGCCATGGTGAGCAGTACTACTCCAGATAAGGCAGGGGTCTCCAAACTGTTCCACAAAGGGCCGGTGTGGCTGCAGGTTTTCCTTCCAACCAAGCAGCAGCACACCAGTCTTGATCCATTTAATCAATTGATCTCAGTCTTCAGAGAGTTGATTGGTCAAACTGTGTGCTCTTGGTTGGTTGAAACAAAAACCTGCAGCCACACCGGCCCTTTGTGGAACAGTTTGGACACCCCTGAGATAAGGAGAGTAACAGGAATGTGACAGCAGCACATAAACTGAGTCATCCCTTTAATGTAAATAGATTTAATGACTACATTCAACTCTACCTTTACTGTCAGGTGTCTTTTAGTCCTCAATGTTTTGCTCCGGGCCCTTTTCTGTTACTGCTCCTATGCTTAGAAATAAACTTAATCAACTGTCGAGGGAGCATCACATCTGTCCCGGTGGCTTCGTCCACACCCTCCCTGAGTACAATATAAAGTTGTAGCGCACTGTGAGGTATTAAAGGCAAAATCACATCAACCTCTCGTGTTGCTATGAAATTCCATTTTTGCATAATTGTATAGCGTATCTCCACAGTGACTAGTGAGCCAGTACAGTGCACAAATGTGACCAGTAATGGTGGAATGTCCCCTGCCTTCCCCCTCATTCAATTTCCACAGAAAAATGTATTTTCGCGCTCAGTGTGGTATGATGGCTAAAAGAAAATTGTGACAAGTCTCAAACTACTGCTGTCTCACCACCTAAATATATTCTTAAGAATGTGGGGATATTAAAAAGTAAGTTGTATCACTATGAGAATTAACAAATGGCAGTAAGAACATGGTGTTGGTCCAATACCAGTTTCTTTAATGCAGAAAGGATGTTTCCGTGTATGCGATATACCATGCCTGCTGTTAAAGTACAGAGAGTTAAAGTCCCAGACATGACACTTTGCACCTTGAGTTTCCTACACTGTTTGAGATGAGAATAATAAAGATTTAACTATTTGAAAACAGTACTTTGTGTTGGTTTGTTAAAGGAAGGTTCACTTCAGTTTTGTATTGCCAAAGATCAACACAATTTACACAGTATTTATTAACACTGAAATTAATCTTACCTCCCAGATTTCTTTCCAGCCTACACAATATTCACACATTTTCCAAAATACAATTGATACAATAAACAAAAAAAATCATATACTTCAAGTATAAAATGAAAACAAAATAGTAAACAAAAATTCAAGTGTCAAACAATTCTTTTTGTCAAAATATGATGACAGACAAACATATTTAATCACTTTCCCTTATATGAAAAGTTATGACATCGCTCCTTTCACAGTTAGCTGGTCATGAGGTGCAGATGTGAGTTTCAGAATGAGCAGTCTTCCACCACACTTCCCTGTAATTTCCTCAGAGTTTGCAGCTTCAAAAAAACAAACTCATCTGCCCCAGCTGATGCACTGTAGCGCGACGTTGAAGAGTATTCTAAGCAGTCGTGGGGCCTGCTCACACACTCCCTTCACCAAGGTCAGAGTAAGGGCCACAATGACTTGCTCCTGGGGTACATGTTCCAGACCCACAACACCCTGCCTCATCACCCTGTTCACCTCCTGGATAATATGCTCTCCCCACTGCTGGAAAACACAAAAACAAAAAGGGATTATTCAGTACATGAAGACAATACTCTGCATCCAGTTTACATCAAAAGGGCATTTCTAGATAATAGTTGCAAAATATAATTCTGGAGTGCCAATTAAATACATTTGCTGTTTGCATAAATAAATAAATAGGGTTGGACTATTGAGAAAATTAGATTACTGGATACGAACCATTTAAATTGTAAATTATTCTACTTGATTACCTGAATCTAATTAATACCAGTATAAATGTATAGTTCCTCTTAAAATGACATGTCTATGTTTTTTACCTAGTAACTTCCCCACCGAGTAGCAAGTACACAATCCATTATGGAATATTATAAACCTACCAAAAGATACAATTGAATAAGAGTGTAGAGCAGAAAATTTATGACTTGGGGTTTCCCATTGCGTTTTATAGAGTATAACTGTCTCGTGTGTCACCGCATCTAAAAAAACAACAACTTTTAAGTATTAACTTTCACTTAACACTTTAACACTAAACTAGTTTCAACTCTATTTACATGTATGGAAAGATTTGCATATCGGCTAAATGTAAAATAAAATTTATTTGACTTCATTAAGATTCCTGTGCTCGGTTTAGACTCACTGCACTGGGGGAGTTGGATAAGTTCCTGCTCAGGTTCTGGGTAGCCCGGTCCACAACATCGTGTTCAAGCTGGGCTGCGATATCTCTCAGACCTTCTGCCACCTGCTGTATGGCTGCTGCTCCTGCGTGGTTCCCTACAGAGAACACACACACCAAAAAAAAAAAAAACACTTTAGTCCACATTTGGTTGTGGATTCAACAGGAGGACTTTTTTTTTTTTTTTAAATAAATGAACATCCATCAGTGCGCCTTCATGAAGTCCATTTTAATACCCTGGGCATGAATATTTTAAATCAAACAGTTCCTGTTTCACTTTAGGTTTCCACTTGTTGTGTTACTATAAATAGAAACAACTTCATCATCAGATGTGAATGCTCTGACTTTTGGACTGTGATACAGTGGGAGAACCTCAACACAAACCCTGTGGTCTCAGCTCCACCGATGGCTGGATATCATGCAGAGCAGCGGTGATGGAGCTGGACAGGTGACCATCAGTTTCAAGGCATCCTTCATCCACAGCTTCTTTCCTGGGGCCGTTGTAGTTGATGTCCCGGGTGACACCTACGTCCTGGCTCAGGTAGAACAGCTCGTGGCTGTACTCTGAATTAGTAGTGTAACAATCCGCCTGGAGGAAGGCCAGCATGACGGCGGCGGCGTCCTGTCCATTGGTCAGATTGACTAAAGCATCCATCTCGGCCTGTTTAGAGAAGAATAAAGCGGATGGAGTTGGCGATGCTTGCTCTAATGAAGCGACAAAAGAAACTTCACGAACCCAGCTGGCGTTAAGCTACTTTACATTTAAGGAAGTAATTAGAAAGTTGGATGTGAGACCGCTACGCTAAGCTAATGCTAACTTTAAACGTAACTTTCGAGCGTTAAAAGTTGAGCCAAAGCAAAAAGAGGAGGAGGTCACAGCTCCACGAGTTTCAAAAGAATGGCGAAGCTTTTTACTCACATTCGTCTCTTGTGCCGGGTACGTCTTTTAAACTTCATACAGTTGTTCGAGGGTGTAGTGATGCGCCGTACGGCGCCGTCCACGGTGCTGCTGTGTGGCTAATGTGAGAGACAGCACGCACAAAAACAAACAGCTCCTCCTGCGCCGCGCGCAAAACTGAACTTTTCCGGAGGTGGGGGTGTGTGTTTAAATGCCTCATGATGCCTTCACTGACAGTCAGACATCAGTGGACTCAAATCAAAAAAAAAAAAAAAAACACAAGATGTCCACAGACATGATGGGTCAAGTTGGGTCACTGAGATGTAAACAGTCCTCTTGTTGCTACAGTGCATCTCAGATGTATCAGTTTTATTTTTTTACCTGATGAACCATGATTAATAGTAATATCACCTTGGGTAGATTCAAGTTATAAGGAAAACACAAATGTTTAGCAGAGTATTGTCAAAGCAGTTTAATTATGTGACCTGCAGAAGAAAAAAGAAAAAAAGTCAATTTACAGTATACTTCCTGTCCACGTCTAGTGCCATCATCATCACAGTTGTATGCAGTTAAAGATAAGAGCAACATGACACTGGAAAGTCCCTGTTGTGGCTTTGTCCAACAGCTTTAGTCAGTGTGCTTTTAGGATGACATGGTACACAACTGAGACAAGTGCAACAGCGATTAAAAAACAAAACAAATCTGATGAAATGCTTAAAACGTTTATTTACAAGTTAAAAAAAGAAAATTAAAAACACACATGACCGGTTGAGTACAATGGTCTGCAGCAACTTGGTGAAAATGAGTCAGATTAGTCCTTTAAAACCAGTTTTTGTCGAGCCTCAGCCACAGTCCTTCACTTACAATGTGTCCACTCAGAAGACTCAATCTGATTCGACGTCCATCCAGCTTTTCCCCAAATCCAACTATCATGGCTACGTATAGGGAATCTTGTCACATGGTCCTCTCATTAACCATAACCTTGTTGCAGAAGGAATTCCATTAGACTCCCATACCTGGGCAACCAAAGCTTATGGATCGTGCAGTCTTCCTACCGACAAGCCTCCTTCCTGTTTTGGGTAAAGACCCCATCTTATCTGAGGGGTTCAGCCCAGGGGGGAGGTTCTGCTTCAGTGAAAAAGCTGCCAGACGAGCCTCCTGCAGTTCTCTGAAGAATATGAAAATAAGGGAAGGCTTTATTATACATTAAAAACAGCACCAAATAATAACTTAAGACAAGGTTGAATTTGACGAAGACAGGGACTTCTTACTTTTCAAGCATGGCTGTCCTGAACTTCTCAACGTTGAGCTCTTTGCGTAGCTGAGCAGCCAGCTGCCCAGTCCTCTCCTCCCTTAAGACTGTGTGCTTGCAAAGCTCCCTGGCAGACGGACGCTTTGTCAGGTCTGGATCCAGCAACAACTGACAGAAAAAAATTTAATAAAAATTGGTTTTAACAAGTTATGCTAGTAACAAGAATGAAATTAAGTGCTTTTGTTGCATAAAAATGCCCATACAGGTGGTCATAATTCAAATATCTTTGAATTATGTTAAATTTTTTAAAAAGTCCATAAATAAGGATACCTGCAGTAGGCTATTGAAGGGAGGTGATAGCTCCTTTGACAGTTTGGGGAGCTGGCCCTTTCTGAGCCTGTGCCATTCATCTCCATTTTGAGGAAGAGGAGGAGCACCAGCTGCCAGCAGCACTGTGAGGCCCAGTGCAAAGATGTCTGCTTTGGGGAGGTTGCTGTAATCCTGGGGAGCAGAGAGATGCCTGAAATTAACACTAGAAACGACATTTACAACTAGACCTTTGGATTTTACACGTCGGCCTGTAAAAACTACTGTGAGCAAGCAAATCCTTTTTCTTTAATGGTTAGGCAGCATTTTTTTTTTACCTCATGCAGGACCTCACTGGCCAGGAAGCGGCTGTCCCCTTCCTCTACCTGAGGACTGCTGGTTGATGTCACATGACCCAGATCCCCTGCAGAAAGCATGAATCAGATTTGACAGCAAACAAACCTCTGAGGTAGAATAGCATCCACCATTTCATAGAGTACCAATTTTGTAGATGACCCCCGCTGAAGTCTTTGCACCATCTTCCTCCTCACTCTCCCCTTCGCCTGCAGCACTCGTGCTGGAACGCTGGCAAATGAATATATTACCTACAAACAAAGTAGTTTGTTGAGTCTGATACTTAAATCTAAAACAATATAAGAAATGCTAAATGAGACATACTTGGTTTGACGTCCAGGTGTACGAGGCCTGAGCTGTGGATGTATTTTAGCCCCAAAGACACTTGTAAAAGCAGATCTTTCAACTCGGCCTCTGAAAACAGCTCACCCTCCACCTCCTTTTTCATGATGGCATCATTGAGACTTCCACCTGAACCACAGACACACACACAATACATAATTCATGTTCACCTAAAAGATGTTTTAAATCTTATTTAGTTCAAGTCTTTCTTAAATGTGCGCTTGATACCGTCACAGTATTCATTCTGAATAATCATGTGATTGTCTTCTGCCCATGCTGAATAATAGCGTACGACATGTGGGTGGTGTCCAAGAACAGCATGAGCGTATACTTCCTTGAGGGCCAGCTGTCTGAGGGAACATAAAAAAAATAAATAGTTATGGATAAATGATCACCTTAGGAACAGAAATTTTAAAAAGAGGATTGGATCGGAAAAGGATTGGTGAGACGACATGCTGCTGACTCACTCATTGGCAGAGCCTGCCAGGGGTCGCCGGGAGCGTTTTATGGCGTACAAGCAGCCATCCAGCCTCTTCACACACTTGTAAACTGCCCCGAACTCACCCACGCCAATGCACTCCAGCTCCAGGAACTCACTCTCATATCGTGACAGCATGAAGGCTTGGACAGCTCGTCTCTGCCAGATAAACAGACGGAGAGCAAAAACCAAAAGAAAAATTCTAAAAAAGGGAGGGACACACGTCACAGAGCTCAGCCTTGTATTCGATCACAGCCAGGAGAATCGAAGCGTCTCTTCTGATGCGTCACGATAAATCAAATATGGTTACTTCCTTGAAAAAGAGGGTGGAAGATTCTGACTGAACACTTTTTTTTTTTCCTCCTTTCACAGGAGATTCCTTAGAGAAATCCCGGAAGTAGGGTTGGCAGCATGTAATTTTGGACAAGACAAGAACTGTGGAGGCAGCAGAAGATGACAAAGCCTGATGATGAAATCATATCAGAGGCATCTGAGAGGGAGAAAGCACTGATAAAAATAGTTCTACCTTTGGTGGGAGAAAGGCTTCCTCATCCTCCTCAGATGACGTTAAGCTATGTTTCAATCTGAAAGATATAAAAAAAAAAAAAGAAAAAAAAAGGGACCTTCAGACCTTTATATACTTTATTAAAAAGTCAGGACAATGTGTAAGGGCACAAAAAGGCAAAAACAGATTTTAAAATAGCCCTCATGTGTTTATACCCAATACCCTTACAGATCATGACACAGCATAAAGCAGCAGTTACCTGCGTCCATAATCTTCATCATCATCACTCCTACTACTGTTTCTCCACTGCTGCTCGCTGCTCCTGCGGACTGTGTCAGGGGTAAATGGATTCACGTTGACAGAGGGTGCGTGGTTAGCAGCAACTGAGCTAAAACGCAGGGCCCTCTGATGGCGACTTATCTTAGTGCTTGAGCAAGGCTGGGACGACTTCGATAGCAAGCTCTGCAAATAAATAATAGAGAGAAATGCAACTCATCCCTCTCTGATATTTGAGACACACTTTGACAAACTATCCAAAACCTCAGGGGACACACTAAGGACAATCATTCTAAATTATCCTCCACCTTGGGTGTGCTGGGGGAGTCACAGAGCCTCAGTTTCTTCCAGAACGTGTAAGGTATGGGGCTCGTGCACTGTACAGGGGAAGATAAGGTGTTACTTCTACTGCGGTGGCGTTGCGCCCTGGGAGTCCTGCATGCAGAGCTGGGACTCTGGATCCTGGGACTGCAAATCCTGGGACTCCGGATCCGGGGGCTACGAATCCTGGAGACGTAATCGTCGGAGCTGTTGTCACTGCTGCTCCCCTCCTCTCCACAGCTAGTGAAGTCCAGCTGCTGGCTGATCCCATCAAACAACGTCGCCATGCTTGGGGCCTGAGTTTTGGCAAAAGTTTGCTTGAAAATACTTTTCAGATTTGGGATTGATGTTATGCATTTAAGTCTCTTTATAAAGATAAGAGAACTAAAGCATGTCTGTTGCTCTCAGTCTCTAACTAACCCAGTAGGCCTACATACCCAGTATGTCACAAGGTCACTACTATAAACTCCCTGTTGAGCTGTGATGTTATTTCCAGACTTTTATGTAAGCTCCTGAACACACACATCAGTATTTACGTGAACTTTTAACGGTTTATCGCGCATACTCACGAACGAGTCGCCTTTTTCTCCGTCACCAACACGCTTGAATTTCGCGCCTTGTATGTAAATGACTTCCTGTTTAAATTAACTCTGTCACCAGGTTAACGCAGGCAGCTCTCTGATTGGCTGGATTGTTTGGGAAGCCGCGCACCTGACACCTGACCCAGCTGATTACATAAACAACAACGCCAAGGTGACAAACGATAAAAACTATTTAAAAAATCTAAGTTTGAAAATGTATTTACTGAGCACATATTGACATAGAAACATAGAAACAGAAACACACATAAATGATAACAAAATAAAAGGCTAAAGAAAGAAAAAAACTTTAATTAAATAATGATATTAATAATAAATATGTAAAACATATTTACATTGAACAGTGGCAGAGGTTGTGTCACATGCACCCTATTCTAATAACTTATAGGTCTTGGTCGCATTTTTGTTTTTTAACACTTGATACTATGATGCTATATTGTTTATTATATAATGTGAATTCATTATTAAAGTACATGAACCGTCCTGTCCATGTTCCCTCATGAATACTGAATATATACGATACATAGCGTCTTATTTTTAAGCTTGTCTTGACTAAAACATAAAAAATTGACACAATCACAAGAAAAGTGCAAATTCAAATACAACTAAATATCATGAAAATACCGTAAATACCAATGTGTAATGCGCTGAATATGCAGAATATCTGCGTGAATGTTATAATAATATTATAAGTATCAGGGGCAAAATAAATAGTCCTTGGCCATAATTAGGTCATTATATTAAATAGTAATCTAGACACGTGGGCGGAAGTCAGCGACGTCATCAAAACAGTGAGACAGGAGGAGGGAAAACAGCTCGTCAGTGGATGTGACACGCTTACAAATACACAGACAACAACCCAGCAGCCAGCAGGACATCATGATCCGGCTCCAACAACGTGTTTAGTCTACGCGATTCAACCGGACAGCGGAGTTTTGTCATATTTTCCTCCCTTCCTGAGTCCTCACAGACAGCAGCAGCACCACCACCACCATGGTGAAGCAGTCGGACCGAGCCCCGCTGCTGGACTGGGAGGAGATCCCACCACCCGATCCGAACCAACCGGCTCCGCCGCCGCTGCCTTCGCAGCCGCGGGAGGAAGGCGCACCGCCGGAGAAAAGTTCGCAGCCAGCCGTGCGGCGCGCACCAGCGGGCATCGCGGCTGGTACTGGGTGGAGCAGTGGCTGCGGCACCAACACCAACACCGCCGCCATCACCTACAGCCCGAAGAGGAGTGTAACAGCTGTTGTTGCCAGCGGGGACGGAAGCCCGGGCCGACCGCGGATAGGGCTCTCTGGGCACGGGTGGGATCGCCCGCAGCCTCTTGGTACGGATCACAATGTTCACTTCCCCGGCCTCTCGGTGAGGGATCAGTGGGAGGAAAAAGACCAGATCGTGGCTGTGTTTGTGGTGACCTTTGATACGAGATCAGGTGAGCAGTCAGATCACAGCAAGAGCATCTGATCTGTTCTCTCTCATGCGTAAAATTGTTGTGGACTAGAGAAGGATTTCCTAAAACAATGTAGGGTGTCAGTCCCAGTTAATAATTTATACTGACTCATGGGGGTGAAGGGTGTATGCTGCTATCAGCACAGGTGAGAGTGGGAAACATTTAAGATGTCAAGACCCCAATAAATAGATTCACAGTGGGGAAACATAAGTTTTGTGGTGCAACCCTCTAAAAAACAAATAACATTAACATCATGGATTAATTGAAAATTAAAGCTTTAAAACAGACTACGTAGAAGAGTTAAAGCTGTCTGGAATAAAAAAGATCCACTTAGATTTAGAGTAGAATTTGCTCATTTTAACATGGAGTTAAAAACAAGCAAAATATTCAATCACTAGTTCATCAAAGACGAGGGAAAACAAAGTCAGGGGAAGAGGTCATAGAGAGTTACAGTTGCTGAGTCAGAGCTTTTCTACTGTCTCTGACCTCTGGTTTCTCCATGCTGATTTAAGGGAAGCAGTCAAAAGGAAAGTGAATAGTGTGGGAAGTAACTGTGTGCTTTATTTTCTGTGTGTGTTGCATGTGTGAATGGCAGGGAATATGATCGAGTGGTGCCTGCCTCACGACATCAACCTAGACGGAGTTGAGTTCAAGTCGATGGCCAGTGGTTCCCATCGGATCACCAACGACTTCATGTAACGTAGAAGCATGAAATCTCACGTCTGTTTAATTCCCATCAGACAATCTGTCACTCTGTGTTTACTCGCTCGCTTCTCTGTTTTGGCCGTTGGTTAGATATTTCCGTAAAGGCGGCTACTTTGGGCTGGCCTGTTTTGCCAACATGCCCGTGGAGAGTGAGCTGGAGCGAGGAGCGAGGATGAAGTCTGTGGGAATTCTGTCTCCCTCCTACACTCTGCTGTACCGCTATATGCACTTCCTGGAGAACCAAGTCAGGTGAGACATGCGGTGTGTGTGTGTGTGTGTGTGTGTGTGTGTGTGTGTGTGTGTGTGTGTGTGTGTGTGTGTGTGTGTGTGTGTGTGTGTGTGTGTGTGTTTTTCTTATTTTGCCACCTGCGCACCGCCTTATTTATGTTCTGTTTACCTTATTCATTTCTCACACAACCGTGTTCAGAGCTTTCATTTCATGTGCCTACCTCCAGTCCTTGCTTCCTTTTTGTTATAAAAAAAAAAAAACCTTTCTCATCTATTAAATATGAAGTCAGTGTTAGTCCCAGTCACAGCTATCGTCACAGGAGCTCATTTACATGCGGTTTTTGTATGAAATCGAAGCGTGGAAGTGGAAGTGGCCTTGACAGCCTCTCTTTTCTCTTCAGTAGCTCTTCTGCTTCAGTCCTCTCACAAAAAGCTTATCTACTCATTGACTATGCATAAATATATACGACACAGCCACAGCTGTCTCAGGTTGCTGCCAAATACAAGTGGAAATGAATTCATCCGAAGGGAGTGTGGTTACTGTGGCTTCTGTGCAGTCACTGTACAGTAGCGAGCAGATGCGAAAATATGTCTTGTTGTGGTTAAAACAACTAGAAATGTGGCGTTTATGTATTTCGAGTGGCCTCAAATGATCCCACATTGAAGTTTATGGTTACTAACTAAGCACAGTCTGTAATCTTGCATTATAGATGACGGACATATCCCTCTGAGCTCTGAACATGGCATACAGATCATGAATACAGACGTTATTCATCTTTCTCTCTTCTCCTCTTTCTCCCCGTCATCGCCTTGTAGACACCAGTTGCAGTGTCCAGGACAGTATTCTCCACTGGAGGCCTTTTATGAGGATAAGAAGGCCGTCCTTCCCCCTACAGGAAATGGTCTCGTCACCTCTTGCCCAACCTGGAGTGTCACCAGCATCAACCGCTGCATGCACCCAGAAATGAAGGTCTGAAAGCAGAAGGACGAGTTCATATTGTCGGTGCTGGCATGTTTGCACAGTCCAACAATGACAACATGTGTGTCACTTTTTTCTTGCAGATCACCCATCCGGCTGGCTGCATGTCTCAGTTCATTCAGTTTTTCGGGGAGCAGATAATGGTGCTGTGGAAGTTAGCGCTGCTTAGGAAACGTCTCCTCATCTTCTCCCCTCCACCTGTAGGCGTGGTCTGCTACAGAGGTGAGAAGCTCAAGTGCGGTTGCAATCTGTTACTGTAGCATAGAGTCTGTTTTTCTTTCACAACAGCCCAGGATGTGATAAATATACTAATGTTGCAACCTAATGCAGATATTTCATCCACTGTATTCTTCTGCTTCCTCAGTGTATTGCTGTTGCTGCCTGGCCAATGTCTCCTTACCTGGAATCGGTGTCTCGGTGCCTGAATTACGGCCTTTCTTCTACATCAACATAGCTGACATCACCACCCTGGAAACAGAGATGTCATACGTGGCCTGTGAGTGGAGCTTTGCTGCATGTAAATGCTCAGTTGACCACAATTTGTAATCTATGGAAATTATCCTTTTTTTTTTATATGTGAGCATGCTTTCGTCTTTCACTTCGAAGGCACCACAGAGAAGATCTTCGAGGAGAAGAAGGAGCTGTACGACGTCTACATCGATAACCAGAATGTGAAAACGCACAGAAGCCATTTGCAGCCGCTACTTCGACTGAATGCAGCAGATAAGGAGAAGTACAGGAAGCTGAGCGAACAGAGGTACACACCGTGAAATAGCATCACGGTTATTGTATGTTATCGTCTGATTTCATCACCATTAATACATTTTTTCCCCAGGCAAATGTTGCTGTACTCTCAGGAGGTGGATGGAGATTGCACGTCAAACGAAGAGGATCTTTTCATCCTGTGAGTCCTTGACAGGCGTATTCACAGCTGCTCCTTGAGTCATAATCGCAGGCAGTTATTAGTGTTATTTTAGTGTCATTGTTAAAATATGATGCAGCGGACCATCGAGTGATGCAGCTCTCTTTAATCCCATCCTAGGTTCTTCATGGAGATGAATAATCGCATCTTCCAGACCCTGTCCGAGGTAGCAGGGAGCGTCGATCCAACCCTCACTGCTGAGCATGTGAGGGCCATGGGGCTGGATCCCCAGGGCGATCGCTCCTTCCTGGTCGACCTGCTGGAGGTGTACGGTATTGACGTCACACTGGTCATAGACAACCTCTGCTGTCCCTGAGCCTCCTCCACCTGGGGAAACTCAAAAAACACCACTGGATATTTGTGCCTTCAAGGCCCACACACACACACACACACACACACACACACACACCAAGATACTAAAGACACTGCCTCCACCCTGGAACTTCCATCTGTTTGCCTCCTGTCCCCTCTTGGGTGTCTGTTTTCCCTCTGTGTGCTTCTCATCTGACCCGTGGAGACTGTTTCCAACCAGTGTGGATGATGAGGACACTTGGCGTGCTGGTTCACAGTGGCTGATGAAACACCCGCTTGGCGGACAGTGACACAGGGCAGCAGTGAGATCACACCGTATGTCATGTTATGTTTTTTCGTCAGAAATTTTTGTTTGTGTGTTCTTGTTGGACTTTGATTCCGGCTAACGTGGCCATGACTGAAGCACTGGATAAAAGTATAGACGTCTTGATCAGGTGTGGTCATCAAAGCAGGATGATTTGTCACTGGACCAGTCACAATGAAGAAGTCACTGAAATTTTGGGGTCCACTTAACGTTTCGTCTGAAGATTCAGATTATGTGGGCAAGTTTTTACTGCTGGAGTAAATCTGTGTGCTTCAAATACTTTTTCTAGGAGACTAGCTGTCATAGTGTGCTTTCCTGTTCTGATGAAGCTGCTTTGGGAATTAGTACATCAAATGCTTTTTACCACTTTATTTGCCTTTCAAAAAGGAAGCAATAGGAGTCTGTTAAATGATCAGCCTTATCCACATATCTCTGTTGTTGTTGTTGTTGTTGTTTTTTGCTATTTCTTTCACAACTGAAAGTGAGCAATGAGGTGATAAACGTTTGTTAACAAGTGTGATATCCTCTTTTTATAACCAGGATTTTATTTTAAAGCTGACTCACAGAACGAGACGGGAGATGCTGGTAATTACTGAACGTTCACCTTTATGCACCTTCAACACGATAATGTGTGTCCCTGTGTTTGATCACAAGTGACGGAGGCGATCTGGAGACTCTTTTTTTTTTTTTGTTGTGTTACGTGTTTTACCTTCACGCGTCGTGATCAGCTGAGGTTCTCAAATTGTCGATGAATGTGACTCTATAACACTAACTTATCATGAATGCTGCACCATGTCCACCACTGGACTATTTCCTGATCGTGCTTTACTTTTTTTTGTTATTAATGCCTTGTTTATGACTTACAATCTGAGCCAGCAACGTGCTTATGGAGTGGAGGGTGTGTGTTGTTCTGCATACAGGCTTTCATTGTTCGTTCTATTTACTCAAACCAGAGGCTGGTTCATCAGAGGAAGCCAGTATATCGTCTGTGATCCTGTTGAATGACGAGTCCTTGATGGAGGCGTTTGTAGTTTTACTTGTCGATCAGCTTCAAAGAGATCGTCCCCCTCATGTCTGTGTCTTCGACAAAGATCTCTTTGTGGTTTTGGAGTTGTGTTGTTGTCCCGAGCAGAAGCTTTAACTCCTTCTCTACGGGCAGATTCGCAGAGTCTGTTCCGGCTGAGGGTTTTTCTAGGCCTTTTTCATCACAGTACCATTGAGGGAATCCAGCTTTAGAGATGGGCCAACTGTGTCTTTTGAATTTACCCTGGCAGACTGATATAGTTCATCCATCAAGTTGCTAATCAGAGTGATAATTTGTTCCACGTTGGAACACATGAGGCTGACGCTCGCCTCGTATATACATTTCCAGTAGAGGTTCACAACCATTTCATGGCCTTCCTGATTCAAGCTAAAACACCAAGTGGTTTTTTAAAAAGCATGTCTTTTTAATTCTGTTTTTTCATCATCACATTTCAGAAATGATCTTTTGGGGCTGATCCCCAGGTTGAGAACTACTGATGGTCTTAAAGCCTGTAATGTTTTGTCTTGACCGTCCCCAAAGATGTTTTCTGGGTTGGTTAAAACATTTTTAAAACGTGCCACAAGAATTGTATTTAGGAGAGAAGGGTACTTGAGCTTTGTTGTTTAAATGGGGCCTTAAAGAAACGTGATTTTTCTCAAACGTACTGCAGCAAAGTGACAGACTCATTTCTGTAAGTGCGTCAACAGTATTTGCTGAAAGATTAATTTTATTGTCCTGAGCACTTCTGAATGACCTTACTGTCTCCAGTGAAACCTGCTGACTTTTACTGGTCTATTTACTCGTCAGGAGACGAATACTTCTTGCCTCTGACGGTGTTTGCTTTACAGGTGTATGTAAATATACACAACACACACTATTGTAAAAAAATAAATAAAAAAAATGCCTTCTTTGTGGAGCCTCTCACAGATGTGTACCAGCATTAGTTAAATCGTTTGTACCGTGTGTCACTCTTCTGAATGTCAAAGACGGCAAAAGTATTGCACACATGCAGCAACACATCCAAGTTTCCTTTTCTTGATTGTAATGTAAATCAAGAGGATAACAAATAAGTCTTCACCTTTACTAATGTGAAACACTGTAAGAGATGTCAGTAAATGTACACATGAACTCAATAGCATGAGCAACTGTTATTCTCACTGTACTGCCATTGTAAAACAATAAAACATTGATACAGTTTATGTGTTATCTAATCATCTGGTTCTAACTGTGCGTGGCTATTTTTCTACATTTCTTTCATAATCCCACTCAACCTACACTCTCACTTCCCTCTATGAACAGGATCACTGCTTTCATTCCCATGATTTTACAAATATCACTTCACACAAGGAGTATTACTAATCAGCCTAGTGGTATAATCTATAATCCTCTGTGGCTCAAGAAGGGATCTTTCCAGAGTTTAAAAAATATATATATCCTGATGGCATCATCTCAGTTATTTTGTCCAACTGGGCTTCAAACTTTTTAAATAGAAAGCCTGCATTATAGACCACCACCCATTGTGTTTTTCTAACATGTAAGAAGCCTGCAATGCAGCCACTTGCTTAATCCTGCAGATTTGCCGTCTACACCATCTGTCAGATCAGACCCAGCCTCACCAGGGAGTCTGTAAAAACTCCTGGTCCAAAATCTTGGATCATTTGCAATATATTCAGAATGCAGCAGCATCTTTCTATAAATATATACCTTTAACCTATACATACTCTTCTTAGCCCCAGTAGCTGCAGCCAGCTTTCCAACAAAGCCCAGAAGACCGCTATAAAAACACTTTGTGTTAGATTGTATGAATATTATTTTTATTGACCAAGTTCAAATGTGATGGCGATAGTAAACCTTTCAGTAAACACAAAAGGGAATTTTTAAGACAACCTGTACATGAGTTACTGGCTAAAGGAAACAAAAAGCTTGGTCCTTTGACACACAAAGACATGTAATACAACCCTCCTTCTGTTAAAAGTAATGTTTACATGTAGTAACACAAGCTGTTCAAACTGATAGTATTTCAGGATCATTTCAAACTGCACGGAAAGCAGACGTGTGTTTACAAAATGAGCTCAGAGTTTCATGGCAACTGCTTCTCTCTCTTTGTCGTTCTCTCCACTTCAGTCTTTTTTTCCCACCCTCACTGCATCTGTGAGAGGAGCTGCTGTCTGCGCTCTGCACTGATGAAGAAGCGTAGTTTCCTTGGCAACAGCCTTATCTCCACGGGCATGGCCTCATACTCCTCGTTGTCGATGTTGTAGAAGCCACCGGCACCCTGCGGGGTCGGAACATAAAGTTCAATGTCAAGACAAGAACTAATATACTGAGCTTAAGGGAGTATGCTGACAAACATTAGCATGGTCCAAAAATAAATCTGATTGGATCTGACATGACACAATAAAATAAGGTCACTTAAAAGAGTTTCTGACCTCAGGCAGCTGCAGTCGGCAAGCACTGGCTTCCAGTTTTGTGGAGGCTTTAGTGAACACAGTGGGGTCCTCTTCTTTTTTAGTCCTATAATGAAGAACATTTCCATTCTTTGACTGCAGTTTACATAAACATGATCTTTAATATTATGTGTACTGGCCAGTGAAACTACTAACCCGACAGTGATGAACTCGCCTACAGTGAAGTCGTCTGGTTCTGCACAGATCATCAGGGAGTCAGTTACACGCTGCGAGATATAGAAATCAAAATGTCAGATCATGTCAGCCTTCAGCTGGGGATTTTATAGGAGCGGCTACAGGGTTTTATAAATACAATTATTTTTGGACTGACCCTCTCCACAGGGTTTTTGTTGTGTGTTTGGACAAGCAGCTCTATCGTCGATAGCTGCTGCTCCTTCCACTCCTCTGGCTCTTCTACTTTTGGGGGCTCTGAACACATAAACCAAAGTACATGGTAAATTTATCAATATTTCACTGTTGGGTGTTCAGCGTTGTGTTGTCATCCTGTGATTCAAGTATCAATCCACACTACCTTCAACAGGAGGGTTCCAGTAGTTTTTTAGTCTGCGGGCGATGCGGTAGAGCAAGTTGGGCCTTGGAGCCTTCTGAGTGGGCAGGTCAGGGGGCCGGAGGCTGGGAGCCGAGTAGGAGACTGAGACCTCCCGGACCAGAGGCCACTCCTGAGAGATTTGACAACAGTGCAACATTAAAATACATTGGCAGCCACATAATTAAAACAGTCAGAAAACATACTTGTCATCGGTGACAGGGATGTCAGAATTCATAGGGACTCAGGAAAAGGCCGATTACACTGCAGCAGACAGCAAACTGTATTTTGCAAGCTGCAAACTGACAGTGGCTAGATGAACAGTTTATAAGAATGCAGTGCAATGAGGCTACAGACCAGGTTTCATAAAGTAGACAAGCGTATATAATGCATATCTGTTTGTCACTTAAAAATCTCCAGTCTGCGCTGATCAGGCACAAAAGATCATCCTTTGTGAGCAAGCAACGCTTTTAAAACACACTTACATGCATCCTAAGTTAAAGGAGATAAGTAAGGAAGCACTGCAGCCTGAAGTACCTTTCTTTAGCATTTAGAGAATATGAAACATGGCTGCCGTGTAAATACTTGCAGTTATGAACCTTTCAAAGTAAAAAAGATGCTTTGAATGGAGCCACAGTGTTATTAGCGGCCACCATAGTTTGCAGTAGAGTGGTTTTTAGTTAACTGCAATCTGTGACCTCACTGCTCTACATCCTACTCACTGGAGCAGTAAAGTGATTTAGTATGACAATCATTCAAGCAATCGTGTTGTAGAAAATCTGCAATGTGTCAGTGTCATGCCAATGTGCTTTGCAAAGTCTGAATTTAAAAGTTACACAAAAGAAAAAAATTAAAAGGAAAAAGATTTTGACATTCAATACATTGTTCTAACCAAAGCTTGTTAAGAAAAACAAACATATATTGCCTTACCCGTAGAGTTCTAAACCAATGTGCTGCATTTGTTTTCAATGGTCCAAGGTACCAATATCTATGGAAAAATATGATAAATTATTGTTTTGCATTGGGTTATTATGTCACAGTTTACCCGGAATTATGCATGTGAGCGTGATCTTACTTGCTGATTGTTGCTGCCACATCTCTAAACGCACCCCAACGTAGTCCCATCAGAGCAAAGACTGGCTGCTCTTTCTCCCCCTGGAAAACAAAACACAAAGTTCCCGTCCAACTGCTAACACGCAATATCACAAAATAAAACCTTAGATGACAGCTCAACTTAATTATCATATCTGATGAAGATATAATTATTTTTCTCAAGTTTCTCACCTTGATTTGTAGCACGTCCAGAGGTACGGTTTCTCCCTTCAGAATGGACAGTGTTGCTGATGTAATGTCTCTGCAAAATGTGTACGGTTGAAAAATGAGTTTAAGTTGTAAGGCACAGCCACAGTTTATGATGGGATTGTGTGACGTTAACATCTGGATCTTTAGGTATGACACTGATGACTTACTTGACTTTGTTGTCACTGAGGAGGTGAAGACTTGGACTCAGGGAATTGTGCGAGCCCAGTGGAATGAATCCAATTGGTATGTTACTGAGTTTGTCCTGTAATCATAAAACATCCATCAGTGGTGTTATTAAGAGATGAATTGGATGAAGCTGACCTCATCTTCTTTTCAGTTAACCATAAACCAAATCTTATTGACAGATCAACACAATAACCACGTGACACCTACCTGAGCTGGCCTTCGCAGTAAGCCTGTGACGACTTCCTGCAAGGTGCCATCCCCTCCGGCCACAATCAGCATGTCTGTCTGCTCCATGAGCTCCATCAGTTTTTTTGCCTGGCCTTCATAATCTGTCTGTAGAGGAACATATTGTCAATCAATGAGATCCCTACTAGAACCACATATAGCATGTAGGAAAAAGCAAAGCATACCTTTACTATTGTAACTTCTATACCAGCCAGGTGTAAAATAGGAGCAGCATTCTTTTCAAACAGGTTGTTGGCTTTCCTGGGGAAGATTGAGATATGAAGTTGGCCAATACTCTGAGAGAAAACTGGTGAACACTAAAGTGAGGACAAAAGTGTTAATGAGAAGTCTTCTTACCCACTGCAAGCTGCGGGGTTCAAGATCACTGTTGCTTTCCTCAGGGCCTCCTGTGGTGCTATCTGTTGACGCCCAAATTCCTAAGAGAAATTATGATGATTAAAGACTATATTTATTTGAAGAAGGTTTATGTCAGGGATGTTTAAAGTACGGCCCAGATTTCATGTGACCCGAAGCTTTATTTTTATGTTATTTATGGCCTGTGTGGTATAAAATGTCATGCCTTTAATCAGAGGCCCCGGCGATGGGTGCTTCAAAGTTGGATTCTTTTCTTAAAGTATGTGGCTTGGAGTAATCAAAGATATGTGGAAATGAATACAACGTGAACACAAAATGCTGTTAATCAGGTAAAGAGCACTATGGTTTAAGTAAAGTTGATTTTATGTGAGCACACGATATTGTCAATGAAGTAATAACCATGGCACCATGGTTTTAGTGAAAAGTAAATTTATCATGTTGAAGAGTTTATAAAGTTGTTTTTTTGACATAATGGTGTAAGTAAATAGTAACAAAGAGTTTAAAAAAAAAAAGTAACAACCTAAGTTTTAATGGTGTCATCTTGTAAAAAGTAGAGTAAAAAATACAGAAATGTCTACTACAGTAGGCAAGAGGCCTGTGAGTTTACTGATAAAAAGACACAGGCCCAGCTGTGTAAGCTGTGGCTGTGAAAAAAAATGGCTACAGGACAGTGTCTAGGGAGACACCATCAAATTGGAAAGTCCCAAAGTTTTGCCAGATGTGTGTCCTGGAGTAACCTCAACACCTGATATGTGTTTTCACCAATATGTTGTGGGTGTGTAAAAAGGCGGGCAGGACTTATGTCACTGAAACTGAAAAGTATAAAAGGAGAAGTGTTGGGACTGGAAACAGTCTTTTCCATGGATGACTTGTGCTTTGTTTGTCTGTCAAGATAATAAAAGCTCTACCTGCTGCCGACTCTGATGAATCCTACGTTTTATTCTTTTTACCCGAAGAAGTATACTATTTGACCTAATTTGGATTGAATAATCTGACAAGTTGGAAACAATCTTCTGATCAACACTTTTTTGGAGACCCAACACCTGCTAGGATTGTCAGATACTGTATGGCTGGAAGATTTGACATAACGAAGCATTTGAGCCTTTAGGGACATAACTGCTGCTGTTATACATCTGTAGATGTCACACAAAATATTACTTTCTGAATGATTTTGTTGAAGAGAAGAGCAAGAGTGACATGTTTTAAATTAGACTTTGCATTACTCATAATGTCATAATGTCATGAACAAGGTTGAGATTTGTATCAACTTCATGCAAGTTTAATGTGCTCCATACAATTTATTCTGTGTTTTTTTGTGTATTCTCTGTTTTTTTTTTTTAGATTTGTTCATGCCCGATTAGCTTAGATCTGGTTACATTGTCATTTAAAAACCTGATTTAAAAAAAAAAAATGTAATGTTAGTATTGCCCTTGACTTTTTCACGTCAAAAGTCTGGACACCCTGCTTCGTGTGATGTCTTTGACTGACAATGTGTGTGCAGAAGTAAGAGGTGTCTTACCCTGGCCACTAGGCAAGCCTCTCTCCGCAGAACATTATCACTGTGAAGATACAAAACATTAAATGTATGTAAGACACAAAAACAGGCCTGTTGTACTACAAGTGACCCGTGAATATCTATCATAACCTGCTGAGATACTCACCAGTGTTTACCATACAGCCAGTGGCTCCCGTAGGACAGCACGCACACAGCAAATGTTGTCTTCTTCCAGTGATTCCGCAGAGTCCGAAACACTTTCACAACCCGAGCCATGGCTTTGTTTACAGTGTCCCCAAACCCCCTATTGTCAATGTGGAGAGGAGTGTTCAAATCATGAATGACACATTTTCATTCCAGCGGTCACAGACCCACAACTATCATTCTAGCATGGACATCGTGGCGTAACGTCAAAACTGCTCGGAAAAAACAAAGGGCGGAACCAATGTTGCTGCCGCATGTGCTTCGTTAACACGATTTAGTGCTGCACACGTATTGCTTTATGAACGTTTCATAGAAAATAATATTTGCAAGAGAGCAAAATTTGTGAATTAAAACTCAAATGCAGCGAAAATCCAGTTAAATCACTTCTTCGAATGAATCTGCACTGTTAAACTACAATTCCCATGCAGTTAGAGGGCTCCAACGGGCCGAGGACCCCGCCTGACGAAATTAAAAACAAAACTACGGCAGTGTTTCATCAACATCTTACGCACTTATACACCCGATATACACATTAAATTAGAAATTATGGGCTTTATTGTCGAGCTAATGTTGCCGACGTGTGTTTAGAGAGTGGCTCTTTTTAAATTTCACACCGGCACACGCCCGGGAAGCTCCTGTCCAATATTCCGAGCGGATCATGGCGGCGCAGATGGCGGTAAATTCAGGTATGAACTATATTTTCTTTCTTTGGCTGTAGCTTCAATTCGCTCATGTGTACGGGTTGCCCTTGTTTGGCATTTTTACATATAAACACCTACACACTCGCTCCTCAGCGCCAGCTGTGTGGCGTGCCGTGTGTTATGACCACATGGTGATGGAGCATTCAAGTTCAGGCTAACGTAGCCTAGCCTGTGAGTGAGCGTCAGGTTCGTGAGTTTACACCGATCACACATTTCACTCCTTCACACCAGAGCCAGCTCCTCACGGACGACGTGACTCCTCTGGATCAACACGTGTCAAAATGGGCTTGCAAGAAGAGTTCCCTTATTTGGAAACAAAACCGAAACAAACTTGACAAGCAAACAAATGTTTGGCATCACGTTTACTTCTGAGTTTTGTTTTGTTGCACCACACCTCACTCACAACAGTTCCTACTATCCAGGCTCAGACTAACCTTTGGTTTATTGTAGTCAATGAAGTCAGTGCCGGTTGTTTACTAATGACGTTGGTCAGATTTATTTGTACACGCGTGATTTGTGTGGTTTAATGACAGGTATCCTGATGGCCTGCAATGTAATAATCAATCAATACAAAGTGCAACTGGTGTAATCAGGTTAAATCTACATTAACATTTATAAAAGTTTAAGACACCTTAAACATATTAAGATAAGTTCACTGGTCAGTCAGTCAAGTTGGTACAATAGGACTTGTATGAATCAGCAAAACAATACCTTTTTGAACATCTGTTTTCCCACCACAGGAGCCAGTCTGTGGGGGCCGCTAAAGGAGTTATGGGAGACAGTGGACGGGGCGGTGTTGAGGAGACAGTCGGAGAGCGTCCACCTCCTGGACCTGCAGCTGAAGAAGCACAAAGCACACTTTCTCTCGCTCTTTAGGAACCCGGTGAGATGCTGCGCAAACACAAACACGTCCTCTGTAATGATTGCCGTTTCATATTTGAACAGTGCGTTAACGACATCTGACTCTTTCTCATTTTCAGCCAAAGAGTGCAGAGCAGAGAGAGAAGGTGCGTAAAGCCAGCACCGAAGGCATCGCTATCCAAGGTCAGCAAGGCTCACGGCTCCTTCCGGAACAGCTTCTCAAAGAGGCCTTCATCCTCAGCGATTTGTTTGATATGGGAGAGTTGGTTGCTTTGGAGCTCCTGTTGGCAGGTACTGTGGACATCAGCTTTTATTTTTAATGAGACTGTGTATTGTCTTGTGTTCTGTGTTATTGATACAACACTCACATCAGTTCATAATGTCTGTTTTCGGTATATCCTGAGACAAAACCTTGCATAACTGTGAGGAGTTTACCAACTTACTCGACACCTGTGAGAGACCAGAACAAATGAGAGTCAGACACGAGAGCTTTACTTTGTACAAAGGGCACCCTGCCACTGCAACATCTAAGCTACAGATAGCAGAGAGGCGCAGGGCAGTTCCTTGTTCCTTTATTTATAGAAGTTTACATGACATGTGACTGGACAGAGGCGGTCCCTGTTCCAGGAAAATAAAACATTTGATTCATCATGAGTACAGTGTAGTAAGATGAGTACAGTGTAGTAAGACTACTGATGCTGGGACATGTGACATACTTTTAGCCTTCTAACAATAACTTTCAGCCGTAAAATCGTTGACATTTTAGTTGACTCTCTGAATACACGTTTGTCTCCAGGTGAGCAACAGCAGCCCCATTTTCCAGGTCTGACTCGAGGTCTAGTCGCTGTGCTGCTCTACTGGGATGGAAGGCTTTGTGTGGCCAACTCCCTGCGCACACTCATCCAGTCACGCCATGGCAAGACCTTCACGTTGGACCTGAGGTAATAATGCTGTTTACAAAGTACAAATATATTCAAGCAATGACAGGTGTTTCTGAAGGTCCACATGATGGGCATTGTTAATTTTTTGTGCTGTTGTTTGTTTTCTCACTCAGTGGAGAGTTGGTGGCTTTGACGACACGCTTCACAGATGAGCTGATGAACCAGGGTCTGACCAAACGCATCCTAACCCTGGTGTCAGAGATAAATGTGACACGAGAGTTTGAACGGCTGCAGAAGGAGCGTGGACTGGGCAACGAGAAGCACCGCAAAGAGGTGGGAGCAAATCTTGTGTGTTTAATACCGAGATAATCGTCTTTGCAATATATTCATTTTCTTTCATACTTGATTTATGCAAAGCCAACCGCACCCTGTTGTAGACACATGGCTTGGAAGAATATATACAGAGAGGAATATGGACAGCTTATAACTCCCTGTCTTGTCCCCAGGTTTCTGACCTCATCAAAGAATCCCGACAGGCCCTCGCAGACAGCCTGTTTTCATGGACCTGTCAGTCACCTTTGACTAAAGACGACACCCTTGCTCTTATTGGTCACCTGGAGACCGTGACAGCTCAAGCTGATGGCTCATTGGACACTGTGAACCTGGCTCTGGTCATGGCACTCCTCTACTGCTTGGATGTCAGCTTCGTAGAACAGGGAACAGAAGATAGAGAAGGTGAGAACATGTTAAATACATAAAATGATATCCATGATTGAATTCGCTGGTTAAATCTATCCAGACTAGTAGTTATGCATAAGGTCTCTGTTGTTTTCAGTGGTTTGCTTTTACAGCTCATGACAGACCGTCTCCGTGTGTTGTGTTCCTCTAGATCTGCTCCAGGCCCTGCCGCTGCTGACTGAGAGGCAGTATGTGTCTGCAGTGCACAGTCGCCTGATGGACGGCCAGCCGTGGAAGCTTCCAGGCCTGCAGGCTGTGTGTCGACTAGCCTGGGCTTTGTCTCTGAGGGTCCTTTCTCAGCTACCACAGGGATGCGGTAAGAGCATGCATTAAATATGCCCTCTAGCTGTTTGACACTTTGAAGGAATATGAATTCTCTAAAATAGCAGCTATTTAAATGTAGTGTGTTTGAATGTGTGTGTTGTACAGCCCTGGTTGAGTTCACCGAGGCAGACGAGGCTCTGGCTGACCAAGCTCTACTGGGAGATGTCTTTTTGTTTATGAAGGAGGGCATGCTGGGATGTGAAAGTTTCAGACAGGAAGAGTTTTACATCCGCCGTCTCCATTCACTCATCACAGACTTCCTGGCACTCATGCCAATGAAGGTGGGAGATGCCACAGATCTTTATACTAAGTAACAAGGTTGATTTTTGCATACGGATCCCATCATGTACTGATAATTTTTTCGCTCTTTGTAGGTGAAACAGCTTCGTAACCGTGCCGATGAGGATGCACGTCTGGTGCACATGTCCCTACAGATGGACAGTGAGCTTCCATCATCATTACGGAAAGACTTGGACCACCTCATGATCCTTGTACGCATACACATAACAGCTCACATTGCCTTTTTTTTTTTTTTTACACCGACAATTTTGGCTAACAGTGTTGGTTACGGTGTGGTCTTTCCAGATAGGAGAGTTTTACAGTAAGGACTCATTTGGGCTGGAGTTGGGTCTGGAGTTCTGGTGTCCCACAGAGTCTCTTCAACACACTACCCTGCAGGGATCCTACCTGGGCATGGCGCTGCAAAGGCCTCCACATAAACAGGTAAGAGCTCTGTTTTCTGGGCGAAGGCCGCAGTAAAGATTCTGAATCAACGTACAAGAGGATTTGTTATGAAATATATAGAACAATTCCAAAATGTAAAAAAAAAAAAAAGTTTTGCATGATGTTCTTTCTGTTTAAAGGCTTTTTCTTTCTCTATGCTTTGATGCAGGTGGTTCTGTCCAAGTTTGTGCGTCAGATGGGAGACCTTCTGCCCTCCACCCTCTACATCTCCTATCTCCGTATGCTAAAAGGCCTCGCTAATGGACCTCAGTGCGCCCACTACTGCTTCAGCCTGCTCAAAACCAACGGAGCGACACACAGTAAGAGCACACCATGTACACATTTTCAGACTCTCAAAGCCTGTCACTTCAGTTGAACATATTCAAATGTACACCAACAAATGTGATGTACACTGATGCAGGTGACAACATCCAGGGAGTTTCTGGCAGCCCGGTGTCTTGGGAACATTTTTTCCACTCCCTAATGCTCTACCATGAGAACCTGCGGCGAGACTTTCCAAATCCAGACACAGCACAGTACCGCCACCCACCACTAAGGGGCATCACCCAAAGAGAGCTCGAAGGACTCACCTCATTTTTGCAGTTGCTCACCACCATTATCACATGGGTATGCAACAACAATTTGTGGTTACATTAAGATTCATGTGTTCTTTTGAATTCCTTATATACTCAGTCTGTGTCTTGTTTCTGATGTTGTTCTAATCTAACCCTGAGGTGTTGTGCCATGTTCTCTAGAGTGAAAATGCTCGATTGGCATTGTGTGAGCATCCCCAGTGGACCCCAGTTGTAGTGATGTTGGGGTTGCTACAGTGCAGCGTTCCCCCCGTCCTGAAGGCCGAGGTCCTGCACTGCCTGGCAGCCTTTGGGAAGTCTCCAGAGATTGCTGCTTCACTCTGGCAGTCGCTGGAGTACACGCAGGTTAGTTTTTCAAACTAGCAGAACAGTTTTGAGGTGACGATTTTATAAGGAGAGAATACCCTTTTTTCATGAAAATTGTTACTGAAATGTGTATAGGCACATGTACATAAAGCTCAGGATTGTGTCAGTAATGTCGGACTAACATCAAACCTGAAAACTTTAAATTGTTAAACTGTCAGTCAAACTATCTGCCTATCTCTCAGAACAAATGGTAGCTGTGTTCTCTTATCTTTACTTGAAACCCTTTTTGTGTTAGGACATTGTTTAGATTATTGTTGACAGATCTTTTTTAATCCGATTTAAAATATTGTGGCGTTCTTTTACCACAGATCCTTCAGACAGTGCGAGCCCCAGGACAGAGGCAGGCAGCTGGAATTGAGGTGAGTCCTCTGTGTTTTTAATAAATCCAAGGCTGGATTTTCACTACTCAATCCAATCTGTAGGAAAGTTTTCCGATGTTTAACCGTCCTGTTCAAATTCAAGATGGTTCATCAGTTTACACAATAAGCAGTAACACCACACTGTGCTGCCTGGATCTTTTTTTAATTTGTCCGCATTTGGACGACATTAGTCTGATGCCCAGAGGGAATAAGTTTGAAGACTCAAATGTGTTGTTGTGATGCAAAATAATACAGACAGGAAATGAGTTCCTATTTTTAAATGTTATGTTGTGGTAAAGTAACTGTGGTAGGTAAAAAGCTTGAGACTAAAAATGATCTGTCATCAGTTTGAAGACTAAAATAATCTGCAGGTTGAACGTTTCAGTGGCAAACTCTCTAAACAGTTTGTTTGGCTCACAGGTGGAGCTGAACGAGATCGAGTCGAGCTGCGAGGAGTACCCCCTGACACGAGCCTTCTGTCATCTGACCAGCACATTGGTCGAGAGCAGCCTGCCTGTTAATTTGGGGGCGGGACTACGTGTGCCAGGCTTCCAGCCCTACCTAAACTTCTTGCGCGACTCTGTGTTCCTGCCCTTCCCCACCAGAGCATATCGCCGTCCAGCCGAGAAGGTAAAGTGTAGTTTTCGCCCGGTGTCTTTTCAAGGTGAAGACCTGTAGCTCCAGCATGCATGTATTTTCTTACATATACATCTGTTCATTTGTTTTTTTTTTTTCCTGTCAGTGGGAGGTTGCTGATGCTGTCCTGGAGGTGTTCCACAAGCTGCTGCGGGACTACGAGCCGCAGCCGTCAGACTTTGTCCAGGAGATGGTGGAGCTGCAGGGTGAGCAGGTCCCAGCCGACAAACCCCCCGGACACAGCATCATGTTCCACCTGCTCAACGACTCGCCCATGCTGGCACTCTGCCTCAGCCTGCTGGAGGAGGGTGTACGCCAGCTGGACACTTATGCGCCGTTCCCTGGTGAGAGAACATATGCCGCTGCTCCGAGAGAAAGAAGGATCACTTGTGTGTGTTTTATTTTTGCTGTGACAACACGCTACATTGCTCTTCTCCTACAGGTAAGAAGCACTTGGAGTCGGCGGTGCTGCACTGCCTGCGCCTGCTGGACTTGGCTCTGCAGAAGGAGGTAGTGTTCATGGACCTCCTCAGGGAGAGCCAGTCCTCCCTGCTGGTTTCCCCACTGGAGCAGCTCCTTCAGGGGGTCAGTCCCCAAACTAGGAGAGCTGATCACATTGTCAATATTGCTAGGTAAGGGTGTCCAGGTTATATTAAAGGAAAAGTTCTGTTTTTAAAGGTCTAATTTGTTGAACTTATAAGTGAAATATGATTGTCCCTTTCAGGTATCTGTACCACAGCAGCTCCAACCCAGAAGCTGCCTTCCAGAGTGCCAAGATTCTGCGTCGTATTGCAAACTACCCCAACATTCAGAATAGACTGGTGGGAGATTTCACACACGACCAGGTATATAAGTCATAAGTCACAACAAATAAGACTAATCATACTAATTTATGATCTATTTTATGTGTAAGGTCAGATATGAACACTGCAGTTTGCTTTATGCTCTCTGATTTTAACTTTCATTGTGATTGAAGTTGGGAACAATTTTTTTGTCTCTTCAGACTGTGAGTGACAAGCTCATGGCAGGCTTTGTGGAGTGCCTGGACAATGAAGAGGCAGAGGAGGGAACAGAAAAAGGAGATGGTAAGAACGGTGTCTTGTCTTAAAAACTAAAACATCTCCTGCATTTGATTTTCAATCCTGCAAAAGATAAACTGTCGAGCTCAAATTCATGTACTTCATTACCCCCCAAATTTTCAGACTCTGACCAACAAAAGAAGATTGCGAAAATCCGACACGAAACCCAGATCCATGTCTTGAATCTGCTCATCACCTCCTTGGAGCTGAAGACGCCCAACCTGGCCCTGTATCTTTTGGGCTATGAAGTCAAGAAGCCTGTGTCCTCCACCAACCTCCAAGACCCAGGTCAGACCACGGCTTTTTGTGTGTGACAGGTTGATTTTGGAGGCAGTTGTGATTTTTAGAAATATATGTTGGGTTCTGGTTTGGATAGAAAAAGTGATCAGATGACCTAAGTGTACAATGAAATTGTGTGTTACAGGTGTGTTGGGATGTCCGCGGAGCTGCCTGCATGCCATCCTGAGTCTGCTGCAGAGAGGCACTGAGAAGAGATCTGGACCTGTACTGACACAGCAGGCCCCACACCTGGCTGAGCTCTGCTACCAGGTATTCTTCACCCTCTACCCAAAAAGTCCACAAACGAGACACTTGACACGGAGAACAGTGTGTGATGCAGCACAGCAGCTGCTGCATTTTTAGGTTTTATGTCCAGTATTATGTGGAAGTTGCGTGCGTCTGATTAATCTGACTTTTTCTTGCTTGCGTGTCATCGTCTCTCTCTCTCAGGTGATCTACCAGCTGTGCGCCTGCCCAGACACATCTGGACCGACCATGCGCTATTTGCGGACCAGCCAGGACTTCCTGTTCTCTCACTTGCAGCATCTGCCCTTCATCCTGCCTGGTGAGTACAATCCTGCAGAAATCCCTGGCTAAAATATATACTCACAAACACAATGGGGATGTGAAGCAGGAAACAGGAAAGCAAGAGAAGATGAATTAAAACTAGTGGTTGTTTTATGTTTCTGTGGCAAGAAATCATTTCGTAATAATAATTTAGTGTGTTGATTAAAATATAATGTAAGCACATTGTATTTTCTTTTCATTACTTTCTGCTCTCTTTAGGTAATCAGATCGCTGCCCTCTCCCAGATGTCATGGCTCATGAAAACAGCTGCAATCGAGCTGAGAGTGACCTCACTGAACCGCCAGCGTTCGCATACACAGCGCCTTGTCAGCCTCCTCTTGGATGACCAGCCGCACACTCAGCATACAGGTTTGTCAAGTGTTATAAAGTGTGTTCGGGTCTCCAAATATTAGGCCCCAATAGGACGAGTACACGTTTTATTTTTTTATATTAATTCTAGCCTTTTATTTTTAGTGTTTATTGGTGTATTCTGATGAATATGCAAAGCTTATCACACAACCTTGTATGCAAACATGCCCTTAATTCCCATGACCACACAACAGAGCTCATTAATCTATGAATCTAAGAACCTAATCTTTCTTTGTAGTTGATGGGGAATCAGGCATGGAGGAAGAAACCAGATCAGTCAGCGGTTTCCTGCATTTTGACACAGTTTCTAAAGGTTTGTGCCTCTGTACACTTCTTAAATGAAATACTGTTAGCTAAGCAAAACCATAATTTAGGGACTCTTCACACATTTGATGTTTATGCTTCTTTTAGAATTGTATCAGATTGTTTTTGACTTTGACTCTCATCTCGTTCAATGCTGTCAGTGCGCAGGAAGTTGCTGAGTGTGCTGGACGCCATCGACTTCAGTCAGGACATGCCTGAACTGCTGCAGCTGGACTTCTTTGAGCGCACTCAGATAGAGCAAGTGATCTCTAACTGTGAGCACGTCAATGAGCAAGGACACACCGTGTGCAACGTAAAGGTGTGTTTCGAGGACGAGTAGTTTTCACTCTGTTGTGTTGGTCTTTGTGTTTGATCTTTCGCTGATCGTGTCATATTTTGTTTTGAATTTTCCTGACAGTTGCTGCACAGAGTGCTGGTCGCTGAGGTGAATGCACTGCAGGGAATGGCAGCCATTGGACAGAGGCCTCTGTTAATGGAGGTGAGGTGAACTAAAACTAATGGGTTTTGGATAATTCAGAAAAATGTTGTGGGGCTGAAATGTGGTTACCAGCTATTCTAAAATTTAAAGCTGGAGCTAAAAATATCTTTCATTCATATTACATCTTTGTCCCTGTGTGCATCCTGCCAGGAGGTGAACTCCATCCTGCAGCAGGTGGTGGAGCGCAATCGCGTCCGTCGGAGTCTGAGTGCGAAGCGACATGCCCTGCGGTCCTGGAGGAGCCTGGTGGAGACGCTGCTGACTGCCTGCCCTGCTGATCTCATACCTGCTGATGACAGGCAGCTCATCATCAGAGACCTGCTACTAGACCTGCATGATAAGGTCAGCAAGGGTGTTTGTCACATTGAGGGTGAAACTCTTACTGTAATGTATACAAACAGGCATTTTTACAGTAATTTAGGAGAATTATGAAACCATTGTAATCACCCTTTTAATCATAGTAAACGTAATGTGTGCTTTGCCCAGGTGTTATCTGAGGATGCAGCAGGAGAACTGATGCCCATCGTTGCGGGGGCAGTCTTCACTCTTACAGCCCACCTCAGCCAGTCAGTCCTCTCTGAGCAGCAGCAGGGGGTGGGTTTAGAAGCATCCTCCGGTTTTGCCTCCATCGCCAACTCTGCCCTGCACCTGATTCTCCGCAAGCTGCTGGACTTCATCCTTTGTACTGGTTAGTGATGACTTTAAAAATACATTTCTCACATTGGAAATGTTGCTGGGATAAACCTTGGTCAAGTTAGATTTTCTAATATTGTCATTTATAATTTTTAAAGGAGGTGGATACCAGCGTCTGCGTGCTCACTTGTACGGCTCTCTGCTGTACTACCTTCAAATCGCCCAGAAACCTGATGAACCAGACACTCTGCAGACAGGTACAACACAGAAAGATTGATCGCTTATATGTATTGTTTCAATGGGACAATGTACACATGTTGTCTGCTCTCCTTCTCCATCCCTACAGCTGGGAAGGCAATGTGGGAGCGTCTCACAGCCCCCGAAGATGGTTTCTCCAAACTGCAGAGAGAGAACCTCGCCATCATCGAGAGCTATGGCAAGGCTCTCATGGAGGTGGTGTGTCGGGACGCCTGTGACGGTCATGAAATCAGCCGGGTAAGAGCCAAGCAACAACAGCAGGGCTCATGTACTCACTCTGCCATTTTTAGGCAAAGTTACCGACTACCTAGCCCGACTCTTCTCTCAGTGCTTACTTTGTCATCTTGTCTCCTCTCCCTGTCTGTCAGATGCTAGCTCTGGCAGTGCTGGACCGGATCCTGTCCATTGACCGTCAGAATCAGTGGCTGGTTTACCTCTGCAACAGTGGCTACCTGCGGTCGCTAGTGGAGAGCCTGAGGCAGGACGACGCCGCCCTGCAGAGCCTGCTCACACCTCAGCCTCCCCTCCTTAAACCACTCTACATCTACGAGAGCAAGATGGTGAGGAGACGAGCACTTAAACAGACGGTCTGTGTTTTTTACCAGATTTTATTTTAAAGATACAAACTCTGCTGTGTGTTCTCAGGCTCTGCTGACTCGTGTGGCTAAGACAGGTCAGGGAGCAGTCGAGCTGCTGCGCTGTGGACTCGTGGCACAGCTGATAGAGTGTCAGGTGTTTGACATGGTACCCGACAGCGATGCACACAGGTATGACGTGAACTATTATTATAATTATTACTCCTGACTTCACAAGTGATTGATTTGACCAAATTAGTGTAAAGATTGAAATTCTATATGTTGTGATGGAAAGTCTGCATCAGTGAGTCAGCAGCTTGTTCCTTGAGGCGATTTTTAAATGCATTTGACTGGCTTAAGTTTCAAATGACCTCTGTTCTTCAGGTGTCTGTTTACAGTGTTACTTAACTCTGTGTCTATTCTCTCAACAGGGTGATGAGGGACCTATCAGGCTTCATCCCGAGCCCTATGGACCGCTACAGGCAGATTCTCTTACCAACCCTGAGGCTCTTTCAGGTCATCCTAACCTCCACCACCATGAATCACCAACAGGGGGCAGCACAGGTAGGCACACAACTAGTGATATCAAAATAATGATATGTGATATGATGGTGTTTGTGAAACACAGCGCTCTGTGTATATGTGCGCAGGTTCTCCAGTGGCTGATTGTCCATGCAGACACCATTCAGTCCCTGCTGCGCTGTCAGGAGCTCAGTATGGGAGTTTTACAGGAGCTCTCTTTGCTAACTGGCATCATCAGTAAGACGGCTCTGCCAGGTACAATCATAAATCTTCTCCTCATTTGCCGTCACTTATATTTTCCCATTTCTGTTATGCAAACCTAATGTATTAAAATGTCTCTCAGGTGCCCTTGAGTCAGGTGGGGAGGTCAACAGCGCCGCTCTCCTGGAGTTCCAGGGTCACATCAACAGATTCCAGGTTTGATAGCTGCCATTGTTTTATATAATATGTGGCCTATGTTTTATTATTGTCTTCTCTATCCCTCTAAATCTTAATTGCACAGTTGATAACGGGTCTTTTCTTTTTTTTTAGCGTCTCTGTCTGTCTCTGCTCGGTCGCCTGGCGGGAAGCGAGCGGGAGAGGTTGCTGAAGCAGGCTGAGATTTCTGCCCCTGGAGACTCGGCAGACAAACGAGAGGAGATGGAGGTGGCCATGCAACAGGTCTGACAAAAATCACTGCAAATGTAGTAAAGTATTTCTGGTATGAAGTTACCAAGAACACCTTTTTAAATATTCCAGTCGTATAATAAACAGTGCAGATACAAATGAAACAATGTCTGTGCAGTCTTGTGTATTCTTAGCCGTGGTTATTTATCAGCGCTGCATTGTCAGTGACCTGAGTGGTGCTGTCCTCTGTGCCCAGGTGTGTGCTAACATCATGGAGTACTGCCAAACACTGCTGCTGCAGAGTTCAGCCCAGGCCCAGTTCAGCATCTGCCTCTTCAGCCCGTCAGGCAGCGAGCCAGCTGGCAGGGATGGAGGCCGCGCAGGTCAGTTATATTCTGCCCACACTGAAGGAATTAGACTGAATATTGTATGAGCCACACTTTCTGCTTTTCAGCGTCTGTTAGCTGATGTATCAAGATAGAAATCCACAAAGTCTTGAAGCTCTTTTAGCTTTTATCACTTTGGTTTTACTTTGTTGACGGCAACACATGGCTGACTGAACTGTGGCTCTTTATTTTTTTAAGATCTTTCATCCACTATGCCATCTATGGCTTACTCCCGGGCCCCCAGCCTGGGTCTGGTCCTGTACCTGCTCAAGAACAGCGCAGCAGATTTCTTCCGGTTCCACCAGAGTCACAGACAAAGCCTGGGCAAGCTGCAGAGCCTGGATCAGCTGCCTCCAGAGGAACTCAAGGAGGTAATGATGGACCAACACACTAAATCGCTCTCTGTCTCACACTCGCCACACAGCTGTACACACTGAGCAAATTGTTTTGTGAAACAGTTTTTTGCCTCCCGCATGCATTGTCTTCATTCTAACCACAAACATCTCTGTAGTTGTGCCAAGGTCTGGTGTCAGGCCCAGGAGGGGTGGAGAAAATCTCATCAGTCCAGAGGAGCTTGCTGGCCAAGAGACGACTAGTCCAGCTCATCAACAACCGAGCCAAGCTGCTGGCCTTGTGCTCCTGTATCCTTTGGCCTCTTGTTTATTAGTGCTGGACTAAAGAGTCTTTTTGACCCTTTCAGCACACCAGAATGAAAAAAAAAATCAGCTCATAAATCTCCATCTGTGGGAACTCTTTTTTTTTTTTTTAGTAAATTGTGACATTCCTTGACCTGGATTTTCTTCAGATGTCATCGAGACCTGTTTGTTTGTGTTGTGGCGCCACCTGGAGTACTACCTGTTGCATTGTACTCCCGCCGACCCCAAGGACTCCTTGTTGCCTGGAGCCAGTTTTTATAGATCGCGCCTCGCAGATGGTGAGATAAGCTGTGACAGATATTTGCACATTTAAGTCAGGGTCGGAGCTTTATTGCAGAGAATTAATTGAATAACTTCTTGTCTTCAGACTCCTTTGGCGGGTTGCAGGCAAGTGGAGGTCGTAGCTTCGGCCTGTCCAGAGTGAGCCAGCAAGACCTTGACCTGGTAAGAAATGACTCCAAGATGGCAAGCAGCTGCATACTTTGGCATAAGCATCATGTTTATGTAAATTACTACTTATATTATGCCTGATCCGACTGTCTTCTGTTTGTGTGAGTGCAGCTGAAGAGCGACATGGCCGCAGGTTTCGGAGAGGTTCTGCAGAGGAAGCTTCTGGAGGTGGAGGGTTTGTACAGCCAGGTCCGCTCCCGCTACACTTTCATCCAGGCTCTGGTTCGCAGGATCCGTGGTCTGCTCAGACAGCCCAAAAGCTGAGGCAGACACACACAAATCCAAAGACTGACCAAGACCCAAATTTCCCAATTTCATATCGAATGAAAACCTCCAAGCAACACCAGGACTCCTACTGAGGACTCCATTTACTTTTTGCGGCAACGTCACTCCTTCACGCTGACCTGTTGAAGTTCCTCTCTTGAGAACTGTGGGATGTTAACGCCGTCACAACACGCGGTGCATTCTGTGTCCCAATTATGTTTGATCAGTGCTGCGCAAGGAGCATTCCTTAAAGAAGTGAGGAAAGTAACTTGCACACACTTATGAAATTTTGACTTGTTAAGAGAATTTGATATTCTTGTTTGTTTGCTTTGATCTCTCCCTTTCCTCCCCCCTTTTGTGAAAATAAACGTTTTCTAAATCTGTTAAATATTTGTCTAGTCTATTCACATTACACAACAAATCACCTAAACCAAACCAGGTATTAGCAGAAATTTTGTTTTTGTGGTGGCAAACTCCAGTCACTGTCACTCTGACGCTCAGGTGAGAATAAAATATTTTCATGTTCCTTTTCTTTCTTTTTTTTGTCATCTTCAGATGACACCTTGTTTTCAGGCTTATCACATACATCTTCAGACCATCAACCACTTCTGAGAAACAGCAACTACTGACTTCATCTATTTCCGTACATGTCTGGGGTGACTCATTGTGAAAAACCTTTTCATCAGGAGAAGCAAAACAAGGAACCAAAACAATGTTTCTTCATGAAAGTAGCATCACAAAGACTGATGTGGCTGAAACTGTCAGACGGGTTTATGTAGATTCGAATAACATTGTAGGTTTAATCACGCAGCAACAAAACATTACAAACGAGTGAGATCCACATGAATCATATTTAATCTGTTTTATTTTCTTTGAAGGTACACTTTTAAGATACTGTAAAGTGCAAAGCTCCTCAAACCTTCGGGGAAGGGGGTGAGAGGACATAAAAAAATCTGGATATATATATTCAGATCTTACAGACAGGGAGGCTTTGTGCTCTTGTTTTTTTTATTTTGAATACTGAGGAATGAAAATAGTTCAGAAGAGTGGGACTCAGACGAGCACCAGCATCAAGCACAGGGTGGAGGAGAACTGTGTAAAAGAACGCCGTCCATTCAGCACTATGAACGGTCGCTGTCACGCTGAACAACCAAGGTGACGCGTTTGGTGAGTTAGTGGAAAAAACATCTGCTTTCAGAAAAAAAAATCTACCTACCACACTTCTTAGCTGACAGTGAGGGAACGATTTTGTGCTACTTTTAACAGATCATGCTTGTCATACTCTATAAATTACTTTTAAATAATAAAATTAATTACAGCATTAAAAAATACATTTACATTTCTCGCGCCAGCTTTGTCATGTCTGTGATTGTGCTGCATTTGCATCTGAATAGAGAACGCTGCCACAGAATGGGACAACGATGATCCCCCCTCATCTCTCGCAGCATGAACTCATGTCTGTGACTGTCCTGTAACTGGACGTGCATTTATCCGCTCATCCTCAGCCTTTCATACAAACATTTTCTGAGGACGGATTTTTATGACAATACAAGGCTCATACATAAAGGACTGTTTATTTGTCATGGTTAGTATGACTCGCGCTGTGAAAATGTCCTCTGGGGATGTGCAGGGAGCTTTCTGATCTCACAAAATAACCCTGGAGATGTCATAGTGATGCAATCAGTGACACTTCAGACTTTAAATATATATCCCCAGAAAACCTTGGGATTTAACAGACAGGGAAGGTCGATTGTAAGTCTAAAAATGTGTCTTGCAATTCTCCCAACTCAATAGAGAAGCAAAACTAAACTGCTGGATAGCTCTGGTTGCCAATGTGGGCAAAGTTGAAAATCACTGAGCAGCACTGCACCACATAAAGCTGGTATTTTAGACTCAATCAGCTCCAGGACAACTTGTTTCTCATATGATCAGCACATTTCATACTTACAACTAGTTTGCAAAGTAGTTCATTTTCTTCATTGAAAACAGAGTTCAGGTGCGAACCGATAGCAAAGCAGACAGAGTTTGATTCACCTGTTGATGAATTTCCACTGAGGGATGAGAGAGAGGGAGATGAGACCATCATTATCCAACCACCTGATCATTTTACTAGTTTTGGAACTTCTCAAACAAAGAAAAGTAGGAATACTGTATACTTTATGTCATATCTAGATGTTTTCTATGTTATTAAAACAAATTGTTCCTTTCTGAAAAGAAATAAAAGAAACAAACATTTATACTGTACAGGTACACACAGTTGAGTTACAGCACCAGCAGACTTAGTTTGGACTGTCCTTAAGCTTTGATTCACATCCTGTATAGGCTGTATAAGTCTGTGGTAGTCCACTGGCTCAAAAGAAGTTGACACAGGTTAATAGTCCATGAAGAGCGAGCTTGAGCTGTTCTTAATAGTGCCTGTTTGAGAGAAGTCAATCAATCCTGAGGCCTCTTTTGCTCTAGTGTTGATTGTACTAGACATGTTCTTTTAGTAATCCAGCACAGCTCTGGCACTGAATTGAAAGTTCTTGTGTGGGTTTATTTGTAAATCCATGAAGAAACTGTGAAACGGGAGAGTGGCAAAGAAAGGCAGCTTATCCAGCACTGATTTTTTTCCTCTTTGTCTTTAGGATTCAGATTTAAGGACAGCATGGAGAGTGTGCACTTATATCTTGTGCGTTGCAGCACAGGTCCGCACATAGCGTCTTTCTTGAGCAATCCCAACAACAGTTTGCTCTCAGCCTTATGTGCTATCCGTACCCGCTTCTTGTGTGTTGTTGTTATCCACCATGTTGGCATTGCTGCCGTTGGCATGGTGGCATTCAGGCACCTCTCCCGTCACTGCCACTCGAATCACCTTCAGCCAGCGCTGCTTGACTTCCTCATTTTCAGCATAAAAGTTGTGGATGGACTTGGATTGAGAGAGACGGAAAGTGGCCGGAGGGTCTGTGGGCCGGGCGCTGTCATCCACAGAATATCCCAGGAGGGGGATAGTACACTGGGCCTTTACATCCTGAGGAGAGAGGTCATGGATGAAGAGACTGTTTGCGTATGGATGAATATGGGTTTTCATATTTTCTGCTTCATGTCCTTGGTGTTTTACCTGCGGAGCTCCGTAGAGGTAAAGCACCAGACACTCCTTCTCAGGGATGACGCACCACACCTTCTGCCAAGGTTTGTTCTTCTCACAGTACTGCAGGAAGCCACACATGATGCTGCTGCCCGTGAACTGCGCTGCCTCAATCTGCACGGGGAGGGGAAAGACCACCACAAATGAGTACAAAATCAATAAAGTATCTTTAAAATGGACTGTGTGAGTTATCTCTTTAGTCAATCCTATGTAGGGAAACATCCTCTTCACCTCCAGGATGCCCTTCTTCTTGCCCTCAGTTATCCTTTCTCCGGTCAGGATGGAGAAGCAGTCTCTGCAGACTTTGTTCATCTTGTTGCCGTCATATTCGAGCGCCACCTTATTGTCCGAACATTTCCAGCACACCACCTGTAAGAGAGAAGAAGAAGTAAAGATCTGCATCAGTCTCACAGTTAATATTCAGCACATTTTTTAAGGGAACAACCTTTCTAGGACTATTTTAAACCAGTAGGCACTAATTAGATTAGATTATACTTTATTTATCAAACAGCAAGGAAATTCTCTTGTTACAGCAGTGTCCAATAGAGAATAAAAAAAAAAAAAAAAGGCAAAGCAACAACAGACCTATACAGTAAATAAGAAACCAATAAACAAACAGACAAGTGTACAGATGTGCAAGAATAAGTGCTATCGGTGAAAGTGGCAAGATATAAATAATATTGCAGAGGTAGTGTCATGATATAATAACATTGCACATGGTAAGTAGTCGGATGGAGTTATAATGGTATATTTTATATATATCTTTATTAATAAAGCATTTTTGGGGACATTTTACCTGCAGTTATAATAGACTGTGAATAAGGGGAGAGAGGAGAAATGTGTAACAAACATTCTTTGCCATATTCTGCAATAAGTCATCGTTTTAGAGCTTTGAACATACATACATATTTAAGGATAAGAGTGTGACTGTGAGCATGGAAGAGCATACCATCTCCCTCATATTATACATAATGTATTTCATAAAAAATCTAAAACTTTATCCTCAAAAATAGATAGTAAAAAATGACTGTACTCATCAACATTTGACTGCTGGTAAAAAGTCATTAGTGTAGAAAAATATTAATTCTTGGTGTTTAAAATCAAGATTTTTTTTTCACATTTGAACTGAGCTCTGAAAGGTTTTCTCCTGTATGTCTTTAGCCATCCTTGATCTCTCTGTGCACATGCATTATGCATGGCACGACACCATCGAGATGACTTACGTAGCCACAGGCTCTGCAGTGGTGTCTTCGCCGCGTCAGAGCGTTGAAAGACTCTTTACACTTCATACACATTGTCACTTCATTGTCGCGGATCCAGCGAGGGGCACGCTTCCCCAGCTCTGCGTTCTGCATTCAAATAAAAACACATACGCGCTCACAGTATGACGGGACAGAAAGGTGTCGACGGTTTATAAACGAGCGTTTGTGCACAGTTCTGATGTGACACGTACCGATACTTCCTCCACGTCTTTTAAGGCGTTCTTGAATGACTCGTTTTTCTGCTGGAAGATCTCAATGGTCGCCTGGAAAGCCTGGAGGAGAATAAATAAAGCGAGTCACCCTACATCGCCTTCAAACATATCTAACCAAATAAGAAAATGATAAATGTGCCGTACCTTAATCCAGTCTGCCTTGTCTTGCTCTGAGCTGAGGAGAAAAAACACAAAGCCAGTGTTAAAACCCTAAAAATGGGTACGCCTTAACTTTATGTGATAGATACTTTCTGTTCCTCTTGTGACACCAAATTACTACGTAGCACTTAGCTGTGGCTAAAGAGTTTATTTAGAGATTTACAGGATTTAAATATGGAGCTTGGGTGTGCTCATTTAGGTGGTCTTCCACATATATGTGGTACAAATTACATTTAATTATGTACTTCGATGTGGGAGGAGCTGGGGTGTTTTTTTAAATGACCGTTGTGACATTTGTGCTCAAAACACACCTGGCCTGTAGCTCCAGTGTCCTCTCCTTCCCTGACACCTGAAAGGTATGAGGGTAGTCCTCGTTGGTCGTCTCCAGGACCTTCATGCCGTCGATGCCGATCCGCGTCCTCACTGTGTACTTCGCCGCCCCAAGACTAAATTTGGGCACGCAGTATAACAGCATGTTGTTGAACTGGAAGATAAGAGAAAAACAAAACATTGCAGTTGCGATATTATGCACGGCAGGTAACCTGAATGACACGGATGGGAGACATTCAGCCTGAAGCTAATAAGAAACAGCCAGAATGTAATCACATCATCTGGCAATCTCTGTAATTGAGAGATTTGTTCATGTGCCCTCCGTGTGTCCTCACACAGAGGTGGTCCCGCCTTGAAATGATTCACTTGTTTCAATTGACTCGTGCAGATGAAGTCCCGCCACAGCATATTTCCCTCCAGCGACGTTCATTATGGAGTTTTTTATAACTAGGTTCAGGAATAAGGGCCACGCCTCGTACTCATCCCATTTCTGTTCTACATGTATTTAAGCACTCCTTTTCCGTCTTCCTTTATTTCGTCTCCATTCTCACACAAGAACCAGGGGGCTCTAATCCATACAGTCACGGAGAGATGGTTACCCCTCATCCTGGCATCCCTCATCCCTTCCTCCCTCCATCCCTGGACCCCTCTGACCCCTTCTCCCTAAACACTCCCCGCAGCATATCACCCATGCTTCCCAAATGTTGCTTGTAATAAACATGTTTGAACTTCATCTGTACGGGCGTGGTCCTTGTTAGTGAAAGATAAGAAGGTGTTACTGTGCTCGACAGCTTCTCTCACCAGGAAGAGGTATCGCTCCATGGCCGAGGTGTTCCTGGCTGCCAGCTTCAAGATGTGACCCTCTTTTATAAACTCGTTAGAGGGGTTAACAATGTCCTCCTCCTCGCCCAGCATCTCGTATATCTCCATCAGTTTCTTCAGATTATCCTAAATCAGGGTGGGACATTTATTTTAGTTGGACGTTGATGTGTTGAATAGATTCTGTCTCATCTGAAACAATTGTACTTACAGATTTCCGTATGGCGCTGTTGGAGTGAGTCGCTGCTGTGGCGATAATTTCTAATGATTCTGGGGGGGAAAAAAGAGATGAGTTACTTTAAATTCATTAAACATGGCTCCCTGAGCGGGAATTTTAGATACTTGGACTTACTCTCTGCATCTCGTCTGTCAGAGCTGTCCTGAGGCAGCTTCTTCAGATAGTCTTTAAGCAGCATCTCGTAGCGAGGGACTCTCTGCACCGGCTCCAGCATGTGATGCTGAAGTGTCAGGAAGCCACAGACCTCTTGACTCTGTGAAAAACAACACAAGAGTGTTGCTTTCACATTAGTAACACTTTACCATGAGTCTGTGTTTTTTCAGCACCTGTTTTATAAAGTACAATTGCATTTTTCCAGACTGGAGTTTGGTTGGCCGTACCTGTATCTCTTGAATGATGGACTTGAATTGAGGCGAACGATCTGTCCACTGTTTCAGCAGCTCCATGGCATTGTCGAAATTCTTTACGTACTCCGCGTACATTTTGAGAAAGGGTGTGAGTTTCTGCAGGATGTCGCCAATGCGAGGTGTGGACGCCCTGCAGGGAGGAAGAGAAGTTTGTTTAAAATCTTTTAACAGTATATAGAGTGAATCTACAGGTACAAAGGTACAGGTACAATGCGATCATGAAGCTCACCATTCTCCCATGCGTTTCTCCAGATCTGGAAGCAGAAACTGGCTGTGAAAGGTGTGGATGGAGGAGATGTTGGAGAAGATGTTCTTCACTACCTCCACAGGGAATGTCCCTTTATTTGCCTCCTCCATTAGCTTAGCACAGAATACCTAAGAAGCCGTACACAACATGGAACTGATAAGTGACAAAAAAAAAAATCTCACAAAACACATTTATACATGCAACCTCTCTTAATGGTTTCACATCAACCGTATCATTTAAAACCTTTTACGATGACATACGATGATTAAACAGAAGTGAACTGGAGCTTTCACTGAGTTCCTCACCTGGTCCAGCAGGTTAAGTCGCGCCACGTAGGCTTTCTCTGTATGCAAAAGCTCGTTGGCGATCTTATACAGCTTCTGCTCATTTGTCTCCTGAAAAACAGAGGGTACACGACTGTGAGTTTCTACATGTGTGGGAATCTTAAATAACTTCTGATCATTAATGAATTAGCAAAGTGTGAAAGTGATCTTATTCCGTTGAGCTAGAAAGTCAGCAGCGCGGTCACACAGTTACCGTCTGCGTAATGACAGTCCTTTCCAGTCTAATACTTCTTTAATGATGAGTAATTGGCAATGTCACCTAAGGCTTAAAGGAAAATGAGGCCTTATAAGCTTTTCAACACAGCAACTGCAGTGTAACAGAGCTAAAAAAAAATGCAGGACTGTCTGTAGTGCATGAATCTGAAATCTGAACTCATTCCCACATCATTGTCATTTGTTTCCTGTCCCTATGCAAGTTCCTGTTTGATTCAGGTGACTGATTTAAGTCTGGTTTCACACCATAGACTCTTTTTAAAAGCTTAGAACAGCATGTTGCATTTAAATCCAAAAGTGTTCTTTGCAAATCGTGCATTTATTGTACTGACTCAGGTTCAACGTCTCAGTGGCTAAATACTGTTTCACTGTTGTAGCATACAGCAGCATGTCGGACTGATGCGTGTGTCCATAACATAGGTTGGGTGGTGGGTTAGGCTGTGGTGTATCAGAGGCTCTCAGAACAGGAAATGAAATTACATGAATAAGGGAAACGGCACCAAATCAAACACATAAACATGTCTAACAGAGCTTTTAGTGAGGCGCCCAATAGTATGACAAACAATAGGTGTAGCCCGAGGAAACATCACACACATACTCATGTGATGAAACGAGGCATGCCAGTTTACCGTCGAGTGCAAGAACCTCGCATTTCCACATCATTCATTTGTCAACTTATCCATGGCGTTGCTAATTCTCTGCTGAGAAATTATTCTTTCCAGGCATGCTGTGCTTCAGTCAATGGAGACTTATATGCAATTCAATGCACTTCACATAATGCATTTCATTGATATGGTTTCATAAGAAAAATGCATAGGGCCAGAGGTAAAAGGTAACTAAGTACACTCAAGTACTGTACTCTACTGTAAAATGATTAGGTACTTAATCCTCTGGGGTCCGATCAATTGCCCACAAGCAAGCAAATGATCCAACCATTGATATGGCGCTATATTTATTAGACATCTATATATTCCAAACCTTTAGAAGTTGTTCCCAGTCTTTTTGGCTTGTGTTGTGTAACTGTGGCCCCTTTCAGTTGTCTATGAGTTTTTTGCAGTTCCACCAAAGAGCGAAACTTCTCAGATGGTTTCATTTGAATAACTGCTCAAAGCCTGAGGAAGTCACATTTTTCAATACCTCAAATCTACTTCAAATCTTCTTACCTCTCCCTTCAGGTAAATCGTGTGACCCTATGGAGGGGCTCAATAGCTAGATTGGGAACCAGTGGAAAAAACTTCAGCTGTGTATAAAGTAGTTCAAATCAGCTCCACCTCAACCAGGCAAGCTACCTCACTGTATGCATCAGTATTAACAACTAGATCATGTTCGAGAGGCAGCTGTGTGAAGTCTGATAAATGTCCTGAAGTGATGTCACTTGAGTCAGCGTCGGTTGAGACCGAAAGCATCTAAAGGGCGTGGAGTTAGAAAGAAGTGAGTTTACCAGACATCTACAGCCCACTCCTCATTTTAGCCTGAGGGTAGCGGCTCAAGGCTACACCAGTCGCTACTAGGTTATCTCTGATTCTTTGTCACTGCAACATTCCTTTGCTGGAGTACATTTAGCTGCTTATTCTACTTAAATTAGGACTTTTACTTGTAATGGTTCTACATGGTTTCATTGGTTCTACTTATGAACACACATAGTGAAAAATAAATAAATAAATCAACAGAAAGCGAAGCCAGTGCTGTATGAACTAACTCAAGATAATTTCAAACAGCACAAACAAACAATCTAATTAGAAATCCAAAAATCCAATAAATGGAACAAAGCCACTCAAATTTAATCCAAATTGAACCGATGCCTTGATCGACTGGCTACTAGATTTAATTAGACAACATGCGGGTGGCACAAGTCCAAAAAACAGAGGGCTCGAGTTCATCAACAAAGTTAAGCTTCAACTTGACAAAGCTCCCTCTCAGGGCCACAGCAATTCAACAGTAAAAACATGTGATGCTCCTCTCCCTTACCACCGGGGCTGCCTGGTTGTTTTCAGCAGTGAGAAGCCGCAGATTGATTTGAACCTGAGATATTTATAATCTGTAGACGACAGCAGGCACCACACACTCCCACAGAGGCACAAATTCAGCTGCTCAAGCGTTCGACATCTGTTCGGCCTTCGAAGATAATAACTCCACTGAGACACTCACACACCCCCTTGTAACTCTACCCTTACAGTGTTAGAGTAACCCGGAGTTGAATTACTTCAAGAGATTTAATTGTACTGAAAGCCCAGAACATAAATAAATGCTGATGGTATGTCGGTCAGAGACCGCAGAGTCAGAAAGCTCTGTCAGGGTCTAAATATATGACACGAAGGACGTAAACACATCAGATCACTTGGGCGCAAAGACAACAAATTTAAAAGCGAATCAGCAGACGGGCACGTACCTTATGGTCTGCGCTCCCTTCTTCATTCCTGTGTTCACTTTCTGTTTGAGTACCACTGTCCTCATTCTCAGTGTGGCTTTCTGTGCCAGTCCTGTCTGTATGTGGAGGGGAATGATCATCACTCTGTTCTGCGCTCCCGTCCCCCATATCTCCATTTACCAGCCCGGCCGTCTCTATCCTCACGCTTTCATTGTTCCTCTCCTGTTTGTCCTCCGTCACCTTGTCCTGCTCCATCTGCGCTACCACCCCGTTAGATGCCGGTTTGTGGGCATCCTGCGGCGGTGCCGGCACGGTGGTGTGATTCTCCTGAATACCACTGGGCTCGGTCTGCTTCTGGTGGGCGCGGTGAGCTGGGCTGCAGTTGGATGACTTGCTGATCTGTTTGAGTGGCGAGCTGTCTCTCTTGTTCTCTGTGTTGCTGGAGGAACAGAGGAAAAAGCAAAGGAGGAAGTCGGTCAGTACACTAAAGGCACAGAGAGAGTTAACTAAGCAAAAAAAAAAAAAAGGAGGAGGAGGAAAAGGGAGACAGATTACAGGAGTCTGTCTGGTTGCTCCTCAATGCTGGCAGGTTGGTCAGGGAGTGTGAGACACAACAGTAAGCAGAGAGCTAAAAATAAAACTATGAGCGAGATGAGAGAGCACAAACTTCTTTCTGTCTTATGAGGCTGCAGAGAGCTGGTGTAATGAAGAGGAAGTGTGTATGTGTGTGAGAGAGCAACGAGGGGTAGAGGTACAGTAATGAGGAGGACAGGAGGAGGGGGAGAGGTACAATACTACTCCCCAGAGATAGATCCTGTCCTACTTCCAAGGAGAACCCACATTATATATTGTACAGTAACATCTCTTTCACTCGTCACCTGAACATGAATGAAATGGAAAAAAACAGTTTGGCCAAACAAGACAATTTGATATACAGCACAGGAATGGAAGCTCGATTAACACAAAGACACGCACAGACACACACATGTACGTACAATGTCACCATTCATCGGCTCAACATCCTGTGCAGGCAGTCGGTCCAGCTGTTTCCCTCTAAATTACCCTCCAGTCTTACAGCAAGCAACAACTGACAGTAGCTACTGTATCTCTGCTGATTTAACCTCTGTTGTAAAACTGACCACAAATCAGATCTAAGCTCGACTCAAAACGTACCTAGCAGAAAAGAAACAAGAGATGCTATAATCTAACGTTCACTGATGCAAAAAAAACAAAAAACAAAACCTTCAGTGTCGTTCACTGTTGCACCGACTGTCTGACAGAAACAGGAAGTATGTATAAATAGAGGAACAACAGCAGGCTGGTGAAACACTCCACAGATGAATCACTTCTGCGCTGCTGGGTCATCTCAGGTGTTTGTGTGTAAAATAATATCATCCATAACCCTCAGAGGAAGACTTAATCATACTACGATTATTTAATACTGTTTATTAATAATAATTTAAAAAAAAAAAACTTGCACAGCTATACTTTGCAGTGTGTGGGTTGGTACACACAGCAGTTCCTCTTTCCTTATAAATAGCACAGTGTTCCAGTACATGACAGTGTTTTAAAGCAGCCTGCACTGAACACAAGAAGAGCTTCATTCGCCACGCGGCAGCCCTTTAAGGTGCCTTTAAGGCAGCCAAGTGCCATGTGAACCAGATTAGTATATTAGTAGGCTAATTCTGTTCTCAGAAGCTGCAGGCCTTTCTCTTTTTTCTCTTTCAGAGCCACTAGAGGGCTAATCCCAACAGCCCCGCACAGTCTGAGTGAAAAACATACCCCCGCTTGCTCTGATTAAGCTTACCTCAACGATAAGAGGTGTGAGATTGTGTTTAGATTTTGTGATCCAGGTCAGAGATGAGTTGGAATATAGGGCACATACACGCTGAAGATAGTGAGTGAAATCTTAGTGGGAATGCCACTGCTGCAGACTGAATATTTTCGGGCTCTACTGTATGAGCATTTAGGACAAGGGCACCATTGTTGAGCCTCTAACCACTTTCAATGGGCCTCCTTCACATAGACAAGGATGAAGCTACAATCAAAACTCACGCAACTCGGAATCTAATAAAAGGTAATTAAAAAAAAAAAACGGGGAAACATTGGAAAGCACAGCCAACAGAATACTTATTACGCTGTCAATATGAGGCAACAAGATCAAAATAGAGACATTTAAGTGGAGATAGTTGAGATCCTACCTCACTCTCCTGGGCTTCATCTCACAACCCTGAATCCCGTCACACAACTGAACGAGGAGCTGTGTTTCCCCTCGCCTGTACAAATCTCCTTTCATCCCCTCTCTAACGCTTGGCTTGTGTAGCGCAGGGCTAATCTCAGCTTGTTCTGTCTACAGCTCTCGTCTGTGCTACAATCAATGAGTCAGACTCAAGACTTTGATCGAGGGACTTCTGCTTTTCATCCCTAAAATAAGTGGCATAGGAAACGTTAGGAAAGACTAAGTTTCCCGTCACCGTGATTACAACAACCTGAGTGAGGTCTTTTTGTTACAAAAGCTATTAAGTGACGTGGATGGAGTTATTCAGCCATCTGTCATGATGAATATTGCTATGCCGGTCACAGAGTGTGTGATCACGTGAAACAAGAGAGTAATATTGATGTAATGTAATGTAATATTGAAGAGCCACTTTCACTGGATGATATTACTCAATAGATTGTCACTGGATGAACTGAGCAATTCCTCATACAAACAACACAAATCAGCTTTTCTTTTATCATATTCTCCTCTCTGTGAAGGGGAACCACACACACGCACCACCAGCGTGTAAAGCGCCCCCTACCTGTTCTCTTCAAAGCGGCTGATGAGGCTTGACACCTTGGACTGTTTTTCCCTGTTTTTTTCCCGGTTCACAGCCCCTTTTCCTCCTCCTCCTCCTCCCCCGTCCTCCATTCTCGTTCTGAGCGGTGGTTTCTGGCTTCGACCCAGCGGGGATGAGAGCTCTGTCACCGGGCTCTGAAGATGTAGTGGCTTTGGAGGCACTGGAGAGAAGACAGAGGGAAAGTTTTTTTTTGGATGCTAGTGGATGCAGATGATTTTTCTCATCAGGAAATATGTCACTGCAATGTTGACTTGGACCTAAAGGGGGCGGCATAAGCTACCCCAATTGACACCACAGGCACAGGTCACTGAACTGTACGACATGTCCTAAATGTTAAAAAAACACTAGAATAGAGCAGCTTCTCTATTCTTGTGTCTACACAAAACACGTGTTTGAAAGGAATTGAAGTTCCTAGATCATTTACAACTGCAGAAAGAATAGAGCTCTGTCTCTTGTCTTATCTGTGCAGAATGATTTACTTAGCTCAAATAAAAAGGGGAACAGGACTCAAAGTTTACTGATCCCAGGACATCTTATATAACTAACTTAAACTCTATTCCTGTTTTCACTGTCTCATTGCGGTGGTCTAAACATTTATATAGTCCACTGCAGTAGCTGAGTAGATTTAATAAAGTACTTTTCTTAACTTGTACTTAATTCTTATATATAGAGTTGACTTTATTTGTGGTTTAAATAAGCACAAAAAGGCATTATCTATTGTGAAAGCAATAAACTACTGATCATTAACACTTATCTTATCATTTAATTTAAGAAACAACAAAAGCAGTTATAAAATGAGCTCAAACATAACCAGCTACAACAATAAAATCCTGCTTTTATCTTACTGTATGGCTATAATAATCTAACGATACAATATATAATAGTATAACAGTATATATAACAGTGGTCTTATTTATGAGGTCTTAGTATGTCTTGGCTGAATCTAGAGCCTTCAATATGATTAAGTGTTTCTTGAGAACTACACAATAACAAGCATAGAGGGGCAATATGAAAACAGGAGAAAGGTCACTCTGACACAATTAGTGTGAGCATGCCGGTACCTTCTTACTTCACGTATTAATCATAGACCACTTTTTTTTCCCACTGACCCTCCCACTGTGCAGTGATTGGCTATATTGTTGTGAGTTGTTGTAATGTACCTTTTGGTTTAGACAGCGACCGTGGCCTGTTGCCAGGGGCTCTTCCATTGACCCCTCCCTTGCTCTTGATAGCTGTCCCACCGCCCGCCCGACTCAGACACGCCTGCACACTGGGTGGGTTACTGTGCTCGCACACCAGGCTACTGCCAAGAGCTAAAGAACAAACAAAGAGAAAATGTCCATTAGAACAAGAACATCACAACACCTCTTATTCACCGTCAGTCAAATGAGAGTGACAATGTCTCCAAGTGCTTGCTCAAGGTGGGAATTGTTGGGTATCATAATACATAATATTACATAGAGTATGGTCTTGTTTCGTGTGAAAAGTGTCCTATGATAACTCCTGTTATAATTTGGCGCTATATAAATAACATTTAAGTGAACTGAATGATATAGATTGTGACAAAAACATGTGATGCTTCATGTAAACATTAAAAACATTCTTTTTTTACCCCCCTTAGACAGAGTACAGTATAGAGGTGAAAGGAAATGAATGAGCAGAGAGAGATAATGAACGAGAAATGATGATTCCTCCCAAATCTACTGACAGAATATCTATACATAATGTACACTGTATACATTCACTGCTGCAAATCTGCTTATGATAAACAGCTGCTGGTTAAATATTAGAGAGTGTCAGACAGTTCAGTTGATTATCCAGCTAATGATCTGGGAGATGACCAGCTCCGGCGAGGCTCTTAACCAACCAGCTGGCCACAGATGGTACAGCATTAGTGTTTAGATAGAGCAAACAGACTGATTTAATGGAGCGACTGGCAGTGTTTACAGTATCCTCAATCTAGCTCTCTCTGACCTCACAGCACACACACATGCATGTGTGAGCAACATGCTGGCCAGTAAGGCAAATGTCCATATATGGAACTAAATTGCCAGGAGCCGGTAGGTGCTCTCATTATTTTACAAGCTATCAGTTCAATAGTTTCCATTTAAGGGGGTCCCTTAAATGTGTTTTGTGATTTAACAAGTGACACTGATGTATGGGTTGGATGCAGAAATCAATGTAGCTTTGCGCTTGGCTAACTTCTATAGATAAACAGTGTGTAGATAGCTGTAGAGAGGAGCTTAAAGGGTTCAAACTCAGACTTTCGATTTTATGTGTCTGTTCTGTTTTCACTCTTGAATGTCTGCAGTACACAGACAGAAGAGTCCGGTCTCCGCTGATGCTCACATGGAAAGAGATACTTTCCATCCCTGTGATATAAATCATTGACTAGAGGTTATTTATATATATATATATATATATATATATATATATATATATATATATATATATATATATATATATATATATATATATATATATATATATATATATATATATATAGAGAGAGAGAGAGAGAGAGAGAGAGAGAGAGAGAGAGAGAGAGAGAATGTAACAATTTTAATAATCGCTTCATTTTATAAGCAACATTGCAACAATGCAAACTGGCTAGCAGCACCTCTGACTCTGGGGCAAAATGCTAATATTTGCATGAGCAATATCCTCAGATTGACGCCAACATGCTAATGTATACATGTAATAAGTGTAATAATTTGTTCAACATTTAGTGTGTAGGATTTAGTGGCATCTGGCTGTGTGGTTGTTGTTTGTAACCCTATCACTTCAGCATTTCCTTTCCACCTGGAGCGAGTATTTAGTTTGTCCGGTCCAGGCTATTGTTGAAACCTGGGAGTTCAACATGGCAGGCATTTATAATGTTCATTGTAATGTAACAAAAACATTTTGATTCTTATTATCAGGTTATTATACACGATGAAAACATAGATATACATATTATATTACATTTCAGCCATATTCTGTTAACAAATGCCCATCAATGTTGCACACTGGACCTTTATTCTGATAACATTTGCTAATTAACTAATGGAAAACATTATCTCGGTCCAGCCTCTCACTTGTGTTGCTTTTCTTCCTCTTCTGTTTTAGTACATTGGGTTTGGGGTTTTCCACTGTTGGATGATTATTTGAAGTTGCCAGTTTGGTGCATTTGATAGCCCAATCAATTAGTCGAGTCATTGAGAATAAACTGTAGATTAACTGGTAATAAGTATAATTTTTATATCCTTTAAATGATATAAATAACTAGTACTAGAGTAAAAAATGTATGTACTATATACATGGTGTACCCTTCCAGATGTATTTTACTGTTCCTGCTTATTTATTTTCCCAAAAGTGAACTTTATCTTACCAATCCTGAAACAGAAAGAGAAAAAAAAGCAACCACCACAGAATCATATAGTCACAGTTTCTATTTTTACAGCCTGACCGTAATTAAAGACAACAGCTCTAGCAACTGTCTGACTGGAAACAGTCCCACGCCGTGTTTGGGAGAGTAGACTTTCTAAACACGGCCCCAAAATTACGAATCAATTTTGAACGCAGCCTCCGTAATTTCTTTTGATTACGTGCTTGGCTTCTCCGCGTGGCCACATTAAGAGATCATAAGAAAAGCAACAAGTTATGTACACCATATTATACGTATGTATGTATAGCTAAAAATGTCATCTCTGCCTGCAGATTGTACTCCACATACTGTATTTATCCTGGAAGCCTGCAGGAGGTCCACTCCCCACAGCCTCGCTCTGTCTCCTAGGTTTGTTATTAACTCAGTCAAACACTAGTCCCTTAGCTGTAAATCACCTTTTCACTTGAACCCGAGTGGGTTGTGCGGGCATTTTAAGTGTTACTGTTTATGATAAGAAAAGGAAGATGTAAACAGAGATATGTGTAGAAATGCTGGCCTGGATCTCCATATCATTTTCTACACAAGATGTATGGTATATACATCTTGTGTAGAAAATGATTTTTAGTTGAAATCAGATTAATTATCTCTGCACTTTCTTTAGTGTTCATGGAAGAAAGCCAAGCCTGTTACAGTAAAAAAAAGGTCAAGCTCTACTTCCTGTCTCAAAACCGGAATGCTTGCAGGAACTGCTGCTCCTGGTAACACGCACATTCTGGCATCTTCTCATTAAAGCAGACTTGGCGGTTGACAGACTGCAATGTACTGTAAATTAGTTGCAGCTAGCCACCACCCTGCAGAGACACTTTAATTCTCCTCCTCCATCTGTGTGAGGGTGAAAGGAGCCCAGTTGTCTGAATCTAAAACCTGTTGACAAACAGAAGAGGAAGTTCTGCTGGACAAACACTTATCTATGGTAACCGCTTCTACTCTACATAGACAACGAAACACTGCTGCAGCACCGTCCAGGTCCAGGAAGTGAGTTTTAAAAGTCAAACTGAGACGCGACCTCTGCTTGATCTCCTTGATGGGGAGACTTGCTGCCATGGCAACTGGCGCATTACCTTCGGAGGATGCAAAATTTATTTCATCAACGAGTGGACCAAGCCTGAAGGCATCAGCTCCTGTCTCAATAAATCCAAAACTGCGCAGTGAGGGCGAGAAAGTGAGAAATGTTCTCGTGAAAGGTGTCAGTGGAGATGAGACAGAGCAACCTGTGCAGTCTTCACAATTATCCGAAAAACATGAGAAGCATCTTCCCTCGGGGTATAAGTCTATCAGCAATACAGAATTATGTCAAACCTTTTCAAAAGCATCAGGCTAGACCTACAGTATTTTCTGAGTGTGTGTGGTCAATCTTGCGGTAGTACTACAACATTAAAGGCATCACCCCCCTGCAGTTTAGTGCGAACCAGCAAAGGAGGTTGAAGGAATGTATCACTATCCGACATAAATATCATTCTCTGCATCAAAAAAAACAAACAGTGGTCTGAAAATAGTGACTCATCCCAGCTTGTGCCTAAAATAGTTTGGCTCCAGGGATGGCAAGGCCGGTTGGTTTGTTGCTCAGACACTTTGGATGGATTTCAATAACATTTTGTATGTAATCCTAATGACTTTTGAACTAGTTCCCACACATACTGTATGATGGGGCTAACTCCATTAGCCTCAGCTATTTGAATGCATTCAAATAATTTGAGGAAACGAATGTCTCATTTAAGTGCATACAAATACTCTTGCAGGAGTTTACAGTCCGGTAGTCACAACCCAGAACCCACTGTGAGAATACATACCATGCTAATGTTAAGCAGGTGTAATGTTTACCACGTTTGCCATGTCTTAGTCTAGCGTGTTAGCATGCTAACATTTGGTTAATAGTACCTATTAGCTGTACCTATGCTCAGTTTTGAGCTAAATGCTAATACCAGCATGCTCTCATTCCAATAGTCACAACAGACACAGTAACATGCCAATGTTAAGGTGGTGTATTATTTTTTTAACCATGTTTACCATCTTAGTTTAGCATGATAAAATGGGTTTAATAGCAAAAACACAAAGTTTAGTTGAGCTAATCCCGCTGGGATTAAAGTTACATTTACAATTCACTGTGAATATCTGTGATGTGATGTCATGATATTATTATAGTCATTACGATTTCAACTTCTAGGCACCTGGAATATCTGTGCCACATTTCATGACAGTTATCTAACGTTTCATTAAAAACAAAACAAAAAGGTGGTGTAGGAAATGTCAGAGCAACACTAAAGTCACTAAGACCAGATCATCCTCCTGCCATGCCACTAACCAGGCTGAGCAAATTCTGCAGCAAAATCAGAGACACTTTCTAGTTCAAGCACAGTAACAAACTGCTGTCTTTGCAGGTGGGCAGGTGTTTTAAACCCAATCAAGTGAGTGTTTAAGACATTTCTGCCACACACTCATGACATCTCTCTGGAATGTTGTCACCTGACAGTATGCCTACCTGACCTGTCTGTTACAAACCCCTTCTGGCAAAATGTGTGCCAATATTTCAGCGTGAGACATCAGGTGAGAAAAACAAAGGTGTGCTGCAGCGTGTCCCCACCCTGCCAGCAGCAAGGAGTGTTTGACACAGTTTGAAACTACGTCTTTGTTTAAGTCCACTTCTTCTGTCTTCTTTATAAATGAGCTGGCAACATTAAAGATCAAGTGTGTGGGATCGACACAGTGGCAGCAATGTCAGGAAACATGAGAGAAGAAGTTTAATAAAAGAAGGAGTTATCTTAAACAGCCATATCCTGAATATCTTATCAAAAAGACAGCCTTCAACTGCCATAAATCACCCTGAGAGTTACTGTGGAACTGAAATTATGGAGTGCAGTGATATGTCTGAGCCTGTTTACACAATGTAAGCGATTAAGGTCACCCTGAGAGCATGCGATCCAAAGTGTGACCGTGTGTTCTGCTGTGGATGATCGACAATATCAAACATTAAAAGGTAAATCTAACAAGAAGTGAGAGAAGATCACACACAGGAAAGATAATACAGGCAGAATCCAAAAGAGAGAGTTGAAATAAAACTCTAAATTACTGTAAAAAAGAAACTGGCAAATGAACTCACCCTGAGCACCCTGTTACTGAGACAGGCAGGAAAACAGTGTATCCCAAGTCAGGGACCACGCTGTGTGTGTGAAAGCGTGTGTGTCCCAGAAGAGCACTAAGTTTAGGTCCTATGCGATCTTCCCAGGCTGAGTGACTCAGCTCAGCAAGTAGACTCCCAGGGCAGCACCAAACCCCTCCTTCACTCTCGCTCACACACCCACTATTTAAGTGGCTTCCATCAATTACTGAGGCAGACAAGCTCCAGAGTACACACACACACATCTAGAGTTTCACACACAGTTCACACACATTTACTCTAGATTAAGATTAGATAAACCAATCAGGGAATATGAAATTCAGCGATGCATGCATATTCTTGCACGTACAACATGATTCGAGTGCTCTCTAGCCTCCTCTCATTTGTTTTCAGCAGATCATAAAAGAACAACACGATAAATCCTATTTACAGAGAGTGTTGGTGTGAAACAGGACCATTAGTAGAAGAAGCGTTTGTGTAACAGCCTCTGCACTTCTCGTTCTGTCTATGCCCGACATCAGTCAGTCTGATCAATGATTAACAAACACCACGGTAAAGCAGCCTGGAAAGCGTCACACCAGTTCTCTCATTTGCCTTTGCTAAAGTAAAGCCAATAATCTATTATGTAAAACTACCATCACATCAAAATTTCCTCTTCAGGCATATTTCTTCTGTAAATATTTAACACATGAAAACATGATTTCCAAGAAAGAAGTGTCGACAAACTGAGTGAGGCGATGTAAATAAGCAAAAAGTAAAAACCACAAGCAACACATGGGTTAAAATCTAGATCACATATGAAAATGAAACAAAGATCTCAGGAATACGTTACTTATTACCATGAACGAGATGTACCTTTTGCAGAAGTCATTACATGGAACTGGGAGTGAAGCTTCTCCATGTTCTGTATGTATCCTCTGTACAGAGCTGTCAGGTTTTTAAAGACCTGCTGTGTTATATATCAACTTTGAGCAATCACGTGGTTTAAAAAAAAAAGGCCAACAGGAAGCCTTAATTTAAGTCACGCTACAATAGCTATGATATAACAGAAATAGTCCCTCTCATGAGAACAAGTAAATGATACGCGTGTGTGATTATACACTTTGACACTAACTGCTGCTTCACACCTACAGACACAGTGCGCACATTGTCAAACACCTGCATGCTCCCTGACATGCCTCATGTTTCAGGAGAGCAGGATTAGAAAGAATGACAGGCATTATAAATAAACCAGTTTTACCAGTAGAAATTCCTCTCACTAGGGGTGTCGATTAACTCAGTCAGTAGAGTATCCGCCCCATGTATGAAGGCTCATCAGCAGCATAGGGTTTCGAATCTGACCTGCAGCCCTTTGCTGCATGTCGTTCCCCATCTCTCTATTCCTCCCCTCATTCCTGTCACTCTTCAGTCGTCTATCAAAAATAAACCTTGAAAAGGCCAAAAAAATATCTTTAAATGAAAATAAATTCCTTCTAAATTAACCTTTAGTTACAGCAATGTCTTAACATTTCAGATAAATGAAGCAAACAGCGATGTTTTAGGTGATACAGATTAATCTTCCCATAGTGAAAACACCCTAAATAATGGTGTAATGCACTCTTGCGCTTATACTGTATGTCAGTGCTAATGCTAATTGACACTTGATGCGGCCTTATTGTTAGAAACAGGACTGACCGGTGTTATTAGAAATGCTGCCTGTGACACTTGACGTCTGACATCAAATAGGGGCCACACAGAACTATATTCAAACAATACAGAAAATGTGTTGTGTGGCACCTGGTAACTGTAAAAACTCACAATCACAGTTTGGATTGCTGTTGGTTAGTAATCAGATTTTCAGATTTCTGTCCTCAATACCCGCTCCGGCGCACCCACATTGCCCATCGCTAAGCCCAAGAGTGTGTTTGGGGTGTGTGATCTACTCGTTAAATATATATATCGGGACTTGTCGGTCCAAATAGCGCGTCGGCACCGGGCAAATGCACGGTACAGTATGCCAGATTGCCAGTCCGTCCCTGATGACAAGACATGTTCTCCAGTAAATAATTCAACTGTTTATCTACAGAATTGGCTCATTTGGACCTATTTATATTAGTGGGACTTTGCATGTATTTATTTTTTCTCATTTCCCTTTTCTATCTCTATCTTTGCTGTAACAGCAATATGTTTCCTGTCTGAATATGCCATTGTGCATGACATGAATGTCAAAATGCAAGTATGTCAAAAGACGTCAAGTTCCTCCAGAAGTGTTAACTTGATTCTCACACCTCAGTTAAGAAAAAATGGTTTCTCATTTACATTAAGTTAAAAAAAATTCAGGTTAAAAGCAGCAGTACTTCCACTGCATTGTTTTGTCTGATTTATTGGAATCCGATCAAATCCGACCCATGGCAGGCACAAGAATAACTTTATAGATGTCGCCGGTATTCTCACTGATGGTCTTGTTTGTCTATGTAGGTCATATAAAGGCATCAGTATTAAACTGTTAAAGTTAAAACTCCCTGTAGAAGGTTTAAGTGTCACACTAACTGTTTTCTTTAATACCTTCATGTTTCAATGTCATTTTACGTGCTTTGATGATGTGGACTTATCCCTGTGAATTTTTTACTTTTCTACATATCAAATGACAAATGTGGAAAAATCAGCTTTCGGCAAAATCCTTATATATTTAAATACTATGCTGACACATTAAAAGTATGAAGTACTTCTGAGACAAAGTGACACTTTGACACTAACTGCTGCTTCCCTCCTTCAGTCACACATGAACACACACATGAAACCCAGTTTGGTGCCTAATCTTTGGTGAGATTAGAGTGTAGTTACAGTAAATACACAAATCTTTTATTTTGTTAATAATGCTGCCACAGACAGTGTGTGTGTGTATGTGTGTGTTTGTGACAGACCCTGACAGATAACCATTACCACCAGGCATAGCGGATTAGCTGTTTTTGCTCAACTACCCAGACTTTCTTTAGATTATCCCTCCCCCCATCTCCTAATCCAAGGGCCAACGTGGGATTAGAACCCCAGTCTGCTCTTATTTTTTTATTTTAGGGGACACAGACAATGAGTTAAAGGTAAAAAAAAGAAAGAAAAAGTCACCGGTGCAGAAGATAAATAGGATGAAACAGACAAAAAGTAAGGACAAGAGTGAGGACATGATGAAAACAGACAAGTGCAGAGAAGATGGACAGGTGAAAAGCCACACGGAAGAAGGGTGAAAGGAAAGATTTACCAGAGGGAGCCAGAAAGTACACATGAAGAGGAGAGAAAATGAGAAAAGGTGAAAAATAAGAAGACACCAGGGGCTGGAGGAAAGCACCCATTCATCACACTGAGGCAGAACGTGAGCTACACGCACACACATGTGTTATAAAACTAGAGCAGCTACCCGCAGCTTTCTTCGCAGCCCTGAATAGCTGTGAACTGCAGAGAGGTGTGTTCATACTGCCCCTTTTAGCAAACCAACCATGACTTAAAGTTAACTTTACTGCGGCCGATTTTCTTAAAAGGAGCAGAACATCTTGCTAGCTTTGGTCATGTTTTAAAAGGTCTGAAAGGCTCAATTTTATGCTGTGATATTTATTTCAAATGCAAATGGTGCAGCCCCCCTGCTGTGAATCAGAGGTGGTGACTGACGAGTAACAAAGCTTTGCATCTCAATTCCTCTTGTGGCAGCCATACCTGCCACACATCACAAGATGAGAATGGAGAAGGGGTATAAAAAGATGGTCTGTGTCAACACCAGCACAAATACAGACAAGAAACCACAGGAAATGAACAAACCCACTCTCGCATCTATGCTCTAGTGAGCTGTGAATAGCTATATGCTTATTAAGTGGCCAGCCAAAGCAGCTTCCTGCGCCGATATAAAAAGCTTAACTTGAAAGAAAGAGATCAAAAGGACAGGAAGGTGAGTAAAGGTGATGCTGCCTACCACTGGAGTGTTCGATCTTTACAGCCACACAGGCCTCCTCATCAGCGCTCTTGGACTGGAAACAACGAGTTTTGTCTTTCCTCTCTGCAAAAACAAAACACAGGATTCATTATAAAAAACAAGTACGAGCAAACTCGGGAACAGGAGGATATTATAATGCTCGACACGCTTCGAGCTGTTTCAGGGAACCCCATGTTTTATTTAAGAGGAGATAAAAATGAGGAATGAAGGAATCAGAGGCAGGAAGCATGCCATTCTACTTTATATCTTCTAACTGCCTCTCTGGGCTAAACAGCAGCTGAGATAATAAGCTGGACATGCACAGAACTGGAGAATCAGTTTTGTAAGTGCTCATCTGGATGCTGCATTTATCATGATCAGGAGTAGACGTGTGTTTGTTTTGAGAATGAAAAGGAATATACCGTCCCTTAGAGAGAGAAACCCCAATTAGTCTGTCTGTGATATGTAGGGCATCGTCTGTGGGGAGAGCTAACACTCTTTCAACACAGCAGTTTAATATGCACATAAAAGATTAAAGAGAAAATAGCAACGCTCGTAAAACAATGATGGGCTCGCATGAGTATGAGTGAGCTCCCTCCAAACACACACACACACACACACACATATGCACTCACACAGATATAACTCAGGCACAATTAAAAACGGCACACACATTCTGCTCTGTCTGATCTACTATGAAGCATCAAAGCTGCTGGATTATCAGTGCAGTTGTTGACAATCCAGCAACATGACACTCAGCGAGTGACACAAAGGACAGCCGTAGAGCAGAACAAATTAAAGTGAAGCTGACTCCAGTCAACTTATTCTTTCATGGTTATGTTTTGTGGCACCTGATGGCGCATCAGCGGGATAATATAATCGGACTTCAGAGCAGAAATAGTTAAATAAATTGCAGCATTCTTTCTCAGTTCAAGTTGAATATAGTTTTGTTCTGTGTATGATTAAAAATATTTAAAATTTTACAGTCGAAAAACTCACTCAACTCATCTTTTTACTGTGTATTCCAAACCAAATCTCAGAAATACAGTGTCAGTCATGCTAATCCTAATGCTAATGTTTTTTTATGATGTAAATTAACAAAACAAAAAATAATAAAGAAGATTCCTCAAAATACTTGAAATAGTATAGAGAAGAAGGTGTGACAGGGTAATGAGTCTATTTACACAGGTTTTGTCACTGATTTCATTTTTAAGTAGTATATCCAAACATCATCATCATCATCATCATCATCAGTTATTATTTCCCTTAATGCACCAAACTATATCTTACAGCATCTGTCTGGATATATCAAAACAGCAGTGCTGGAATAATGGATTGTTATTAAATGCCATGTTTAAAGAAAAGTGGACAAACCCAGTGTGGGTTCATGCAAACAATTGAGAGGGGGTACGAATTACTTTGTTTGTGTGTGTGTGTGTGTGTGTGTGTGTGTGTGTGTGTGTGTGTGTGTGTGTGTGTGTATGTGTGTGTGTGTGTGTGTGTGAAGGGGGGGGGGGGGTATAATATCCTGGCTCTGGGATTAAAAGAGGGCTTTCTCCACCCACCATCTGGACTCCTCATGAAAGGCCTGCCTGCTGTTCGCACACACACACACACACACCCATATAAACTACAGTTTATGTATAAATATATCTGTGTGTGTGTGTGTGTGTGTACGTGTGGGTGAATGGCACATAAATCAAGCCCCAATCTGTTATATAAGTTCCCTATTCAAAATATAGCACATAAGCAGCTTATCAAAAACATGACGTACATATCAGACACTTCCCTATGGAGACATCCCACAAACTCAACTGTAACCCCTCTACAACAGACTCTCGGCCATGTGACCAGAGTCATCATACGCCTATTGTTTCCAGAGTGGGGGATGTGTTACTATGCCATCACTGAAACCACACTGAAAGAAGAAAATGCCACTCACTCTGCCATGACACAAGTGTCACAGGATATAAAGGTCGATTGAATGTCTCTCTGAGATGTGGGTGTAGGGAAAACCTACTTCAATTATGATGGACAATGGAGAGAGTTTACTGATGTAGCTACTGGTGTAACTCTAAATTTCCTCTTCCTGTCCGGTAACTTCCCCTTTTTCATAGTTTATAATCTGGGAACTCCTGACCACACAACAAAAGAGAAACTGCAAGAAATCACTTGCTCATATAAACACATACAGTAGACTTAACCCCACAGTTTCCCACAAGGTCTGGATAATGAGAATGAAAATGAGATGCATCCACCCTTGAAGCAGTGACAAACTTTTTGAAATGACCAACAAGAGGTTGTTGCAAACATGAGGGGAAAAAAAATGACACAGAAAATAAGGAACTGAAAGCTGGGTCAAAATGTCTTCAGTGATCTTTGTTTTTTAACCAGCTTACTATCTCATACAGTAAACTATATTTGTAAAAGTGAGTATAATGGATTTATATTAAACACAACCTAACAACTAAGAAAGAAATCTGCCTCCTGTATGTCTTCAGGCTTTGGTTCCCTCTGCGTAACATCATGAATTAAACACACATCAACACAGGTGGCAAACTGCAACAAATCCTCCAGTGATGGCAGTCAGGGAGAATAAAAAATCTAATTTAGCTGTTGTATTCACAGCAATCCAATCTGCTCTCTGAGTGAAAGCTTTTTGTTTTCCCAAAGCAACCCCAGCATTACATGAGACAACTGTCATTCTAACACCATGGTATATTGGGGGTTTCTGTTTAATGATACAGTTTCAAAGCACAGTGGTGACTCCTCCTCGACAGATAAGGGACAGTTAATGAGCTGTGACATTTATCACATCTTTACTGTGTGTGTGTATGTATACGCAGTATCTCACAATCGAAAAGCGATGTAAACAAACCGATTATCCTCTCGGTATCTCAGCGGTGGACTGCAGCTCTGTCTCTGTTTATATCTACCTGCTCTGTAGCAACAGACGACTGCGGTGTTGAACACCAAATGAGTTATAACCAGGCACTGACCTTCAGTCAACACACAAAATGAGATCTTGGTCTCGCCACACATCTAGTTCACATCAGTATTCACATCAGAAAATGTGGACCTGGGCCATTTAACGTGTTATAGATTATATGCTCTGTGTTTAGTAGAAACAGATGCCAGCCAGAGCAGAAATAAAAAATCACTTCAGTGAGACAGAAAGAAAGAATAAACTAAATGTATAATATATCTGAACTAAAACATCTTAAAAGGTAAGGCTGACAACCTATTTTTATTTTGATCTCATCTCTAGTTTTATCAAGACCAAAAACAACAATTAATTAACATTTAGCACCAATGTAACCAAAGCCTGATTCAGCTTATACATCTGTGCTACAGATTCAGCAATACTCATTTGTAGGATCAGTTAATTTTTGTTCATGAAATAACACCACCATTCAATTTAATAGAAACTAAAATAATAATAATTTATTTCCAATTTTTAAGTTTTTCTGAACTTGCCTCAGAAGTTTCTACTTATTTGCATTTTCAAAACAGAGAAAACAGATCACTGTCTATTTGAATTAAAGGCTCATATTTACTTTACTTTGATTTTTTGGACACTGTGAGAATCAGCAGACCTTTAACATAGACTCTATTCAGTTCCTCTTTCACTAAGTTGTAATTAGTTACACGGTTTCCCAACAACAGATACTCTGCATATTTAAAATGTTTTGGTGGTGACTGCACCTACACTGATGCACCCACTTATCTGCTATATGATACCAGCTATGTGTGGCTTTCTGTTCAAAACCAGTACCTTCTCCAGTTTTATTGTGGGTGGTTCACCGACAGCTCAAATTGCTCTAGTGAAACCAAAACAAATTGTATTTTCTTCGTCTGTCTTAAGCTACCTGGCTGTTTAATGAAACAAATCATGTCTACATACCTGGGAGCAGTCCTCTCCAGTACAGCTGGATTTTACCTCTCCTCTCAGCTTCACAATGTTTATCCATCTCAGATCGTCTCTTCAACTCAGTTTTATTAGCATCTACAAGGAATTTACTGTCCTTTCTTCAGACACGGTTTTCCCCTGTCTTCTGGCTCCTTCATATCTGTATTTACCGATCAAACCCTTCGAGTGCCTGTCCTGTCACTGTACAAACCGGTTCCCCGTCACCAGGTGTGGAAGAGAAAGGGAGGGAGGGAAAGAGGGGAGGAAGGGAGGGAGAAGGGCGAAGTCGTCCTTCAAGATGTTGATTCACGGTCACTTTTAACTATTTCCATAATGTTTGGAGGGTTAGCCAGCACTCAAGGACAAAGTCACCCTAAGGCGGGACGAGTCAATGAGAAGAGGAGACAATCCAATAGAAGGGGGGTGATACACTAAATCACTGGTGAGGAGAGGTGGAGGAAGGAGGGAGAGGAAAGGGTGGATGGAGAAGATAAAAATTAACCAGCCGTAGCAGTTAATATTTAACCATCTGTAGTCTTGCCAAATAGAATAACAAGTCATTATTAAACACATTTCCTACCATGTTAAACCATGCTTTTTTTTTGCTAACTGTATTACACAAATCTGACTGCACAACCCCCTAAGAGCCCAATTCTAACCCAATCTCAGCCGTAATATACTGCAGCAGAAATATATATGTTACAGAAAGAGATTGCAAATTAAAAAAACCTACATCACAGAGGAGGATCCTTACTTATCATTATATAATGATTAAAAGTAGATACTATTGTATTAAAAGAATCTGTTTCTGTCCATAAGAACAAGAATGCATGGTAATCTCTGTCTCATTTGCATGGCTGCCCTAGATTGAGATAACTACCATTCAAATGTAACTCATAAATAATGGAAAGGGGGGGAATGTATTAATATGCCAAGTCACACCCCTTCAATCATACTAAGGCTCATGCTGGTGATAATATGTGTGTCCCCGTGTGAGTCCTTGTGTGTGTGTGTGAGGACATGTCTGAGATTTTCATGCTCGACACAGAAGAGATTGGCTATTGAATGAGACCAGATGCGTCTGTCTCCCTCCTCTCTTGTCTCCTCCATAATAACAATTACCAAAGAGTTATGGTTTTCTGCCACAAACATAATAGAGTGAAAATTAAAAGGCATTGTAAAGCCTTTATATGGTTAAGGCCACCAGATGAGACCAACATGGAGCAAACATAGACATAAAATGTAGTTTTTTTTTTGTCAATACATTTCAGTTCTGGGATTAATTCTAGCCAAAAATGGCTTTTTGGTTTACTTGGTGATCTAGTGTATTGGCTTTCACCTGGTAAATAAAAATCCAATAATTTAGCTTTATTTAAGTCTCCACTAACTTCTAAGGGAACTATCTGGTTCTTAATGCTTCACTATGTCCACCAGCTAGTCACTAACTTTGTGTGTCTGCTGCTCCTCTGTAAGTCGCTTTGGATAAAAGCGTCTGCTAAATGCAATGTAATGTAATGTAATGTAATGTTTAGTTCAAGCTACCACTTTCACATACATCCCCATTGGTGATATAAAAATATTGATTGCCACATGGGGTTAGGTCAACAAGCTGTAAACACAACACTGACGTATCATCACACTTTAGAGTTGATATGTGTGGGAAAGCACTTGCTTGTCACTAACTTTACTGGTCTGCCTGTTTGATGTTGAACAAGTTGCATTAAGTTCCTGTTTTGCATAGGAATAAGATTGATAAGAGTGAAACGAAAAACCATAACAAGCAGTTAAAAGACACTGAAATGTTTCATAGAGCTGAGGGGAACTGTAGAGTTGGTGATAGATAGATAGAGATGAGTGCCTTTAACTTTAGCATTTTATTATTTTATTTTCTAAAAATCATTTTAAAATGCTCTCAGTTCAGGTTCACATTAAGACGTACAGTAACTCTAATCACAATCCTAAGATGTTGCAAACCACTGATCTAAAGGTAAGCCATTATTCTAGCTGCAGATATAATTAATTCTTACATTTGAGCAGTGGACTGTGGGTCTTTCTTAGCAATGCAGCCAAGATTCCTTCCTTTTTAGATCTTTCCCTCTTTCGCTCACATTCCACTAACTCAAACATATGCCTCATAAAATCCGTACATCGTGTTCTGATGCTGTCCATCTACTTTCTTCTTCCCAGCATGCCTCCTACATGGTCCCAGCATGTGAAGATAAGCTTTTAGCATGATCTGAACATGCTCTCTGGCCCATGTCTAATGAGGGCAGTCAACTGGGCTTGATGCGATCCTGAACCTGAAGTGCCCACTTCCCCCTCTCTCTCCTGTTAAATGCTTCCTGTCTATACTTCAGGGAACACATAAAAAAAGAGAGTGAGTGAGAGAAAGAAAGAAAGACAGATCGACGTTTGTTGGTTGTTACTGCAGTGTTAATTATCACTCAGAAAAGGATGACCATAACTGACTATTGTAACATGCTCTGGATACCCCATGGCAGACATATTTAATTCAATAACTAACTAACTAACTAACTAACTAACTAACTAACTAACTAACTAACTAACTAACTAACTAACTAACTAACTGACCGACCGACCGACCGACCGACCGACCGACCGACCGACCGACCGACCGACCGACCGACCGACCGACCGACCGACCGACCGACCGACCGACCGACCGACCGACCGACCGACCGACCGACCGACCGACCGACCGACCGACCGACTGACTGACCGACCGACCGACTGACTGACTGACTGACTGACTAAGTATGAAGCCTTGAGTTAGTAGCAGACTGGAAGAGGGTGATGAAAGCCCCATAACTGAGATCCACACAGCAGTGTAGAGATAGTGGACTCTATGATCACTGGGTACTGAGAAAGGGATTGATTGTTGGAATTAAAGTATGCGATAACATCGACAGGCAGCCATTCTCTAGTCCCTCAATCTCTCTTACTTCCTCCCTCTCACTGTGCCTCTTTTCTGTTCTCTATCGGCCTGTTGTGTCTTGTGTCACCTTCTTTCTTCTTCTACTTCCTCCATCTCCTCCTCCACCCCCCTGTGACCTGCCTGTCTATCTTGGAAAACAGACCGCAGCTGCTGGCCAGGAGCTCCCAAATGTGTCAATCAATATCCTGTCCACCCAATCACCACGTCTGACTGGGTCCCAGCAGGCAGTCTGTTCGTAAATGAACAGTGCTTATTCACAACATGCTCTTTTATGGTACCAAAATCTCTCACAGATTAAGAGCAGATAATCGACCTTCAACGTTATAGACTATGACTATTTTGGTGTGTAAAAATACACAATAAACAGACCCAACAGAAAAAGCAATAAACTACAGTAAACTCAAGCACACCATATTTATATAAATTCAGTCAAGTTAAACCCTGCAGAGCCAGATGCCCCAGGGTATTTTGTCCTACAATCGAGCTATGTTTCCATTCAATGTCCATGCAGCCCATTTTTAAGCAAAACAGTTACCGAAATAACTATTTCAATTTCCATCTGCTTGGCAAAAGTAAATGACTTCCTGAACTTAAAAATAGTTCTGCCCCTAAAAATAAGCCCATGAGAAATTCTCACAAACTGAATCTGATGAGTCAGTTATATTTATCTGATGCTGGTTATGACTTATGATGTTCGATGATGAAAACAAAGAAACGCACTTGGTGATATTTTAATGCACTGCGTAAGAGGCATAGAGCCACAACAGAAGCCAGAAGTACACAGGAGGAGTGACAGCGCAAGACATTTGCAAAAGGTCGCAGTAGACATATTTTGTGGCCATCATTTCACAAGCTGATTTCTATTATGTAAGTGACTTACCAAGGCTGATTATGCCTCAAGTACTTTACTGTTTACACTGAAAATACATTAAAACCCGATGTGACACAGGAGGGCTGTCAAGTTTTGGATTTCTGCGTTAAACGTATGGGGCTGTACTCAGACTAATGTTTCATTTAGAGGGACAAGAAGCATTTGAAAGTTTGTGAGTTTAAAGATAATGTTCACTGTGTAGTATTTCCCCATTGAGTGGAAGCTGTAACTGTTTTTTTATGGTGATAGACTAGATTATGTCTGTGTTTTGACTCTGTCCTGATCTATAGCTACAGTACAGTATTAGGTTTAAGGATGCGTACAATGCAGCAAGTCCAGCAAAACTTGTTATCCAAGATAGTGTTATGTATGTGAAGGACTTTCATTGGACAACTCATTGGTTGTAAATTAATCCTAAAAGCCTTTTGTAATATTAAAATTGAAACATACTGTTTAAAATTACCTATAATTTGTTATACCTATTCATTGCTTGTCATAGCCATAAACTAAGAATAACTAGTTCTGCACTAAAAATCTATGAGGACCACTTAGCTGATGCAGTTTCTGCCTCGGGCGTGTAGCCCTCTCTTTCGGTCTGCTACTTCCTTAGTCTGTCTCATGTTCTGCTGAACTCATGCTGGTGGATCGACTTTAAACCCCAAGATAACACCACAAATACTACACGATCAGAATTAATCAAAGAGAATGTCTTTACCCATGCAGGTGTTATTGTCAACACATTCTAGTCTGGAGACACAGATGTCTGTTTATGCAGATTGGAACGTCAACTGCAAGCTATCTATTATGTCTATTTTTTCTGAGAGTTAAATCTGCCACAGTTAATGTAAAACATGTGCCGTTTGAGAAAGCTTGACAAGTATAACAGTAACCAAGAGTGCCGAGCGAACAGTCAATTTGTTCAACACATCATAGCTCAAATTAAAATACTATACTACTATATGAATTCTTAATTTCAGTCTGTCTTAATGTCTCTTTGTTCTGATCTCCTTCTATTGATTCCAGTGCATTGAGGAAAGACAGAGCCACAAAGATTCATTAATGCTAAGCAGATCGGACTCAATGCATTATGGATGAAGTAAATAGATGCTGAATATAATGCCAATCAAACAGTGTGGGTAAAAACAGGATCATTGTGCTCACTATGAATGAGCCCCTCTGACTGGAGGCACTGGAGCCCATATTCTCAGCGCAGTGTTGGAATGCACAGAAAAGCCTGCAGTCCTGAAATAAAGCCTGCAGGCGAGCCTGCAGCCAAGGCTGGCGAGACAGAAAGAGAAAGAAACTCATGACTAACATTTAATATGACAGAAACTTCCTCTTTAACTGATCACGCTTGAACTGAAATGAAGTCCTTTCTTCCTCATTTCTGAGGAACGATGTTCACTGTTTGCTGAAAACCTTCTCTTAAACCGGATTCAGACTCTATGTATTCAAACCCACACTGCACATAAACTGAGACACCTGGTTCTCTCTACATCTATATACACACACACTTAAACTGACACGACCAGGTTGTGGTCTGTGTGATGGGTGGCTCAGCAGAAAGACAAACCACTATACGCACCGTCTGCCACAAACCGAGTGATGCCTACGCAGGGCAATGACACAGCATTTTTTTTTACTGAAGCATTTAGAGAAAGAGAAGACAAAGAAATAAACAAAATAATCCAAGAAGTAAAGGGGAGAGAGAGGAGGCGGGGAAGGTGAAGAGGACGAATCCCATGATGACGAAGCTGCAGCTGCTGACAGAGCACAGCACGGAGTTGGATACAGGGCATAGGGGACAGTGTGTCTACACAGACACACTCGCGCACAGATATCTGCTAGAAAATGCAAGAACAACCCATGTCGTGAGGAAGTTATTAGAAAGGAGACCATCGCGTTTTTCTTCCTGTATGTACACTAGTGTTCACTGTGGTGATGCTTTGAAACACCCCTTCCTCCTTTCAGCTTCTCTTTAGAAACTACACAGATGTACCTGGCCTCTGCTGCCTGTATGACAGTTTCACTTCACCTATTTCTAGGGTTAGGGGGTCAGGGTTAGGTGATGATAGTTGTTAATGTGACATAGTGAGAAATCTGGACAATCGCAGTCTATGACTTTCAACTTTCACGGTGTCTCCCCTTAATGTCTCCCCTTACTTATTTATTTACTTATTCCTAACCTGCATTTGTTCTCCACCGCAGCTTTTGGATTTCTTGCAGGAACTTCCTTTATCCTAGAGGAAGTTCCTCAGTGGGATCAGACACAGATCTAGCAAGGAGCCCTGTTAGTATAAAGGCCGCTGAATGGTTGCTTCCATCAAAACATAAACAGCAGGATCTAATAACACCCCTGCTACCGCCTGCCTCCAAAGGGAAGCCTGGCTCAGAGAGTGGAGGAAGCGCTACACAGAATATATTGCTGCAGATAAAGTTAATGGTTTCAACTGCAGAGATAGCTAGCCAAATGAGTTACAGTGAGCGCCCACAGCAGGAAGATAGAGTGGGGAGATTGAAACCAAAGATAATAAAAGTGTAAAGCTTTATTTGTCCAATAATAAAAAAAGCTATGACGGCAACACTTTATTTTTCTAAATCATATTTACTAAAACAGTTTTCCTTTAGTTGATATTAGGAATCAAGATAAAGTGCAGCAACTACAAGCAGTTAGGATTATCAGGATCTATCATCAAGAGATTGTATTACAGCTGTAATGACAAGTTGACTTAAATCATAATAATCATAGTTTTCTTTGCAGTAGGTTCAAGAACAGCAAGCCACAACACACACACGCACGCACACACGTACAAGCATTGGCACATACACGAACGGACTTGCATATTTTCCCACAGCCTCTCGTGGACAGCTGAGGCCGATTACGGCAATCATGGCAAACAGAGTTAACTGAAATCAGCAGCGGTAGGCTCTGTGTGCACATGTGTGTGTATGTGAGAGTTTCAGATCACAAGTGCATGTCTGGAGACAGCCTGCAGCTGAGAAGCTCAGTAAACAAAACGCCTTAAGGAAAATTAATAGTCTCCTCCAGCCAGTACAGCTACCACTGCTTTCTCACACACACACACACACACACACACACACACACACACACACACACACACACACACACACACACATGCACACACACGATCACCGCTGCCACACTTAGCTACAGCACCTGCCAGAGGAACATCCTGTGGTGATATCCAGGGTTTGTCTTTTGTGATGTGTGCTCCCTTCTTTGTTAACCATCAGCCTCAGAAGGCGACGTGTGTGTGTGTGCGTGTGCGTGTGTGTGTGTAGAATAGCAAACAGGGTTTCAGCATCTCTGTGGTCATGAACCACCCACATTTTGTCTATCAGCTCTGTTAACCCAACGCCCCACGGCTGCATTGTGCACTCGATGGATGCAGTGTTCTGCTGCTGATTGGTAAACCAGTCTAAAAAGAGAGAGAATCACTAACCTGAGTGGAGGCTGAGTCCTGCGAGAGGAGCGAGGTGGAGTCCAGTGAAGAAATTAAAATCCACTGCTGAACTGAAGTGAAAGACCTCTCTCTCTCTCTCTCTCTCTCTCTCTCTCTCTCTCTCTCTCTCTCTCTCTCTCTCTCTCTCTCTCTCTCTCTCTCTCTGTGCTCTGTCGCTTGCGCTGGCAGGTTCAGACACACGTTAAACTGCCTCGCTGCATTGGTTGCATCCTCCCTCCCTTCCTCCCCTCTCTCTCTCTCTCTCTCTCTCTCTCTCTCTCTCTCTCTCTCTCTCTCTCTCTCTCTCTCTCTCTGTCTCTCTCTTTCTCTCTCTCTCACACACACTCTGAGAGGCTCAGTGACAGACCGACTCGCTCTTTCTCTCAACCTCCCGTCTCGCCTTCTCTGATGCTTATCTCTTCTTTTACCCTTTCCTTATGCCTCTCCATGACGAGTAAAGATAATCACATTCCAGCGGAGATGGGGCATATGGCGGGGGTAGCGACACTCCAGCACCGGAGTAAAGCTCCTTCTGTGTGTGAGTGTGTGTCGCATGGACAATCAGTCCCATTGTGTTGGATGAGGGGAGGGCCAGTGAGAGGGGAAGAGGCCAATGGCCGTACTTATCTGCTGTCCCCGCTGCTGCTGTTGCTGCTGCTGGCTATAGCAGATATAGGTGCTGAGCGTGACACAAAACAACCCCCCTCCAGGAAGAGAGAGAGAGAGAGGAGGGGGGTAACAGAAGAAAGGCAAGGCATCTGGACAGAAAGAGATGGCGAAGAATTGATCTGTGTGGTATAAAAAAGATGCCTTGAGTAAAGGTTTATAAAATCTCAGTTATCATTTGTCTTTTTCAGGGTCTCTCGGTGGCTTATGTGATGTGCTTTGAACTCCCTTTCTTACAGGGTTCACACTGAGTAGCACGATGGGGGAGTGGGGAAAGAGGCCACCCACTCTTTTCCCATGGCAACCAAATCAGTGGTTACAAAGGGTGTACATGATAAAATATTTACAAAAAGAAGAAAAGGATTGGATATGCAAATTGTTTGCCATTGCCATTTAGTTAGGATAATGTCATGCTACCTTCAGCATTCAGCCCAAAGCACTGCTGCGTCTGAACACAACCGCACAGAGCGACTAGCATGGCTGTAGACTTAAGAGTCTTTACCTGGACTTTACCTGGTCAAAACTTAAGACATGAATGCTTACAAGTCTCAAGTCCAGGTCGTGCCTCAAGCCTTAAAGGTTCGATGTGTAGGATTTAGTTTCTCTTAATTTAGAGTACAACCAGCTGAATACCTGACACCTCATTCTCCCCTTCCAAGCATGTAGGAGAACCTAAGAAACTTGAAAAAAATGTGAAAAGGCCAGTGTTTGTTTGTTAACCTAACCCTAATCGTTGCACTGAGAATGACTGTACAGTAATGAAAATATACAATGTGAATATTTTATTTAATTTCTGCCACATTCTGCCAATAGATCCCCCTAAATCTTGGACACTTAACCTTCAAATCTGACTTAAGTCTAAATTTACAGCTCTTGCAAAATTTCGTCATTTCAGGAACCAACAAGTTTGTTTCTAAAGTTAGATGACAATGACAATGCAATTGTTAGTCTAAGTAGTCAGATAATGTCACCCAACCCACACCACTTCGAGCTGAAAAGAATGGAAGGTAAGAATAAGAAAATATCAAAAATGTATTTCAAGTAAATACCTTTCAAAGACTGCACGAGTGTCTTTAAAGAAACAGATGCGCCGCTATTTACGTCTTCTACCTCAGAGTCCATTGTCACTCACAACCGCACTCTTAAACAGAATACAAGAGACTACAGAGCAGGCAGTTGATCTCTGTTGGTTGGTGGCTAAAATGAGGAGTGGCTAAAATGTTCAGAAAGTGCATTTCCAGTCAAATCTGTCTGTGAAAATGACCTACAGGCATCATACGTGTTACTGTAGCACACAAGATACTGTAGAAGTGTTTTGTGAAAGAAAGAAAAAAAGCTTTTGAATATGATTCACACACATTGTCACACCTTGGGCACTCAGAAAAAAACTGTCATCATGTCAGGAAGCTTCACTCTGCCTATCTAATTCAGACTGACAGTTCTGCCATCACAGATCTGACCTTGTTTCTCCTCTCTGCCGTTCTTTGCCTCTCCCTCTCTGCTTTTAACCTGATCCTCCTTTTTTTAACCAGTTCTTTCTTATCTCCATCATTACCCTTACCTATTTCCCTATTATTATTTATATGTTTTACCGCTCATCAAAATGAAATCCTTTCAGCGATCACATGAAACCTCCTGCTCATAGCCTACACATATACATACATTCTTGATAGCCTCACACACACCTTGACACACACTGTGTGTCTGTAACGACCTCATTACACAAAAAAGTCATTAGTGACCGGAAGGCCAAGAGAGCACTAACTAGATCCAGACCTCACCATCAGCAGTGCTGGCTGCACGTCTCTGAGGACTGTGGGTGTGTGTGTGTAAACTACATACAGGAAATCAGGGTGCTACAGAAATAACTGTACACATGGTTTCTTCCTGTTTTTTTTTTATTTTTTTTTACTGCAGAGCCATTACCACCAACAGGTCAGTACTGCTGCTTTAGGGTCACAATGCCTGAAGCAATAAACACGCACACCCACGAAACACATGCAGACTGTGAGGCTAGAGTGTCCATGCTCTTTACAGTCACCATTAATAAGACTAAAGAAAGACTCCTTTCTGGACTGACATTCAGTTTTAACGTGCAACTAACAATTTGATTCCATGGTAACCACAGACATGACATTACTGCTGTGTTATTGTAATTAGTGTGTGTACAACTGTCAGTGTAATCAATTCTTAATTACATACTACCCATTAAAAAAGTTAATATTAAGAAGAAGAAGAAGAAGAAGATATACTTTATTTATCCCTCAATGGGGAAATTCTTTTTTCACTCTATTTTATTTTTGACATGCATTTTAACCCAGACACACACATGCAGTACAAGGTACAAGGGCTCATAGACATGCAAACGTGGAGAGAGATGGTGGAGTGATGGGCAGCCGGCTGGACCAGCGCCCCAGTTGAGCGGTTGTGGGGGATCGGTGCCTTGCTCAAGGGCACCTCGGCAGTGCCCAGGAGGTGAACTGGCACCTCTCCAGCTACCAGCCCACCTTCCATATTTTGGTCCATGTGGGACTTGAACCGGCCACCCTCCGGTTCCCAAGCCAAGTCCCTATGGACTGAGCTACTACTTTACTTGTTAAGCTACTCAAAAGCAATAAGTAAACACCTGCTTGTGACGAATAGCAATCTTACTCGCCTAGCAACAGCCGTTTCTTAGAACACACAAACTCAAGCCTAACATAGCAAACGAGTGTGGCCAAACTGTCAAAGTGTATTTTTCCTGGGATTAGCAAGTGCAATGCAATTACTGAATTCAAATTACCCTACTTACTACTGACAAAAGTAGTTGTATAGATATAATGAGTTACTAAGTAACGCAAAATGTTTCTGTTTTAAGAGGAACGCACTGAGTGTGAAGTCTGACGTGTGGCCTCACTGGGTGAAAACAACAAGCAACACGTGCACCCATACGTGAAGACACTCCCTGCTATAATGTTCCTGTTCCAGGTTTTGCAATATGACTATTGAGTTGAGTTTTATTTTAGATTAGTTAGGCAAATGCTACTTAATTTCTACAAGCTGGAAATCATGTTCATGTTAATGCTTTTCAAAATAAAGGAAGTTATTTCTGCAGCACCCAAAAACATACCAAATCAAACTACGACCCTACACATCAAATTTCAAGTATTCAGTTTTACATAGTTTGCATGCATAGAACTTTGCTGACTTTAAAAGGCAAGGTTTAAAAAGGTAATCATGGAGTTCAAGGGGTTATGTGAAACTTAAAACACAATGACCTTATTAAGCATGACATTGACTGTCCTAAGTGACAAGGAAAGATATTTAAAAAAAAACTATAGCTACCAAACTCATTGTTACATTTGGGGCTGGGAGTAACTATGATGGCACGTGATCCAACAATGTTCCACCTCATTTGAGATATTTGCGGAAAGGATTGTCAGTATTACCTCAAAAATATGCACAGAAATATCCGAACTGATGTTAAAAAATAATATAACATCTGGCTGCTTTTGTCAGCGGTTGCCATTGGCGAGCAGAGCAGTAATTTACCAGGAAATGACTTTAAGAAGAATGTCAGGCATCTGGGGCGTGGTGAACATTTAAATATTCTATTAACAAATCAAACACATTCATTGATTATTATCAGAAGGATGGTCTATGTTTCCATGGTTACACTTAGCAGAGGTATTGGTTTTTAGACAATGAGTAATGGGCCTGTTTAGGTATTCACCACACAATACCCGATATGACATGAGTTCATAGGCGTATATACAGGCATTACCATCATGACAGCCCACAAATCCGTACATTTTATGTACACTACTTCGCACAGGGCGAGCACACAAGCAGATAAGCCCTTCCTTGCTGCTTTACAACCGCAGATCAATCTGTTGTCAAACACTGTGGACATCAGCTTTAAGGATCCTTTAAGGATCTCTGCACACACACACATGCACCAACCCTGCCTAAATCTCCCTCTGTTGGTATCCAGTTCAAATTCAAAAGTGATGAAACACATCATGTAATACCACCACGTTGGATGCTATGTTAACCTTATTTCTGTCAAAAATCAAACTTTCCTCTTCACGCTTTGGTTACCCAGAATCCCTCACATGTCCCAACGTGCAAACATGTCTCCGACAGTGTGGACGTACTGGCAGCAGAGAGTTTTATCTCTCACTTAGCAGCAGTCCGAACTCACAGTCATGCTTTAGATGGAAGTATAATTGAATAAATGCATTCACTCTCTAATTCAAACTTGTGTTCATCAATTAAAGGAAAAAATAAGACGGAATCAATCCATTCAATTATTTCATCAACTCTTGCAACCACTTAATTGTTGGGAGTTCTGCCCCTCACATCCTTGATCAGAATATGAGGAATGTCTTTAGATTGCCTGGGCAATGAGCAATTCCCAGAAAATGAATGAAGACAATTTTATTGTAGTCTTTATTGAATTTTTAATATAATTTCTTTCATGGAGATTGTGCCTTTCAACAAATTAGCAGGAGCATTAAATGACAGGATAGTCTCTCTCACTGAGTGATCAAACTAGAGGGACAACATAATAATAGCAGTTATTAAATTCAGGGTTTGGGTGACTTACTCGCTCTTTCTCTCTATCTCCAAACAAGTACTTTTTAAAAGCTATTTTATGATAATCAACACTTAACAATGGGACTGTGCTGTTGTTATTACAAGTCTAAAAAAATAAAAGTCAACTCTCAAAAGGAACAGACCCAACATCAAAAACATGTAAAACTAACTTATGGAGGTAGTGAAACAAGCTGTAAACACAACACTGTCATATTTTTTAGCAGAATAAAGTTGACATGCAAAAAAAAACAAAATGTGCATGAATTTAGAGTTGTGTTTTTAGGCACCTGAAAAACATAAGTCCAATATTTAGTTTTCTTTCAGGTCCGGTTTGCTCTCCATCAACTCCTTAGGGCTGTTTCAGTGGGTTCATCAGAGTTTCTTTTTCTTTGCTGAAAAAACATCTACGCAGTTGGACGTAGAGTTGATGAGAGGGAAACAAAACAGTAGAAGTAGAAGACTGGAAAGTCAAAACAACCAGCTGAAAGCTCCCTGGAGCTAAAGGCTGTTTAGGAGTAATGACTTTGACATTACACAAAATAATTGTGTCGGTTAATATTAAAATATTATTAGTAGTCGAAAGCCTGTTTGACAGCAGCTCAGTGTGTCTATGTTAGATTCAGCCTGTGAAAACCTCTCAACTTTTTCAATATTTCTTAGCTCTGTCAACCGTGTTTGAGTGAAAAGAAACACCTCCAATTCATTTAGAGTGTAAACGATTCAAAATTGCATTGATTCAGTTGGCTTTTAAATCTCGGTGCATTGCAAATACTCTTTTTTTTTCATTTATTGCAAACCGGCCTTCAAGCCTGTAACATCATAATATATGTGCATATATTTTCTTCAGTCATTTCCTTCCTTATGCCTCGCTACCTTCCTCCTACGCATCACAGCCACATACAATACCCACCTCACACTTTGCTCTACCTTCTACCATCTACTTCTACTGCAGCCGGCGGCCCTCCCTTTCTCAAACCCCCTTGCCTCTTTATCACGTCCACCTACCACTCTGTTAGTCGAGTCCACCTCTCCTCTCACCATCCATCTCTTTCTTTTCACACTGGTCTGAGAAGAGAGGAGAGGGGTGGGGAGTAAGCATGGCTCCGGGCCATTACCCACCACATCTCTATAAGCTAAACCATGGGCCTCCCACACACACAAACGCCATTAATTAAATCCACATCACTTAAAATGCATGCACACACACACACACACACACTCACACACACATATTTGGCATGCACACACCGCATTAAAAACCTCCCTGTTTTCATTGACTCTCTCCTCCTCCCGGTACACCACGCACATCATGAAGGTCAATGATGAATGATGGGTATTGTCTGCAGACACACGTTTACACACACACACACACACACACACACACACACACACACACACACACACACACACACACACACACACACACACACACACACACACACACACACACACGAGAACAAGATCAAAAGCTACAAAGACACAGCATATAAGGTACAGAGGCTGAATCTCCATCTCTGTAGCAGCAGCAGGACAAATCTGTCATTCGGGCAGGACAGGCAACAGGGTCAGCATCTGTCCCCACATTACAGGAACAACCCACCTTGGATTTGCTCCTATAAATCAGGCTGACACACACACCAACATGGCATCCCTGCTGTCAATCTGTCCCAGAAACAACTAAAGACTCAATGCTGACTGAACAGGGTGGGTCCTGAGGGGTTTTATCTAGACACCGAACTGATTAAACAATTAGTTTACTGAGAGCGTTTGAACACCATCCCAGCACAGATGACGCTTGGATGATTTCATTATTCACCTTATCTTTCTCATCTTTCCTCACAGTAAACACACAAATAAATCCCTCTATAATCCACTTTAAATTAACAATAAGATTTGAGAGAGATCACTGAGAGCGATAAACACTTCATTATTTCCATGTTTGGGAGTGTATCAGTGACTGCAATAGTGGGTGCGTGTGTGAGAGCATGTGTGCACAATACACACACATACACACAATGAAAATGACCTTATATGAACTTATAAGAGGCTATCAAGTCAAGTGTAATGTATGGGTTGCTACCTCCTGCATTTACTCGCACTTCTACTCTGCCTGACTGAACAAATATTCTGTGCAGGTTTCACAAATCACGTCTTGGCTAACAGGATTGACTACGTTCCCCTTTACATCGTTTAACTCTCTAACAGGGCAATCGTGTTTCAGCAGGCTGTGCTGATCAGGTGCTCTGTTCTGAATAATAACAAGAAGACAGTGCAGGAGGCTCAGATTTCTTTTCTGTAGTGACTGAAGTCACAATTCTGTACTGTGTTGACATTTCATATGCTGATGAGTTATTGCAATTAGCTGGTAAGCACTGATTATTGCAAGTAGAACTACTTGCACAGAATATACAGTGACTTTGAGCCACAAGCTGTAAAGAGCCACTCTCATTTTTTCTCCTGATAGGTGGAACAATGAGAAAGCGCTGTTCTAGTGGCTCATTTGGTGACATGAAAGCCCTCACGTGGCCACAGTGGATATTACAGGTCACATGAAGCCCTCTGACCAGAGCCTTTACATCTTTTACATCATCCAGTGGTAAATTCTCAATATATAAGTGCAACATTGTCTGTTTCTGGCTAATCTGGTGGATTATAAAATAAAATAAAAGTACTTCCACACAGTAATATTATCCACAACGGCCAAATACAACCTCAGGTAGCTTCTTACAAAATCTTATATGGCTGACAAATCCCCATTATAGTCTACCAGTATATATGGTCATATATAACCTATATCCAAGATGTATTTATTAACATTTCCATGTAACTTTTGTCTCATATGATGTGTGCAACCTGTCAGTCAGGTAGAACCACAGAAAGAATCCAATCTAAATGCTGCCTTAAGAAGTGTACTGTACGTGCTGGGTGAGTGTGATTCATCGGAATGAACAGGCTGCCATCTTGAAACACAATGCGCATTGCTGACAGTCAACACATCAGGTAAATTTCACTGATCACTGAGCCCAGGAGGAAATTAAACTGCTCTCCTCTCACTGCTGGTGTTTGAAGCATCTAAGTGCTGTATTGTGGGCGTTATTATATTTATTATATTTTTTTCAAGCTTTATTTCATAGAAACAGCTGACGAGTGGCTTCCGCAGCAAGGACTGAGCCTTCACACATGGGGCGGCTGCTCTAGCAACTGAGCTAAACATCGCCACAGAAGTCTCGCAGTTTATATGTTAGAGAATATAAATATATGCATGAGCGTATGTCTTATGTATATGTTAGTAACAGATACATTTGTCAAGGTGTCTGACAATGTGTGTGAGCAAATGTCTTGTTCCACATCAGTGAAACAATCCGAGGATGATGTCAGGATTTATGTAAAAAAAAAAAAGAAAAAGATAGAGGAGCTTGAGGAAAAGAAAGAAAAAAAATACCAACAGAGAAAATCAGATTACGGAACACTGATAGAGACCTTTCTTCCAGGAAACACCTACAGTTGAAGAGGCTAACCACAAAGACAGTGTGGTTCAACAAAGTGGAAACAAACATTACTAAATTTAGATAACCTTTACCTGACTACCTGACTTTCTAGTTTTGACTCCAGTTTCAGGCAACACACACTGGTCCTAGTCAGAACATACTGTGCTATCGACTTTCAAACTTAGGCTCCTTGAGCTGCAGAGCACACACACACAAAGAAGTCACAGGGGAAATTAATAAGTAACCATGTTAAGATCAACCACTAAAGGCTACAGGGTTCATTGTACATTACAAAAAATGTGGATTAAACAAACCTGTCTACAGCCTTAATAGATATAGGGCTAATAAAGATGTCCTGAGAGTGCTGGAAAGATGTAGTCCTTTGGCACAATGAATGTCCTCAACATTATTTCTACTTATTGGATTATGAAATATATTGTGTTTGTGTTCATTTTGGCCTGAATGTGGTGCAAGAGGAAGCCTCATTGAATGTCCAAAATGGAAATAGGTTATCCCCTGGGGAGCATGAATGTGTTTTGTGCATTTAATGTCAATCATCAAATACACTGAGACTTCTTGTTTCAAATTTTGGCCAGATAATTGTGCTTTTATAAAGCATTATTATTTTTTTTTACCTCATCATGGAGGTCAAAGTCTGGGCAACATTGCTAGATAGGCAGACTGACCGACACGACCAACTTTAGACTCTGCAGCTAGCAGGCAAAATCTATAGAATATGGTACTTTTGTAGTTTATTATTATTATTATTATTATTATTATTATTACTATTATTGTGATTGTTATTATTATTATTATTATTATTATTATTATTATTACTATTATTGTTGTTATTATTATTATTATACCGCCACATTTCTAATAATAAGAAACCATATTATCATAAATTATGTTGCTCAAACCTTTAAACCTCCCAATATTGGCCGTAATCCAGAACAAAAATTAAAACACAATCATTATCTGCTACAAAACCAACCTTTTTCCCAAACCCTCTTTCTGGAGGCTTGTATAAAAATAGACAAAAAGCTAATCCAAACATGACTGTATAGGTGTTGATACAGACAAGTTGTGTTACTACTGCTTGTGACACCCTCTCCCACGTTGAAACAATGACCGTGCTGAAAGGACCCAGGTCTGCTGGTGTTCCCAGCCTTTTCCTTCCTGCCAAGGAGAATGAAAGCAGAATGCCTCACAGTGTTTCCTCTCCTCAGCTAAATAAGGGTGACTCACCCCAGCTCACTAACAACACACCACCATAGGAAAGGTGCACAGTTAAAGGGTTGCACTGCTACAAGACACACTCACACACACACACACACACACACACACACACACACACACACACACACACACACACACACACACACACACACACACACACACACACACTTTCATTGCCTTACTGTGCTGCATATAAACACACACAACACAAGCAGAGTCGGGTAATTGCCTGTCAGGGACGATGCCAAGAGGCCAGGATGGTTGGAAGAGGGTCTTAAGAGGGGAAATGGTTCCCAGGCCTCGGAGAACAAAACTGTCTTTTTTTTCCAGCATGGTGGATTTAAATGCCCCCCTCACACTCTGCTGTATCACTCCACAGTGGCAGGCTGATCCACATGGACACCAATGTTGCAGCTCAGTGGATTAACACACTCGCTCCAAGCACTGTATAACCAGTAATACTGAAAGAAATGCAGTCACAAAACACCCACATTGGTAAACCAGTGGCTGCTGACAAAACCTGATAAAAAATAATTACATATGTATACTGCAGAGGGCAAGGAACCTTTTCAGATAATTTGCTCTTGTTTTGTGCAGCCGTAGCACTTCTAGAAACCACAGAGTCAGGGGTAACAGCAACGCATCAGCACAGTGGTAAATAAATGGTCTATGTGGAACAGCAGCCAGATAATAGCATTAGAAAATTCATCCTGTTTGCTGGTAGAAGATACGAGATTAGCTTTATGGTAGTAAACAAGGATAACAGAGCAGCAAGGATGAAACAAGTCATGGGAATGTGTTATGGTAATGAAAGATGAGTCACAGATGATGTATGTAAAAGGATGGGCAGAACGTTTGATTATTAAACATGAACTCATCCTTGATTTTTCAATGTAAAGTCAAATATAAAGTCTCCAAATCTTACCATAACAGCAGAGTAGACACATCTTTGAGTTTTTACCTTTCCGGCTCCAAAACCAGTACTTGCGCCGTCGTTTCATTGTCAGTCCAGTGTCTTTTATTTTTTTTAAATATGAAAAAAAAAATAGACATATATGTTCATCTAATGACAGGGTTCATCCTCACTGTGTCCTGCCTGTAAGGATCACCTACCCGATGCAAAGTGTCTGAGAGGGGATCTCCAGTAGGCAGCAATCAGCCAGTCCATGCTGTAGACACGCCAGTGGACAGAACGTAATAGAAACAGTGCAGGGAGATAGTGGAGTGTAATCTAAGTAAATACTAACACCTACAACATTTCACTTCCCACACCTAAAATATATCGCTGTTCATAACTTTCTCTCCCTTCTCTTCCTGTACCTCCACCAGTGATTCAAGATGCAGAAGAAGCCCACTGACAGAGTGTAATGCTGAGACTAAACTCTACTGCTTAAGTGTAGACAGACAACGCTATAGACATAGAGTAGACGAGTCATTCGCCCACCAACACCGTCATATATTTCAGCCCCATTGGGAAGTCCTTAATTTCGCAAAGGTGAGAAAAAAAGGTTTCCTTGCACAAGTGTCTCACATCTTCCTCTCTGTAAAGTTACTTCCTTAAAGTCTTGGTCCTTAAGTGTCCAGCAGGCCAGTGTTGCAGGTCTGAGTTCTCTTTTTCTGAGCACAGACTGAGATTACAAAGTAACAAGAGGGTACAGTAGCTTTCTGGGAAAAACCTGACAGGCTAACAATGCCAGTCAGGAGGGGGAAACGACGCATACTGCAGTCCGGAAACCTTGGCACATGGACAGAAAAACAGCAGATATTTAGGCCCCTGTTGACTCAAGATATTTAGATTGAGACTAGTAACCACTGACTGTGTTTTAAGTTTGTCTTAGTGTATCAAACCCAGCTGATTAGATTTGGTGGTAAAATAAAAATAGACAGTAATAAGTATAAGTAAAAAGTAGTAACAGTAATTTGAAGATTTAATTAGAGAACAATGATCTGGCCTTGAACAGTGTGTGACAACATATGTGCATATGCACAAACCCATGTTAACAGACTTGTGGAGAAAGTCACATGTTTATACAAACAGTCTAAAAGTGGCTCATTGTTTGTTTCCCCCCTCCACCTCATTGTCTTTCCTCCAGGCATCAGTGAGAAATTTCCTCTGTCTACCCAGAATCACAGGAATAGCGTGTCTGTGTGTTCCAGTTAAGAGTTTACAGCTGAGATTTGTTGATTATCTAATTGATTTGGAAGCGACAGATGGTTGCTTTGTCGTAAAGAAGCACACAACGCTGTGTGTGTCCACATCACACACTGAGTTTAAATGAGCTCAGCTGGTCGATGGGTGAAACATTTCTGAGCTGTTACCTCCACCTACTGGAACACTTGCAAACTGGAGATCCACAAACTAGATCCTAAATGCTAAAGTTTGTGAGCCCACACGTGTGTGCAACTGCTATAAATGCCTCAGCGTAATCATTTCCTGCTGTGCAGCCCACACTCACTGTAATTATCATTTGAGCAGACATACTCCACACCTCATGTTCAGTCTGAGACATCTCCACAGGACGCAATGTAAACTCTGAGGAAGTATTCAAACAAGGAAATGAAGTGCTTTTACATCCCCTAAGTCACGGATGTCCAAAGTACGACCCAGGGGACAATCATGGCCTGCAGTAGGAAGCTTCACTTTTATAATATATTATTTATGGCCTGCTAGGATTGTCAGATACTGGCTGGAAGATTTGGCTTTTTCGGTTGACATAATGAAGCATGCACTAAATGTTAACCTCAAGACTATATATAACACAAAGACTGGTGTTATATATCTGTAGATGTGACACAAAATATTACTTTCTGGATGTCATAGAGATTAGTCACAGTGCATTTGTAAGTAACTTTGATTGTTAAGAATCTGGCCCTCCTTAAAAGAAGTTTGGACACCCCTGCCCTAAGTTATGTATTAACAAAGTTTGATATCCTCTAAGATTTTTTTATGGCCTGTGACTTAGTGTACCTGAAGAATGCTATGTTATGCCATAAGATCATTTGAATGAGTTCAAGTGATGAAGCTCAATACACTGCTAGCTTTATTTATTGATCGGTCTTATGCCTTGATCAATGTGCAAAGACAAAGAGTGAACATGAAATTGTGGGGAAAGTATAGGTTATTACACGGACTACAGGGAGGAGGTCCAGCACCTGGTATCCTGGTGCGCTAACAACAACCTGTCCATCAACACCAAAAAGACCAAAGAGATCATTGTGGATCATTGTTCAGGAGAACTAAAGGAGGCACACACACACCCATCAGAGCTGAGATCGAGCATGTCTCCAGCTTCAAGTTCCTGGGGATCCACCTCTCCAAGGATCTTTCTTGGTCTGTCAACACCTCCATCCTGGTTAGAAGGCTCACCAGCGGCTCTTCTTCTTGAGGAAACCAAAGAAGGCCCACCAGTCTCCTCAGATCCTGGTGAACTTCTACCGTTGCACCATTGAGAGTATCCCCACCAGCTGCATCACAGTCTGGTACGATAACTGCTCCATCGCGGCCCAGAAGGCTTAACTAACTAACTAACTAACTAACTAACTAACTAACTAACTAACTAACTAACTAACTAACTAACTAACTAACTAACTAACTAACTAACTAACTAACTAACTAACTAACTAACTAACTAACTAACTAACTAACTAACTAACTAACTAACTAACTAACTAACTAACCAACTAACTAACTATTTAATAACTGTTTATACTGTACAATACATGTTCATCTACCTGTACTTGCTGCTTATACTGTATATATTCATAATATATTATAACGTATTCATTCACTGTATATATCCTAAAGCACATATTTTATAGTTTATATTAATGAGGTACACCAATGCACGGTATATAAAAAGTTTTCATCTTTAAGCCATTATGAACTGTTGCCTTTAGTGAGTTAAAGCCAGTAGAGGACAGTGAGAGGGTTCAGCTCAGGATGAATGGGCACCAGTGCACAAAAACAATACCAGAGGCAGTAGGCTAGCAGTCATCAGCACACTGCATCTGATTCATTCAGTCCCACTGCTTCTATCTTAGCAGACAGAAAACAAACAGCTTCATTGTTAGAATGCCATCCTCACCATAAAACACAAGCTCACATCTACATACCAGCAGGCTATTTGTGCTATAAACACAAAATACAATTCACTGCACCTGTGAGCTACAATAATAAAAATACTTGTTCAGGAAACAATGTCACTGAACTCTTTTTCAGAGAAAGCAGATTGCTTCTACTTACTGCAAACTTAACTTCTTGACTATGTAACCTCCGAGCTGACAGGATAATACTGTTCACATTCAAAGTTGACTGTGCTGAAAAGACAACAGACTTACAGACTTAATAACTTGCTGTTCCCCTAACCATTTGTCCAGGAGGCAAAATAACAGAGCATGATAAATCAATGTAAACGTAATGCCATTAAAATCATATCCGTGGGCTAAGAAACATCAGCCAGCCACAATAAAACTCTGGATCATTATGAGTTATACTGAAGTCAATCAAATGGAAGAAATGACATTTTATCATGGCAAATCAAATTATGCTTATTTGTTTTATTCAGGCCTTCTAGAACACCCACGGTTCATGTCAAGGTCAGTTTGATTTCTACAAAAACAGCATGATAGATGTGTTTACAGTAGCTCAGTAATGACATAGAGGGACTACCATTTAGACTTAGAAACAAAAACAAGAAGACAAGAAGAAAGCTGTACATAGATGATAAAAAAACAAAAAACAAAATCAAATCTAATGAATCCCCTGTAGCAAAGAGCTTTTCTAACAGTTCACAGTTATTGGCCAAAATTTCACCTCAAGCCTTGGATTCAGCACTGCATTCTTTCTTATAATCTACTGGCCAAAGCATAAGGAATCAGTATAATGTGAATTATGATTGTGAAATACTATGATGAATAAAATCTATATAATACAACCCCAGGGTTGCTAAAACACAGTGACTCGCTGACAGATCATATTTACCTCACTTCCTAACATATAGCTCATTGCCTGACATGTGTGACTGGGGGTGATGCTGGCACACACCTTATGAGCTGGAGACACCTTGCCAGAAATTAACAGTGACGCTTTTGAACCACAGAGCAAAGTTCGCACTAAACTGCAGAACAGAACAGAACAAAATCCCCAGCTGCATGCTTGCACAAGCACTCAGGCAGAATTGCAAGATAAGGCAAAGCTGTGCTGACAACTCCCGTCCCAAGTGTGTCATGCCCAGACAGTACTGCAGGAGTGCTGACATGTATTTGGATTCTTTGAAAAATAGAAATTGCATAATTGGACTAAAGCCTGGGCAAACTTTCAGTTACAGCTGCCATGTCGCAGCTCTCCATAGATCCATATGGAGTCCTGAATGAAAACAACATCCAAGAGTTGTTTTTGATACAGCTTTAAATCTGACATACACAACAAGTCAGATGACTTATCTTTGCATGTTTGTGTGAATTGCATCCTGAGCAGGCAAAGTACTAGGACTTCCTATGAGGTGGTGTTTTCAAGAATGGAAAATTGTACCCTCCAGCATACAGATGGTTACAGAACAGGCTGGGGCTTGCCTTTGAAATCTTCATACCTGAGCAGCCAGTAAGTCAGTCCCGGTGTGTAAATAAGGGATATCTTAGGTAGGTGTGTTACAGTCTGGCCACTCCAAGCTTTCCCAACCACACTGACAAAAACATAACCAACAGGTCATAAAAGCTGAGTCACCAGCAAGTCAACTAAAGACTTTAGAGTCTGTGATAATCTTCCAGATTCATATGTATTCTCTAAGATAGAACTGCACAGGTGAGCAACTTATGAGTGGATAAAATCAATCCAGATAACATGTGCAACATTATTTTAGAAAAAAATGTGCATCAGAAATGATCTTGTACTTGTCCTATACTCTATTGTATGGGAGATTCACCTCGAATATGGATAGTATAGTTTTCGTTATGAAAGTGGCATCCCAGCATTCCTTAGAGACTCACCTGCTTCTTTTGGCTCCACAATGTCCAGACTGTGTTGTTTCCTGCGGAAAGCGACTCTGTTAAAGCCTTCCATTGTTCTATTAGGCAACGACCGCTCCAGCATCGAGCTCCTTGAAGTACGCATTCAAAGTGGAAACAACCATTAAAAACTTGAAGAAACGCAGTTTACTCCTTGCAGCAAACGTCAGTCAACGCGTCAAGCTGCGCGGCGGCAGCCCATGTGCACCTGTGACAACTAAAAAACAAAACATGCGTCAGGTGGGTCGGAGTCAAACACCTTTTTCTCAGAGGAATGTCACCCTAATGCGCGTTTCTCAAGCCCCGCCCGTCTGTCCTGTCAGTGCGTGGCGGTGCAGACCTCCTTATTATTACACCGAGACAATGTCCGTACTGTTGACCATCGAGCCACACACACAGAGAAAAACACACCAAAAAGAATGGGCATGAATAAAAATCATATATATTTCATTACTAATCTTGAGTGATGACAAACTTTTAAAAACTATTTTGTATTTTGTTTTCCACAGTTTGCAGCTTTCCTTATTCTGCAGCTGTGAGCTGTTACAAGGTCCAGTCAAGAGTTTGTCTAGTGTAAATAACTGTTATTCTAATGAGTTTCTTCAAACAGTTTCTCTGTCTTTAAAATGAGAAGTTAATAAGGATTTTGTTTGTTTGTTTTGTTGTTGATGGTTCAGATTGTTGGAGACCCCCTGGTCTCACCAGGTACAGTATGTTCATATGTTTCTTTCACTTTTCTTTTCTCTGACCTTTCAACTCTGAGAAGTATTCTTTGTAATACTGTTCTGTTACATATTACAGTCAGTGATGCTCATATTATCTTCTTAACTCTATTTGGAATAATTACATGTGAAGTATTGGAGTAGCTTTGATTATTTGTTCGTCTCATGCTGCTGTTCCCACCACATCTTGTATCTTTATTAGTTGGAGATAATACAGTATATCAGATTTAATATTTGTGAAGCACAGTGTGAAGTACAAGTGTATTCAGCTGCTCAACCATGAAAATGTGAGTTTTATGATTTGAATGATTTAGTTCACATTTTGTCCTGTTTATGTTCTGTATTGTATGTCTTAATCTGAATTACGTAAACTTTACCTGTTTTTACATTGCACAACATAACTGATATGGTTTTATTGTGTAAATGACGATTATTATTTAGATTTCTTATTGACTTGGGGGCAGTGGAAACAACCTGGAACACAACACTGATACATGGTGGATTTACAGAGCAACATTAGCGTCAGCGTGACATCTTTCCTGACAAATGTAACTTTTGAAATCTCTTTTCGTCTCTACCATCTCCAGAGCTCTTTAGCTGCTGGATGTTTTCTTGCTTGTCACCACGTTTAACTGACAGTTCGTTTGTGGTTGTTATTATACAGAAACCTATTTCTGCCATGCCATACAAATAAAAAACGATGTCGTTGTAACGTGATCAATAAGGGTCAGATCTACTTTTAGTCAAAGTTCATCATAACACTCCAAAATATGAATATAATAATAATATAATGGGTGACAAAGAAACGGACTGATGTTTTAGTTTTAATATCTTTCACTAAAAGCACAAGTCGAATCAAAACCATTTCTATTTGGACTGAAACGACTAAAACCCGCACGGTTCCGGGTCACGTGACATTCACCTGTGGGCTCGAACCCACTGGTTCGGTTCCAGAATGGAAGTCTTAGTGACGCTCGTTCCAAGCCTATGATCTATAAGTGACAAACACACAGGGAGAACTTCACAGAGCGGACATCTTGTGATAGAAGAGAGAAGAAAAATATTTCGGATTTCAACCCACAAAGAATCAACTAACGTCGCTACTATGTCTGTGTAAGTCTCAAGTTTCTTCTGTCTGATCACTGTCTGTAATGAACACTCTTTACTGTACTAGTATTGGTACTTTATGATGGGACTCATGTACTCAGATTTCTCAGCACAAAGGGAGATTAAGTCACCGTATATTTACACTTTTTCCTACCTACCAAGGTGTCTTCATGTGGCTGTGTGTGTGTGTATATATATCTATATATGTCCTCATAACAATTTCACTAACATGCAAATGTCCTTTTTCATCAGTCCAATTAAGAGCCAAGCTCCATCAGGCCCAGCACCCCGCAAAATTTTTGGTGTGACTGACATTATCAGCCTGGACATGCCAGGAATCTGTGACTTGATCGAGTCCAGTGAGCTGTTCAAGTGCCTGATAGTGAATGGAACAGTTGAGAACAACTCAGAGCAGCTTCACAGGTATGATACATCTGTTTCCATCTCATTATTTTCATGTTGTAATTAACACAGCTTGGTGAGGTTCTGTGTGTGACTTGGATGTTATGCCACTACTGAGAACTCTTACTTGAGTTGGTTAGTCAGTTAAACAACAACATCCTCGCTGAGTGAAGCCACAAATCATATACAACACATGGATGTGACCGCAGTATGCTTTGCTTCAGAGAAATGATGATATTTGAAAATGCTCTTTATGTTTCGTTTGCAGAGAGAAAGTTGTCAAAAACGTGGAGTCACTCTACAAGGAGTGGCTCACAGAAATGTGCGAAGCAATGGTAAGACATCTTTTTCATCTGTATCTGTATCTGTATGTAATTCCAAACATTCCAAATATGACACTGAGCATTTCAAATATGTCACATGACTTCCTTTGATTTTAGAATGTACCTGAAATTGTGACAGCCAAAGTTGGTGGAAAGGTCTACCCCTTTGGCTCATATCATCTGGGAGTCCACTCAAAAGGTAATTTTTTCTCTCCTCAGCTGTGAGTGCATGTCAGGACTGTGGCAGCTTGTATTTCACTGTTACTCATGACTTTACCTAATGTGATTCATAACATGTGATCAAACTTTGTTCAGTCACAGCAGGTTAGTATCTGTGAAGTTGCTGTGTTATAAATATGTGAGCCATAAATTTCAAAGTGACACTTTTTATTCAAAGGGACTCACAAACAGAGGTTCTGTCAGTGCTGGGTTACCTCCTGTGAAAGCACATGGTGGACAGAGTGCTTCAGAGCGTAATGACACATTTAAATGTCGGACTTTGCTCTCATATGAATCTGTGCTGTTTTGACAGGTGCTGATATTGATGCCCTTTGTGTTGGCCCCGGATTCATTCAGCGCGACGACTTCTTTACCTCCTTCTTCGAGAAACTGAAGTCTCAGAAGGAGGTCAAAGACATACGTGTAAGTCATATAAGTGGTTCATTATATATCATACTATGCTCATCATACAAGTTCTCTCTAATGCAAGTAACTGACCATGTTGTTGTCTTTAGGCAATTCAAGACGCGTATGTCCCAGTCATCAAAATGACCTTTGATGGAATTGAGGTAATTTGGCTTGAGATTAAGTAACAACTCTACTGTCTGCAGTGTGCCTCCATCAAAGCTCTGTTTGCACGTCTTAATCTCGTTTTTTGTGGTCCCGTTATTTTCTAGATGGACTTAGTTTTCGCCCAGGTGCCACGGCGGAGCATCACTGATCACTTAAACCTGCTGGATGACAGCTGGTTTAACTGTATTGATCAGCGCTGTGCCAGAAGTCTAAATGGTAAGCATCAGATGCAAGAACACACCTGCTGGTAAATCCGGCAGTATTAGTACCTGGCAGCTGTACTCACAGGAAATGTTTTTGTCATGTGTGACAGTGTACCATATTCTGTATTCGTGTTTGACACTTTTTAATGTCACTTTCGCTGTTAATCTGATTCTGTGTTTTGTAGGCTACAGAGTTTCAGAGGAGATCCTCCGCCAAGTTCCCAACGTGGAGAACTTTCAGATGGCTTTGAGAGCCATCAAGCTGTGGGCCAAAAGTGAGTGAAACACACACACTACTAGTTAAATCAGATTTGATTTGATTTGATTTGAAATTTGACCACTAGTTAAGCTTGTTAGTCACTGAAGACTGTGAACAGGTGGATTATTGAATTAATGTTTGTAATTTGAATGTCTGTAATAATCTTAATGTGAAATGAGCAATATTATACTTATATTTCAGAGACATGATATTTAATTGGGTTAACTCAATATAGGACTGGCTTTTGTTTACATTAACGTCATGAACTGGAGATCTTAATTGTTTCTCTCATTCTCTTATTTCCCTACAGGACGGAAGATTTATTCAAATTCACTGGGGTTCTTGGGCGGCGTATCTTGGGCCATAATGGTGGCCAGGATCTGCCAGCTGTACCCAAATGCTGCACCGTCCACCCTGGTGAAGAAGTTCTTCTTGGTCTATGCCAGATGGTGAGTTGACCCATTTCTGGATTAAAAAAATAAATAAAATTGAGTTAGAAGTCACAAGACACTGAAATCTTAGTGCAGTCAGAGTCACCTTACTTCATCATGAGTAGGTCTAGTATGCACTTACATGTAATGTACATTTATATCAGTTGTAAAAATGTAGCGGTATGTGAATGCTTTGTAAAAATTGCAAATGAGGTTCAGTTGGTCTAAAAATCTTTTGTGTTTTTTGTCAGGAATTGGCCAGTCCCCATTGTTCTGAAGAAAGTTCAGGACTGCGGATATAAACTTCCGTTTTGGAATCCCATAGTAAGACCTCTGCAGGATTTGGATTAGGATTTTAGGCCACACATGCATCATTTTATCAGTCAATTCATTATATCAAATCAAATTTACATAAAAGCACAAGCAAACTGAACATGTTGTGTTCTTCTGCATTTCCAGGTCAACCGAAGTGATCGCTTGGACTTGATGCCCATCATCACCCCTGCTTACCCCCAGCAAAACACCAGCTTCAACGTGTGTCCGTCTACATTTACCATCATGAAGGAGGAGATTGTACGGGGTATGTAGTCACTCAGCTGATATCCATCGAATGTTCACAGTGCTAAATGCATCGTGGGCCAGCTAACTTCAGTGTAACAAAGTTGATGTAAAACAAAATCAGTCTGTCAGAAACAGGCAGTGCAGCTTCAGTGACTGTGCTGCTGCCAAGATTTATTCAAACCATGTTAAACTCATAACTTCAAGAATACTACAAGGTTTTTATTCTGTAAACAAAGTTTGGATTTTGATTTACTCAGACTTCAACAAGCTTTCCCTCCATCATTCACAGGCCTTGTTATCACGGAAGAAATTCATGACAAGAAAGCTCCCTGGTCCAAACTTTTTGAACCACTGGACTTTGCTGAGAAGTACAAGTATGTATTCAGCTGCCCAAAGATGAAAATATGGATTGTCATATATACAACATACTCACATGTTTATTATTTTTCTGTTTTAAACATATACCTTGTTTTTCCTGATAAAACGTTCATCCTCTACCTTCATGCTTTAAGCCTTTTCAAATGATTTAATGACGACTCCAAAGAAGGCACAGCTTTATATTTGATGTTTGATTTTCTTAATGAAGATTTGAATGTTCCTGGTTGTAAAAAGTAAACCCTGTGAAAATGTTGATTCCTGTTTAATCAAAAACAAATGTTTTAGTTCACATTTTGTCCTTTTAATGTTCTGTATTGTATGTCTTACTCTGAAATATGTAGACGTCACCTGTCTTTACACATTGTGTTTTAAATACATGAATTAATATATTTCAGACTCTTTGTACATTGCATAATGTAACTGAAATGGTTTTGTTGTGTAAATTTACCATGTTTTGTACCCAACATGAATTCTTGAATGTTATTTTTCAATAATTTTGAAAAATAACATATTTTTTAGATATATTATTCATTATTTGTTTGACTGACTTCAGTTTATACTTGATTATAATAGTTAAATGCTGTTTTTTTAATGATGGTGCAGACTGGGTCTTGTTACTTTAAACCCTCAACAAGCAGCACTGAACTTAAATTTGTGTTATTTGTGTTAAATAGTTGCATACTGATTGTTTTATAGACATCCAGACCAGTTTTTGATGTTTGTTGTTATTAATTCAAAATATGGTTCAAAGCTTGTTCAAGTGATTTCAGAAGTTAATAGTTGAAGATGTGATTTAGTTTTTAAGCTCTTCATGTGTGCTGTGCGAATTAAATTTGTTGTTCTTGGATCAGTCTGGAGTTTCTGTAATTTCCATTGCATTTATTAGTTTGTCCTGTTTGAATAAATCTACCGTGAGTTCTGATATCTTTTTTTTATTTGCCTAATTAAAACAGAACTTTTGTTGTTGGATTATTTATCAGTTGTAAGGTCAGAACAGAAAGCATCCTTGATGATGTAGTTATCAGTTTGAAGAAGTGCTGGAGACAGTGAGAAGTTGTGTACTGCTTCTGATTGTATTGTTTGCCATTAAATCCACAAACACACATTTATTACAACAGCTCCTTACATACAAAACTGTCAACATCTTTTTAGATGGTTATATTGGTAATACTTAAAGTTTATAATGATTTCATGAAGACTAGTATCCATCTTTGTTCAGTGATGTGACTGTTGGTGTTATCAGCTTGTCCTGATTAAAAGGTTGATTAGAAATATCTAACATAAAAGCTAAATATAAAACATGAAATATGATTAATATTATGATATTAACAATATTATAATATTAATATTTTGTTTTATATATATATATATATATATATATATATATAATATTATATATATAATATTATATATGATTAATATTATTAATGTGGTAAGACTCTAAGCCTGTATTCAAAGGCACAATGCTGTGATATTGTTCTCCCTCTTCTGTGTCAAGGCATTTCGTTCTGCTGCAGGCTTCTTCAGCTACAGAGGAGCAGCATCTTAAATGGTGAGTGCACAAAGAAAAACAGAAGCTGAGTTTAAGTACAACTGGAATAAATGCAGACATTTCTGTAGAAAATAGAACTTATATTTTTAAACATTGTGTTTATTATATTTTATAATATAACAGATTATACACTGAACAACTTCTTTTACAATGGCCCATATACATTAAAAAATATATACTTATTAAAGTACATCAAGACCCTGTGGTTGTCTTTGATGGACAAAACAGTTTTAATATTTGATTTACACCTACTGTAGAGCTTTCTTCTTTCTGAAAACTGTGTTTTGTTCACTTCATCAGGGTTGGCCTGGTGGAGTCCAAACTACGGCACCTGGTGGGGACACTCGAGAAGAACGTCACCATTTCCCTGGCCCATGTCAACTCACATTCCACCACCGGGCCCACAAATGAAAATGACAAGTAAGGACACTTAGCCCTTAAATTAATATTATTCATATCTAAGCCATTACTCTTTTCTATCAGCTAATTGATGCTATAAATTTACTTTCAGTTTACAGTCAAAGGTTTGATAAACTGGCTTGTTAATCTGGTGGTTAGATGTCTTTTACTCTGTCCTCTCATTGCTCTGTATTTCTGTCTGTTTCAGAGGACTGAGCACCACGTGGCAGATTGGCTTCCTCATCAACACGGAAATGTCTAAAGATATAGACCTGACCTATGATCTCCTGTCCTTTAGCGATATGAGTATGTTTTCCTTTTTTGAATTCAGTAGAAACTGAGCAGTGTTTTGTGACATTATGGATGATATTTTTATTTTGTGCTGCTACAGTCTACCGCCTGGCAGAACGCTCTCATATCTACGAGGAGGGAATGACCCTATCTGCCTCATATCAAAGAAAAGAAAGAAAAGACAAGAAAAGGGCTTTACCTACACCAAAGCCCACACTGACCAATGTTCTGCAGCCTCACAGACCACCGGTCAGCAGAGGTCAACCAGCCAAGAGGAAAGTCTGGTTTGAGTCTGACGTGGAACCTAAAAAGTGCAGAGCTGAAAAGGTATGCCAACCCCTTCCATGCATTGTTGATGAGAAAATAAATCAGTTTGAACTGTTTCTGATGTGAGGCTGCGGCTTATTTAAGATTGAAAGAGTAAATAAGAAGCTACAGCCAGCAGTGAGTTAGCTATTTATATATTTGTTTCCTCTTCCTTTAACATGCTTAGTACTTGTGGTAAATCAAAATGATGAGACCAAGCAAACTCTTACTAAAATTGCTACTATACAAAAATATTTTTTTGTTCTGTACAGGAACCGATGGCTGTAACAAACAAATTGCCTGCAGTGTCCGCAGTCACCACACCTCAGGAGAGTAAAGACTCCTGCTCCAAGTCCAACTCTAAAAGTCAGTTTCCTGTGAACTCACAGAGCACTAAGAGAGCTGGTGACAATGAGCTGGAATCATCGAGCAAAAGATTCAGACCTGACCTGGTATGTTAAACATCTTCAAAGGCGTTCTATTAAGTTGCCATACACTAATAAAGTTAAACTGATGTAAAGATGTTCCTGTTCTGTGACTAACCTTACTGTCTGTTCCTTCTCCCCCAGAATCCGCCCACTGTGGAGCTTTCTGAGTTGCCTCCCAACCCCACCAGGCCTGCCACAGTGAAGAAACAGGCCATCAAGTTCCAGCTCGTCAGGTACAGCACAGGGTTAAGATAGAAACTTCCTTATAGCTGCACACAAATCTTCTCTTATCTACTACAATGTGCCACATATGACAGACATCCTCACATACAGTATACATGTGGAGGTTCATAGAAGGCTTGCTGTAAGGTAGACTGATAGAGCTGGATGAATGTCACTGTTCAAAGTGGAGTATAAGTCTGACTGCCACAGTTTATTCCTTCAGTACTCCTTTATACTGTATAGCCAGTGTGGTAGCTGGTCACTCTCTTCATTGCATCTTTATGGCACCCATGGGTGACCTTTTAGGGGAAGGGGTGTGTCATGCTACTCTATGAACTTGTAAGTCTTACAACTCTGTTCCTTCTTGTATCTCCTACAACAGACGAAACTGATGGAGGCACGGACTGGTCGGCGAGCTTCACAATCACATCATTGAGCTCAAGAGAAGAAACTCCAGCCGGCCATGTCCCCTCCCCCTTGTATATATGTATATATGTTGTTACGTTTCCTTTTATAGGCGGAAACAATAACGCTGACAACCAACAACAAAACAACTCAGGGAAGACAACAGAGATAACAGTGAGATAACAACGAATACTTTCTGTGTGCACGAGTGTATAGGGTACCACAACCTTACCTCAGTTCTATCCCCCACCACCAACCTTCACGGAGCATGAGTCAGTCAAACAGCCAAGACAGACAGAGAGAGAGAGACGGAGAGAGAGAGAGACGGAGAGAGAGAGAGAGAGAGAGTAACAAAACAGAGAGGCATTTAAAAAGGTGTCCTCTATCCCTGATTGGACGAGTGATTGGAGGGTGAACCAATCTCCAGCCCTTATGGAGCCCACAGGTGGCAGCCAATCCTCCCCTTCTCACCTGAAGGACAAAGGGAGGAGAGAGAGAGAGAGAGAGAGAGAGAGAGACACAAAAACCTGTACACGTAAAACTCCCACCCATACGAGTCCAACCAAAGGTTCGGACAATCAACTAATCTCACCTATAACGCACGAGTCAAGATGTCGGCGAGTACATTTTCAGCCCCCTTTTTATGAGCAATCTCCAGGTTGTAGTTCTGTACAATCAAAGACCAACGCATTAGCCGATGGTTACTGTTAAACATCCTGGAGAGGAAAACTAAAGGGTTGTGATCAGTGAAAACGCGTATAGGTTCAACACTGGAGGCAAGATGAACTTCAAAATGCTGCAAAGCATATAACAACGCAAGAGTTTCTTTTTCAATTGTGGAATACTTCAGTTGATGTTTGTCAAATGTCTTTGAAAAGTAAGCTACCGGATGGTCGATGCCTTGGAGATCTTCCTGTAGGAGTACAGCCCCTGCCCCAACAGCACTGGCATCAACTTCCAGCTTAAAGGGCAAGGAAAAGTTTGGAGCAGACAAAACAGGGTTACAACTGAGGAGGCACTTAAGATCTTCAAAAGACTGTTGGCACTCACTAGACCAAGCAAATGGCTTCAATGGACTGGTTAGTGCAGTCAATGGGGCTGCTACGGTCAGCGGCGGTCCTGGCCACATTTGCGCCCTGGGCGAACCTGGGCGAAACGCCCCCCCCCCCCGGGACGGAGATTTTCTCGTGCGCCCCTGGATGCGCCGTGCGCCCCGATCAGTCTGTCCGGCGCACCCTCTACCTCGTCGTCAACCCCCCGCCCACGGGGGCGCCCGCTCCGCTGACTTAATGAGCGGTATCGGAAATTCGCGATTTTTTTTTTCATTTTCGGGCGCTCGTGGCACCCCCCACGAAATGGCGCCGCGGGCGGCTGCCCTGTCCGCCCGTACCTAAAACCGCTACTGCTGTCCGGCCTACCTGCTTGTGCAATCAAATCTTTGCAAATGGTCCAGAATTCTTGCAGCGCGACTGGTTTTCAACCAACCTAAAAGGTCACATGTCACCCCCCTCTTCAGCGACCTGCACTGGCTGCCTGTATCTGCCAGAATTAAACACAAAGCGCTGACGCTAGCCTACAAAACCATCTTAGGATCTGCCCCTGCCTATCTCAGCGTCTTACTAAAGGCTCACGTCCCGACCAGGGCGTTACGCTCCGCTCATTCAAACCGTCTAGTTGTACCCTCGCCTCTCGCAAAGTGAGGTCACTCTAAACTGTTCTCTGTGGTTGTCCCCAAATGGTGGAATGACCTACCAACAAATACTAGAACAGCAACATCCCTTTCGACCTTTAAAAAAATTCTAAAAACCTTTCTGTTTCGAGATTCAGCGCCGGTCCCGGCCACATTTGCGCCCCGGGCGAACCCCCGCCCCCCCCCCGAGACGGAAATTTTCTCGTGCGCCCTCACGGCCGCCCATGCGCCCCGCGCCCCTCGATGCGCTGTGTCCTGGCTTCTGTGGAAGGCACCTTCTCAGCAAGCAAGACAGGGCGCCTGCAGTTAGGGGGCGCCAATGTGCCGATTGCAGTGATATGATACAAAAGTTTATTTTTTATTTTTTTCCCAAGCGCTCGTGGCGCCCCCCACGAAATGGCGCCCCGGGCGGCTGCCCTGTCCGCCCGTACCTAAAACCGCTACTGGCTACGGTAGAAAACCTGCGGTAGTACCCAGCTATCCCAAGAAACCGCTGCAATTCCCGCCAATACTGGAACCTGCCAGTACCCTTTTAGCATGTCAAGTTTGCTGATATACTCTGCTGGACCAATCTCATCAATACAATCTTCAATAAGTGGCAATGGGTGTGCATCAGGGACAGTCACACCTTACAAGTTCACCTTACGAAAGTTGGTACAGAACCTTTGACTGCAATCCGACTTCTGATCCAGGACACATGGGGAGCTCCATGGACTGGAGCTGGGCACAGCGAATCCATGTTCCACCAGATAGTCCACCTCCTTCCTCATGCACTCCCTCTTCGCAGGATTAACCTGATAGGCATGCTGTTTGATGGGTCTTGGGTTAGTTAAGACAGTGTCATGTGTAATGACAGTAGTCTGAGATGGGATATCATTAAACAAGCAAGGGAAGTCAGAAATTAGGTTCTCAACGTCACTACGATGGTCATCAGAAAGGTAAGACAAAAAGTGAGACAAATCGGACAGTAGCTCCGAATTCTTCAGTCTTACCCCCTGTGGTGTGGCGCTACGCATAACCAACCCATCCTCTTCAGCAGAGCTCACTGTTGAGACAACAGATATTGGTGACACAACATCCTTTACTTCTGGAACTTCAGATGTTCCACTTCCATCTCCTGGTGTAAAGTATGGCTTCATCATGTTCACATGGCACAATCTGTTTCTGCGTCTGCGGCCGGGAGTTTGGATGATAAAGTTAATATCACTGACTTTCTTCTCCACAACATGTGGACCGGAAAATTTTGCAGATAGAGTGGAACCAGAGATAGGAGAAAGAATCAAAACCTTGTCACCAGGTTGAAATGAGCGGGCCATGGCTTTCTGGTCATAATGTTGTTTCATTTTCACCTGAGAGGAGTGTAGCGGCAATCCTCTATTAGTCCGTTTATCCTTTTCTTGAGTTCTTGTACCAGTCTGACTGCCTGTTCACTTGTTTCCACCGCTTTTAGGCAGTCATCAACGTAAAAGTTTCTTAGTACAGTGTCAACTGCCTCTGCACTTAAAATCCCTTCTCCATCTTCTGCAGTTCTTCTCAGAGCGTAGTAGGCACAACTGGGTGAAGATGTAGCACCAAAAAGGTGTACTTTCAATCTGTATTGTTCCACATTGCTGCCCTTTGGCCACCACAGAAACCGTAGCAGGTCTGCATCTTCCTCTGGGACCCTAACTTGATAGAACATGGACTCCACATCCGCCATCAGCGCCACTGGATGCTCTCGAAACCTTAACAGGACACCAATGAGGTTGTTATTGAGGTCTGGTCCTTGGAGCAACTGCTCATTTAGTGAGATACCCTGATACATGGCCGTGCAATCAAAGACTACTCTTATCTTCTTTTTCTTGGGATGGTACACGCCGTGGTGAGGGATGTACCACACGCGGCCGTCACTGCGACTGAGTTGCTCAGTTGGTATTTTCTCAGCATAGCCTTTATCAATGATATCCTTCGTGAATAATATGTAGTCTTTATGGAAGTCTGGGTTTCTTTTTAATTTTCTCTTGAGATTGTCGACACGCTGCTGTGCCATGCAGCGATTGTTTGGCATTTTGATGTTCACGTTTCTTAGGGGCAAACTCAGACTGTAATGCTGATCAACTACCTTGGCTGAGCTTGTAACCAGGTCCATAAACCTGTGATCATCCTGAGACATTTCTTCTTTTTCTTCACAGCTTCGTTCTGGGAAATCTGTGTGGTACTGTTTCGCTAACAGTTCTTCTATTCCCCTCACTTGAATACGATTAGCTGTGTAACTCTGCAGTTTACTCTCATCTGCTTGCAGGCCATCTTCTTTTCTGAGAGGTCCATTGATCACCCATCCCAGAGCGGTTTTTACTGCATATGGCCCTTTTCCTTCACTGTTTATGACTTGCCACGGCTCAATGGCTTTTGGGACATTGGCACCAATAAGCATTCCCACTTCTGCTTCAATTCAAGGCAGGCGTATTTCTTTCAGATACGGCCAGCGTGCAATGTCTTCCTGCTGTGGGATATTTTCTTTCTTTACTGGGATGTGGTAGTGTGTAAACACCTTTGGCAGGTCAATGTATTTATTTTCCTCAAGACCACATACCTCAAGATCTAAAAGAACAACACTCTTCATTAACTTGGGACTATCAAAGACAGTACCTGGGATCGATATGCCATTGGGACCACAATTTGATAAGTTGCATTCCAGTCTCCACCATCCAAGACATCACCACTCCAATGGTGAATCAGCAATCCATGGTCCATGAGGTAGGCCACTTTCTTTTTCTTTGCCTCTTCAATACTGAGGACAGAAGACAAACAGTTTTTTTATGTTTTGTCACTCTGTTGGGCTACAATAAACTCATCTCTTGTGGCCGGCAGCTCCACCGCCTCTGTACTTGATATACCAGATTGCTCACTTCTTACTAACCAAACTTCCCCGGAGTTTCTGTGCTCTGTCGTCCAGCAGGTTTTTCGTGGATCGTGGCTGCTGCTGTGATCCTGGACGACGCCCACTACACATATTACCACTGTCATTATTACTACTATATCTGCTACTGTGGTCACTTTATCATTCATTGTCATTCTGTCAGTCATTGTAAATGTACAAAATGTTTATGTTGATTGTCCTGTACACGTGACATCCATTGCACGTCTGTCCGTCCTGGGAGAGGGATCCCTCCTCTGTGGCTCTTCCTGAGGTTTCTTCCACATTTTTTCCCTGTTAAAAGGTTTTTTGTGGGCAAGTTTTTCCTCACTCGAACCGAGGGTCTAAGGACAGAGGGTGTCATTCTCTGTACAGATTGTAAAGCCCTCCGAGGCAAATGTACTTTGTGACTTTGGGCTATACAAATAAAATTGAATTGAATTGAATTGAAATTCTTCTATTCCCCTCACTTGAATACATTGACCACGATTAAGTTGAAATACTGATGGATTTTTAGACTCTGGAGTTTTTGTATCAGCTGGCTGATCTACAAAGAAGGAGTCAGACAGGCCAGCTCCATTTCTCTTTGTCTGAGCCCTTGTGACCGGAAAAATCTCAGGAGATTCTTGACTGTCACAAGCAGTGTCGGTTGCAACAGGGACGTCCACTATCACTGGAGTTGGACTCACTTTTCCCCCAGCAATATCATTACAAAGGAGGAAATCAACACCAGCAACAGGCAAGTCAGGGAGAACTGCAACGTCAAACCAACCACTAAGTAGAGGACACCGAAGATGGATTCTGTGTAGTGGAGCAAGTATATTAACCATCCCGACCCCCCGGACTTTAACACTAGACTGAAATTGAAACACCCACTGCAGTGGAAAGGACATCATTAGCTGAATCCTCAGCCACAGGCTGAGCTGGACTAAGTAAATTTAAGTCAACCAACTTTTCCAGAATTTGTTTCTTGATTTCTTTCTTGAGTCCATACTTATGAACAGGAATCTCAAAGTGTGCTGCAATACACAATAAATCATCCTTGCGACACACATCAATCAAACGAAGGATCATCAACAAAGTCTTGCAAATTGAAACTCATTTCCAATCATGTGTCAAACACCATGAGTAATTTTCCATTGATTGTCAGAAGGAAAAACAGATAGATC